>CM038709.1:43626461-43948961 GCA_021613375.1 Megaleporinus macrocephalus
AGTGGTTAGTACGGTGGTGTAGTGGTCAGTACGGTGGTGTAGTGGTCAGTATGGTGGTGTAGTGGTTAGTACGGTGGTGTAGTGGTTAGTACGGTGGTGTAGTGGTTAGTACGGTGGTGTAGTGGTTAGTACGGTGGTGTAGTGGTTAGTACGGTGGTGTAGTGGTTAGTATGGTGGTGTAGTGGTTAGTATGGTGGTGTAGTGGTTAGTACGGTGGTGTAGTGGTCAGTACGGTGGTGTAGTGGTTAGTACGGTGGTGTAGTGGTCAGTACGGTGGTGTAGTGGTTAGTACGGTGGTGTAGTGGTCAGTACGGTGGTGTAGTGGTCAGTACGGTGGTGTAGTGGTTAGTACGGTGGTGTAGTGGTTAGTAAGGTGGTGTAGTGGTTAGTATGGTGGTGTAGTGGTCAGTACGGTGGTGTAGTGGTTAGTATGGTGGTGTAGTGGTTAGTATGGTGGTGTAGTGGTTAGTATGGTGGTGTAGTGGTCAGTATGGTGGTGTAGTGGTTAGTATGGTGGTGTAGTGGTTAGTATGGTGGTGTAGTGGTTAGTATGGTGGTGTAGTGGTCAGCACTGTCTCCTCACAGTAAGATGATCTGGGTTGGATTCCCGGTCTGGGTGGTTCTGTGTGGAGTGTGTATGGTCTCTCTGTGTTTGAGTGGGTTCCTCCAGGTACTCTGGTTTCCTCCCACAGTCCAAACACATGCATGTTAGGATCCTCACTCTAAACTGCACGTAGGTGTGAGTGTGTGTTGGCCATGCGATGGACTGGCGACCTGTCCATGGTGTACCCCGCCTTCGCCCGATGACGCTAGGATTTGCTCCCCTTGTGACCCCGACTAGGGAATAAAGCAGATTAGACGATTAATAGATGGATGGATGAGTAAGAGAAGAGGGAATGTCTGGAGATAATAAGGTGAGTTTTAGGTATTTTCTTTGATACAGTCTATGAGATTAATAGTAATATCGTCCAAAGAAAATCTGAACTTGATTTTTATTTTTCTACATCATTTAATCATGACAGCTGCCGTTTACATTGTGTGAAAATTTTATAATGAATGGACCAAAAGAAATGCTGCAAAATAGCCTGGAAATATTTCTGGTTCCATTGACTTGCATTGAAAGTAAAGACAGTTTTTGTCCTCTCCTGTAAAGTTGCCATTAAAGAGATAAATGTTATGTATTCCACTGAAAAACAGTGATAAAAGACAAAACTGCTTCCAATTAAATCCACTCACACATGTAATTAGAATCCGATGCTGAATTACTCTTCACATACTTAGATTACAAGCTAGACCAGCTTTCCACACACAGGAGCGAGACTCAAGGAGAACAAGGGATCTGATGCAGTGCAGTTAAATCTGCTGATCTGAAATGCAGCTCATGCAAGTCTTCAACTCCTACGACGGCAGGTCTCGCAGTTGGGCTTTGTCGTGATGTTTAATCAGAACAGATCAAAATGTGAGATCACACCTTTGGAAACTCTGTAGAGAATATCTGAGCAGTGAGACTCCAGTAGGTCCACCACTGTGTTCTATAGATCTGACCCAGCGTCTGAGTTACAGTCAAACAATGAATCAGATCAGACCTGGATCTTCTCTCCTCCTTACAGACACTAGAACCTGCAGCTCCCACCTGACGCTGAGCTCCACGTCCGAGACCGTTCATATTAAACTGGACGTTTACCATCACTGCAATAACTACAATGACCTCTAGGGGTTCCAGTCCTGTTGGGTCACCTGAACATGAGCACGCGCTGCTGTGGGCTGTAGCAGGACGTGTCTGTCGGTCAGCTCGACTAACGCCGTCCTGATTTAGGAGCCGAGTTCGGAGAAGGTGGCGGCCCTCGAAGGTCAAAGGTCACGGATCAGTGTTGGTATCCGTGTGCACCTGCTCAGTAAACAGACGGATCTGAGTAGCATGACTTCCTGCCAACCGCGCACTGGATTCCAGGTCATCAGTGGTCTCTCTCTCCGTCTCTCTCTCTCTCTCTCTCTTTCTGTATGTCTCTCTCTCTCTTTCTCTTTCTGTATGTCTCTCTCTTTCTTTCTCTTTCTGTATGTCTCCCTCTCTCTTTCTGTATGTCTCTCTCTCTCTCTTTCTGTATGTCTCTCTCCCTCTCTCTTTCTGTATGTCTCTCTCTCTCTCTCTTTCTGTATGTCTCTCTCTCTCTGTATGTCTCTCTCTCTCTGTATGTCTCTCTCTCTCTCTTTCTCTTTCTGTATGTTTCTCTCTTTCCCTCTTTCTGTATGTTTCTCTCTTTCTCTCTCTGTGTCTCTCTCTCTCTGTATGTCTCTCTGTATGTCTCTCTCTCTCTCTTTCTCTTTCTGTATGTTTCTCTCTTTCCCTCTTTCTGTATGTTTCTCTCTTTCTCTTTCTGTATGTTTCTCTCTCTCTCTGTATGTCTCTCTCTCTCTTTCTGTAGGTCTCTCTCTTTCTCTTTCTGTATGTTTCTCTCTCTTTCTGTATGTCTCTCTCTCTCTCTCTCTCTGTATGTCTCTCTCTCTCTTTCTGTAGGTCTCTCTCTTTCTCTTTCTGTATGTTTCTCTCTCTTTCTGTATGTCTCTCTCTCTCTCTGTATGTCTCTCTCTCTCTCTGTATGTCTCTCTCTTTCTGTAGGTCTCTCTCTCTCTCTTTCTGTATGTTTCTCTCTCTCTTTCTCTTTCTGTATGTTTCTCTCTCTTTTTGTATGTCTCTCTCTGTATGTCTCTCTCTCTCTCTCTTTCTGTATGTTTGTCTCTCTTTCTGTATCACTCTCTTCCTGTATGTCTCTCTCTCTTTCTCTTTCTGTATGTTTCTCTCTCTCTCTTTCTGTATGTCTCTCTCTCTCTTTCTGTATGTTTCTCTCTTTTTGTATGTCTCTCTCTGTATGTCTCTCTCTTTCTCTTTCTGTATGTTTCTCTCTCTCTTTCTGTATGTCTCTCTCTCTCTCTGTATGTCTCTCTCTCTGTAATGTCTCTCTCTCTGTAATGTCTATCTCTCTCTTTCTGTAGGTCTCTCTCTCTCTCTTCCTCTCTCCGTCTGTGTCTCTCTCTCCGTCTGTGTGTGTCTCTCTCTCTCTCTCTGTCTCTCTCTTCCTCTCTCTCTGTGTCTCTCTTTCTCTCTCCAGCTCATCATTATGTGTCTGGTAGAGTCCTGAGTGAGGGAGGGGCTTCACACTTTCCAGTGGAAACAATGAAGCTGCATTTTAATAGCATTAAAATGTCACCACTTCTGAGAACTGCTGCCAGTCGTCGGGCCTTCGACATACAGACCCAGAGGAAAGGTTATCAGCTCCATGAGTGACAGTTCTCTGGAATCTGACCACCTTCTTTTAAAGCGTTTCAGGCTCATACTGTCGTATATCTTAAAAAGGTTCCCATTCATTATAAAATCCTAACTAACGTTTGCATTGGACTACTAAAGTACCGGAGACATTACTATATTAAAAACGCTATTATTCCAGACAGGAAGCTTTTATTTACTCATCAAAACACTATTATTTAAATATTTAAAGTAGAGCTTTTCTATACATCAGTGGGTTTATTTAACCCTTTCTAAGCTTCTACTTCTATACACAACCCAGTATTATTTACAGTTCTCATCTAATACCTGCTTTGACTGCTCTGTACTTCATTAAGCTAAATCAAGATTTGCTGCTGAAGGAACTGAACACATTCATACAATGTCTGGGGCGTCCAGGAGAAATCTGGAACCTAACTTTGTTCTTCAAACTGGAGCTCAAGATCTGATCTACTTCTCTCACAATAAGATATTCATGTTACTTTGTATTGTATGTCTGATTATTTACATCTGTTCTAATCAGATCTGCTGTTCTTACTGGTGAAATCCAGAAAAATAGAAACCTTGATATCAATTTTTTCAGGCCTTTCAGCTCTCTCAGGTTTCTCCACCGTTGGAAAGTCACACTCCCATTTGACCAGTCGCTTCTTTCTACTTTTGTCTTTTCTTTAACAGTGCTTGGATGGACAGGGTTTCTAAAGTCCTGTGGCCTTCAGTATTTAACCACTATTTAACCCTTTTCTGCACAATAAATTAATCATTAATACATTTATTTCATCACTAATCCCGACTTCAGTTACAAATTTATATACATTTTAATAAAAATAATTTGTGTCACTGCCTTTTAACACACAACATGGGTCAGAATTAACCCCGGTGTTCACTGTGGAGTTTGATAGGAACTGTTAGCATATTTACAAACACTATTTTTGTCCATGAAGTAAATAAATAAGAATGAAAATAATAATTTAAGATCAAAAACAAGGTTTTTTATGAACATTTGGAACATTAAATAATGAGAAGATCTAATTTTAACAGATTTACCAAAGAGATACTCAACAGTACATACAACAACAACAACTTATAAAATGAATACGGGTCAAGTATAACCCCATGTTGTGCATTGGAATGGGTTCACTACAAGATTGACTCGCTTGCTGGTATAGTTTCCACCGAGAACCTGGGGCGGCAACTGTGTTCAGGAGACCCAGATCAGGAGAGTTCATCAAAACAAGTATACTTGATAGTAAAAGACAGTAAAGTGCAGAGCATTTGGCAGAGCATGGCATCCCAGCACTGAGGCACTGAGGCACTGAGGCACTGAAAGAAGAAAAGCTTGCGCGTCCCCATGCCAAACCTATCACTCTCTTCACGTCCCCCTCTGGGACATGCTATCAGCAGCTCAGTGAGAACTGCAAACAGGTTTGGCATTCACAAAACAGAGAAGGAATGCCCTCCGCACTCCACACCTCCGCCCGGCCCGAGCAGCGAGTAATGCGGGGCTTCTTATACAACACAGCAGCCTTTACTGCGCTGTCTGAAACAATGAACCCATCAATCCATCAGCAGGACACCTCTGCGCTCCACAGCGTCTACTGAATATGCGGCGTGAAGATGAGAGGGAAATGATAAAGCTTGGAGCACAGTGTGTGTGTGTGTGTGTGTTTAAGCCAGTACATCCAGAGAGAGTGCAATGTTTCCTGTGGCGCTGGATGAAATATTAGATGCGCTTGCATAACCGTAGGTGTGGTAAAGAGCCGGTGGCAGCGCACTCTGACTGTGATGGGAGCTATTTTTAGGTTCCAGGCTTGTTGAGTAATATGCACCGCCTCTTTTTTAGAAGCTCCAGTGTGATGGAATGAGGTTCATGCTGACGGGAGGAGTGTGTGTATGTGGGGGGGCGGGGGGCGGTATGAATCACAGCGACGTTAATGACAACGGAGCCGCAATGACAAACAGTGCGGGCACGTAATTACATTCGTCTCGATTCAATTCAGAAGTTTATTCACTGCTGGGGGAGTCCTACGATATTCCTGGAGGGGCGTCAATACAAAATGCTATTACACTTCGAAACACGTTCAAGACCCCCTGAAAATCTACGTTTATAGATTCTTACTCTTCGGAAATGAAGGGCAATGATAGGAAGTTGGTTCTGCTATGCTGCAGGACCGGCTTCTGGGCAGGCCCTATGCTAGATGTTGCTATGAGATCCTGATTGTATTCAGCCACAGGAGCATGAATGAGGTCAGATACTGATGTTGGAACATACACCGATCAGCCATAACATAATATTAAAAGATCACCTCCTTGTGTCTACACACATTGTCTGTTTAGTGTTAGTGTGGGTTGTGCTGGTTTGAGTGGATCCTCTTAAGTCGTGCTACCTATCCCAGCACTCACTGGGCAGAAAGCAGGAAACACCTTGGACAGGCCGCCAGCCCACCACAAAGCTGACAAACCTCCAACTTGCTTGAGGACCTTGGCTTGGGAATGGAACCCAGTCTCTTCCTTCTATGAGGCAACAGCGCTACCCATTGGGCAACCATGCTGCCCGCTATAGTTTCTAATTTACATTTATTTTAAACAATCAGGAATAAAAGCACTAAAGTTTATGCTCGTGTTTATACCTACAGTGCTAAATAGTTGTGATTGTGATACTGTTACTATAGAACTGGACTGCTACTACACTATAAATCAAATTATCTAAAAGCAGCAATAGAAGGTTGTAGTGGATGCTGGTGGGGTTGGGTTGTGTGGGGTTGATGGGTGCTGAGAAGTTTGAAGTTTAGTGGAGGGGTTAAGGGGTGGGTGGGTCGGTGTATGATAACTTGTTGTCCCTTATCTGTCCACACTGATGGTAGCAACGCCGGATAAACAGCAGAGGAACTTTCACATGATCCAATGGAACTGGTAAGTAGCCAGGCCAGAAGACATTTGCATTTATTCATGTTGCTGTCGCCCCTTTCTCACTACCGTTAGCCTGTACTGACCACGTCTGCATGACTAACCTACCCTCTCCATTCATAGTATCTCTGTTTCCTAAAATAAAATAGTAATTATGTTTTCCAAATGATTGCATCAGTTGAGTTATCATTATTAATTCATATGGGAACAAAGTGGAATTCCTTAAATACTAAATTAATATAAATCTGCATGTATAGTATAGCGTCGCGGTCCAAAGAGAAACGTTCATCTCCAACTTTTGTTCTTTATCATTTGAACATAACCGCTGCTGTTCACATTCATGATGAATGGACCAATAGAAATGCTCCAAAATAGCTTGGAAATCATTCTGGTTCCATTGACTTACATTAAACATACAGTTTTTTCCTGTTAAAAAAAAAAAAAAAAGCCCTGTAATAAATAAATAAATAAATATATATATATATATATATATATATATATATATATGAACCTGCCATGTCTGACAATTTTTGCTTTCGAAGTACCAAACATATTTGCTTTTACAAGAACAGCTCTTGTAAAAGGTTTCTATAGCCTATTCTTGGTAATGTTTGTATTTTTATTTAATTAATTAATTTATTTAGCCATGCCTGACAGTCAATAAAATGAGAGGAAAAAGGAGAGAAGATAAAATAAATAAATAAATAAATAACTAAACAAACAACTACATAAACAAACAAATAAAAGAAAAAAAATAGTGCCAATATATTATACTAGAACTAGGGGCTGTGTGTACACATACTGATTGTGGTGGGCCTATTTGGGACCAGAGCTGTTTTTTTAAATCCCAGTCCATCCTTGACGTCAATGGTACATTCACACGTATGCCAGTCACCGATGCTGTGGGCACTGATGCCCCACAACCGTTATAGACGTTGTCTTTCGCAGCTTTCGCTCATAAAAGTCTGGATGGTAGCTGTTTGTCTTTGGGATGAAGAGAAGTTGAGGTCTGTTTGTCCTGAAAAGAGCTGAACTGTGACCAGTGTCCACTGTGTTTCAGACCTTCTGAGATGAGCTCAGGTCCAGAGAACTTGCTTGGGATTGACGTATGGCTTTTCTCCTTGGGTAACAGAGTTTCAAGTTTCTTAATGCAGTGGCGGACTGTGTTACTGTGTCGAGTGATAGAGATTTTCCGAAGTATTCCCGAGCGGATATATTTAACAGAGTAGGATTCCCTGAATTTGTTCAGTCATATGTACGGTAGATGTGAAAGTTCTTTGCAGTTTTCTGTTGAGAAAAGTTCTTTTTGAACTTTTTTGATTCTTTCATCAAGTGTGGCACAAACGTTTCACTCTTGTTACAGGAAATTAATTATTTTATGGATATTTACAGAATACAGTTAAGTTAATGAGTGAATATGTTAAGAGTTATTGTTTGTACAATTCCTGCTCATACAAAATGTCCCAACCTTTCCACAAATGTATTTTTTTTTATATTATATATACACACGACTGTATTTAAATATAAAAATGAGAATGTATATTTTTATAGAGAGCTATAAAACCCCCAAATCTGTTTATCAGAACAAGATCTTGTCCAGGGATGGTCAAGGGGGCGGAGCCAAGTGCAGAAAGGGAAGCCCGAGAGACTGGATTTTAATATACTTAAGACAGGCAATTATATGAAGTGAAATAAGATATTGGTTAGAAGTCTCTATATAAAGGGGAACTAGATGCACATGCGACTGAGTTTGTTTGCAGTGCTCAGAGCTGGGTTTGAACTGGTCATCTTAGATTTATCAGCCAAGCGAGTTACTATTGCACCACTGAGAAGTGGAAAAACAGCCCAGAGGCAAAAAAAAGGCGGGAAAACAGCAAACAAAGGAAAAGCCAAAATGGCAGCAAACAAACAAAAGGGAGTTTTACAAACCGACCGAGGGAAGAGACCTGGCTTGAGACCTGGCTTGAGACCTGGCTTGAGACCTGGCTTGAGACCTGGCTTGAGACCTGGCTTGAGACCTGGCTTGAGACCTGGCTTGAGACCTGGCTTGAGACCTGGCTTGAGACCTGGCTTGAGACCTGGCTTGAGACCTGGCTTGAGACCTGGCTGCTAAGTACCATACCAGTCACTCCTCTACAAAGGTGCGACAACAGAGACTGTTTGTCACAGCCTTTTATAGAGGTTCCAGCAGGTGCAGCCATTTGGCACTGATTGGTTTTATGAATTCTGAGACCCTGGGACAGCCATGCCTCGCGGGGGTTGCCCTCTGCTGGCTGGAGGCATAGCAGGCCGACCTCTTACAGATCTCAGCATGTTCACTATCTTCTTCAGTCCTGTTAGAGAAGCAGCTCGTGTGGCTCTTCATGAAGCTGCTGGTCAGAATGTTCAAAGTATGTAAACCTGCATCAGAGCAAATGAGCTCATTTCTAAAAGACCCTCTAAACATTCTTTAAACACAACCAGATGTTTTATTCTGCTCCAGCAATAATTCCATACCTCTTATTTTATAGTTTCAAATAAATTTAATAAAACTTGGATAGGTGTGTCCCAACGTTTGACTGATGTATATATGTATATAGGAGTTGATGTTCACACAGACTGACTGATCTGTAATGTGAGGAATATGAAGACGGCAAATGAGTAACAATGTTTTTCTGCTTTGACCTCGTTTTGGTGGATTAGTAAAATGGGGCTTATTAAACAGATAAATATCTTCAGCAATCACAGACTCCCTGAGCAAAGCATTACAAATTCCACTTTTAAGTCCTTATAAAGGACTTATGCTGGTGCAAATGTAAATAAATAAATACATTTATTTTGGTACTGTTGTTAATTTATTTCGGATTTGTGATTTCTGCTGCTTTTTGACTTCATAGCAAGTTGAGCCCTATAACTGCTTTTATTAGTTATTAGTTATAAGACCATATACATGTTATTATAACTACAAATAATCCAGTAACTGCTATGATTTTAAAAAAAACACAGTTTATTTAGCAACTATGACAATAAATAAATTATTTTTTTATAAATTTTAATAATAATACAATTTTATGTATTATTATTATTAAATTATTATTAAATTATTTTGTTTAATAAATAACAAACTGAAAATTGAAACTTAATTTTACAATGTCAATCTAAAATGTTATTCTGATTGCAATGAACTTTTACTATTGACATTTTTCAAAACAAAATGATACAGAATATAAATATAAACACAACTTAATGCGTAACTTAGGCAGCAGGTTGTAAGACTTTTGTTCAAAACATTTAAAAATGAACTCAAATTAATAACAGAATGTGTGTGTGTGTGTCAAAGGCATCTAAGTATTGTGTTGCAAAGATATCTACTTACGTTAGCATGGTAACCAGCTAGCACCAGACCGTCCTGTATTGTAATACCACTTTGCACCTCAAGAGGTGATAGTGAGTTACTGTAACATCAAGTCACTGTAGTGTCGAGTCACTGTAGCATTGAGTCACTGTAGCGTTGAGTCACTGTAGCATTGAGTTACTGTAGCGTCGAGTCACTGTAGCATTGAGTTACTGTAGCATTGAGTTACTGTAGCGTTGAGTCACTGTAGCATTGAGTTACTGTAGCATTGAATTCCTGTAGCGTTTAGTCACTGTAGCATTGAGTTACAGTAGCATTGAGTTACTGTAGAATTGAATTACTGTAGCGTTGAGTCACTGTAGCTGTGAGTTACTGTAGCATTGTATTACTGTAGCATTGAGTCACTGTAGCATTGAGTTACAGTGGCGTTGAGTTACTGTAGCATTGAATTACTGTAGCGTTGAGTCACTGTAGCATTGATTTACAGTAGCATTGAGTCACTGTAGCATTGAGTTACTGTAGCATTGAATTACTGTAGCGTTGAGTCACTGTAGCATTGAGTTACTGTAGCGTTGAGTCACTGTAGCATTGAGTTACTGTAGCATTGAGTTACTGTAGCATTGAGTCACTGTAGCATTAATTTACAGTAGCATTGAGTTACTGTAGCATCGAGTTGCTGTAGTGCCGAGTCACTGTAGCATTGAGTTACTGTAACGTCAAGTGAAACCAGTCCAACATGTGAGGATGAAGAAGCAGCGCTGGTGCCTTGATGCCATATTCTAACCAATCATGTTGAAGGTGCTGCTCCCGGTTAGATCATTTTAGAACAGATGGTCGAGGAAAGGAGCAATAAATGCAACGATGGCTGCAGCTTGTTGCAAGTGACCGTCACTGCCCACTCTTTGCAAAAATCCATTGGCGATATGTTGCCCCCTACTGTTTGGAGTATGACTCTGACCGGTTGCGTTATCTTACAAACTACTGCTTTAAACGGTGAAATGATTAGTAACAGCTCGCAACATTGAGGAGCTGAAGTTATTCAGGGAAGAAATGAAGGTCCTCTGGTCTGTCTGAGCTGGTCCATATCGCCAGACACTCAGGCCTGGCTGTCCCCGGAGATGTGTGCTTCATGAAGTGTGCACTGGAGCGGTCAGCTGTCTGTCACACTGTTAGGAGAGATAAGGTGCCTCCGGACTGACCTAATGCTCTTTGAAACAAGTGCCTGAACAACACGCTGTAGTGAATCTCTGTGGAGTTTGAGTCAGAGACACTGTGGATCAGTTTTAACCTGGAACATATACCATTTTACAAGATATAAATAAATAAATGCCTACTGAACTAATAATATTAATATTATTAGTATATTTTGGTATATATAGGCGGCACAGTGGTGTAGTGGTTAGTATGGTGGTGTAGTGGTTAGTATGGTGGTGTAGTGGTTAGTACGGTGGTGTAGTGGTTAGTACGGTGGTGTAGTGGTTAGTAGGTGGTGTAGTGGTTAGTACGGTGGTGTAGTGGTTAGTATGGTGGTGTAGTGGTTAGTATGGTGGTGTAGTGGTTAGTATGGTGGTGTAGTGGTTAGTACGGTGGTGTAGTGGTTAGTATGGTGGTGTAGTGGTTAGTACGGTGGTGTAGTGGTTAGTATGATGGTGTAGTGGTTAGTATGGTGGTGTAGTGGTTAGTACGGTGGTGTAGTGGTTAATACGGTGGTGTAGTGGTTAGTATGGTGGTGTAGTGGTTAATACGGTGGTGTAGTGGTTAGTATGGTGGTGTAGTGGTTAATACGGTGGTGTAGTGGTTAGTATGGTGGTGTAGTGGTCATTACGGCGGTGTAGTGGTGAGTATGGTGGTGTAGTGGTCAGTATAGTGGTGTAGTGGTCAGTATGGTGGTGTAGTGGTTAGTTTGGTGGTGTAGTGGTTAGTATGGTGGTGTAGTGGTTAGTACGGTGGTGTAGTGGTCAGTGCGGTGGTGTAGTGGTTAGTACAGTGGTGTAGTGGTCAGTACGGTGGTGTAGTGGTCAGTACGGTGGTGTAGTGATTAGTACGGTGGTGTAGTGGTCAGTACGGTGGTATAGTGGTTAGTACGGTGGTGTAGTGGTTAGTACGGTGGTGTAGTGGTTAGTATGGTGGTGTAGTGGTTAGTATGGTGGTGTAGTGGTTAGCACGGTGGTGTAGTGGTTAGTATGGTGGTGTAGTGGTTAGTATGGTGGTGTAGTGGTTAGTACGGTGGTGTAGTGGTTAGTACGGTGGTGTAGTGGTTAATACGGTGGTGTAGTGGTTAGTATGGTGGTGTAGTGGTTAATACGGTGGTGTAGTGGTTAGTATGGTGGTGTAGTGGTCATTACGGCGGTGTAGTGGTGAGTATGGTGGTGTAGTGGTCAGTATAGTGGTGTAGTGGTCAGTATGGTGGTGTAGTGGTTAGTTTGGTGGTGTAGTGGTTAGTATGGTGGTGTAGTGGTTAGTACGGTGGTGTAGTGGTCAGTGCGGTGGTGTAGTGGTTAGTACAGTGGTGTAGTGGTCAGTACGGTGGTGTAGTGGTCAGTACGGTGGTGTAGTGATTAGTACGGTGGTGTAGTGGTCAGTACGGTGGTATAGTGGTTAGTACGGTGGTGTAGTGGTTAGTACGGTGGTGTAGTGGTTAGTATGGTGGTGTAGTGGTTAGTATGGTGGTGTAGTGGTTAGCACGGTGGTGTAGTGGTCAGTATGGTGGTGTAGTGGTCAGTATGGTGGTGTAGTGGTTAGTATGGTGGTGTAGTGGTCAGTATGGTGGTGTAGTGGTTAGTACGGTGGTGTAGTGGTTAGTACGGTGGTGTAGTGGTTAGTACGGTGGTGTAGTGGTTAGTATGGTGGTGTAGTGGTCAGTACGGTGGTGTAGTGGTTAGTACGGTGGTGTAGTGGTTAGTACGGTGGTGTAGTGGTTAGTACGGTGGTGTAGTGGTTAGTATGGTGGTGTAGTGGTTAGTACGGTGGTGTAGTGGTTAGTATGGTGGTGTAGTGGTTAATATGGTGGTGTAGTGGTTAGCACGGTGGTGTAGTGGTTAGTATGGTGGTGTAGTGGTTAGTATGGTGGTGTAGTGGTTAGCACGGTGGTGTAGTGGTTAGTATGGTGGTGTAGTGGTCAGTATGGTGATGTAGTGGTTAGTACGGTGGTGTAGTGGTTAGCACGGTGGTGTAGTGGTCAGTATGGTGGTGTAGTGGTCAGTATGGTGATGTAGTGGTTAGTATGGTGATGTAGTGGTTAGTATGGTGGTGTAGTGGTTAGTACGGTGGTGTAGTGGTTAGTATAGTGGTGTAGTGGTTAGTACGGTGGTGTAGTGGTTAGTATGGTGGTGTAGTGGTTAATATGGTGGTGTAGTGGTTAGCACGGTGGTGTAGTGGTTAGTATGGTGGTGTAGTGGTTAGTATGGTGGTGTAGTGGTTAGCACGGTGGTGTAGTGGTTAGTATGGTGGTGTAGTGGTTAGTATGGTGGTGTAGTGGTCAGTATGGTGATGTAGTGGTTAGTACAGTGGTGTAGTGGTTAGCACGGTGGTGTAGTGGTCAGTATGGTGGTGTAGTGGTCAGTATGGTGATGTAGTGGTTAGTATGGTGATGTAGTGGTTAGTATGGTGGTGTAGTGGTTAGTACGGTGGTGTAGTGGTTAGTATAGTGGTGTAGTGGTTAGTATGGTGGTGTAGTGGTCAGTACAGTAGTGTAGTGGTTAGTATGGTGGTGTAGTGGTTAGTATAGTGGTGTAGTGGTTAGTATGGTGGTGTAGTGGTTAGTACGGTGGTGTAGTGGTCAGTACAGTAGTGTAGTGGTTAGTATGGTGATGTAGTGGTTAGTACAGTGGTGTAGTGGTCCGTACAGTAGTGTAGTGGTTAGTACGGTGGTGTAGTGGTTAGTATAGTGGTGTAGTGGTTAGTATAGTGGTGTAGTGGTTAGTACGGTGGTGTAGTGGTCAGTACAGTAGTGTAGTGGTTAGTATGGTGGTGTAGTGGTTAGTACGGTGGTGTAGTGGTCAGTACGGTGGTGTAGTGGTTAGTATAGTGGTGTAGTGGTTAGTATGGTGGTGTAGTGGTCAGTATGGTGGTGTAGTGGTTAGTATGGTGGTGTAGTGGTTAGTACGGTGGTGTAGTGGTTAGTATGGTGGTGTAGTGGTTAGTATGGTGGTGTAGTGGTTACTACGGTGGTGTAGTGGTTAGTATGGTGGTGTAGTGGTCAGTATGGTGGTGTAATGGTTAGTATGGTGGTATAGTGGTTAGTACGGTGGTGTAGTGGTTAGTACGGTGGTGTAGTGGTTAGTATGGTGGTGTAGTGGTTAGTATGGTGGTGTAATGGTTAGTATGGTGGTGTAGTGGTTAGTATGGTGGTGTAGTGGTTAGTACGGTGGTGTAGTGGTTAGTATGGTGGTGTAGTGGTTAGTATGGTGGTGTAGTGGTTAGTATGGTGGTGTAGTGGTCAGTACGGTGGTGTAGTGGTCAGCACTGTCTCTTCACAGTAAGATGATCTGGGTTGGATTCCCGGTCCGGGTGGTTCTGTGTGGAGTGTGTATGTTCTCTCTGTGTTTGAGTGGGTTCCTCCAGGTACTCCGGTTTCCTCCCACAGTCCAAACACATGCATGTTAGGATCCTCACTCTAAACTGCTCGTAGGTGTGAGTGTGTACGTGAGTGTACCATGCGATGGACTGGCGACCTCTCCATGGTGTACCCCGACTTCGCCCGATGATGCTGGGATTGGCTCCAGCCCCCAGTGAGACCTCAACTAGTGGGATAACGGATAGATGGATGGATGAGTAAGAGTAGAGGGAAAGTCTGGAGATGATAAGGTGAGTTATAGTTCTTCTCTTTGATACAGTCTATACATGCTATAGGCTCTCTGCTAAAACTAAACTGGTAGACCAACTCACAGCAGACTTCCAAACTGCCTCTGGAACCAACCAACTGTGCACCAGCAGCTTCACGCAATGGGTGTGCACAAGCGTGCATGATGTTGTGCAGTATGTGGGAGTCTTGAATCAAATACAGTAAGATATCATGCTGAATGAGCTTCTGGTGATAAATAAACAGACCGATATTGGAGTGGACTGTTAAGTTTACAAGACAGTGGTGAGACCTGCTATGTTGTATGGTTTGGAGACAGTAGCACTGACAAAAAGACAGGAGAAAGAACTGGAAGTGGCAGAGCTGAAGATGTTGAGGTTCTCCTTGGGAGTGACAAGGATGGATAAGGTTAGGAATGAGACCATCAGAGGTACAGCACAGGTTAAACAACTAGGAGATAAAGTTAGAGAGGCCAGACTGAGATGGTTTGGACATGTCCAGAGGAGGGACAGCGGGTATGCCGGTAGAAGGATGTTAGAAATGCAGCTGCCAGGAAAAAGACAAAGAGGAAGACCAAGGAGGAGATATATGGATGCAGTTAGAGAGGACATGGAAGTAGTTGGTGTGAGGACAGAGGATACAGAGGACAGAGGGAGATGGAGGAGGATGACTCGCTGTGGCGACCCCTGAAAAGGGAAAAGCCAAAAGAAGACCCTTACAGAAAATAAGTATACTTAAAGTTCATTTTATTAAGTATACTTTATGCACTTACTATACTAATGTGATTGTACTAGTAGTACACTTGTATATGTACTATTTTATACTTCTTGGGACTAAATTGGTCCACTTTCTAGTTTTTAAAAGTATACTTTTAAGTACACTTTAAGTGTAAGAGTAGTAAACCAAGTATACAACTAGTTTACATCTTTTGTACTGAAACTACACTAAAAGTAATCTTAAGGGTTTATAGTTAGTTTACTAGCTTGTAAGTTTTCTTTAAGTGAACTAAACATAATACTTATAATTTACTGTATATACTATTGTTGTACTTTAAATTATATGACTAGGTTTAAGAGTTTTTTTCTACTTAAAATAGAACTTAACAATGTTTACTTACTCACCAGTGGACACACATTAAATAAACAAGACACACTCGGATTAAGAAACATATTTGTATCTTTATAAATCTTTATAAATCAAATTTTAAATAAATATTGTACTGGATGTGTTTTTGTGCAGAGCAAGAATACTTACTTCTACTTTCTCAATCAAAAGATTAAGTACAAGTAAAGACCAAATATACTTAGACTGTTCTATACTTGTCAGTATAACCCAAGCATATTTAAGTATAACTGTGTTTAGTATATCACTGAGAAGTACATCAAAAGTAAACTGAAAACATACTTACTTCCTTTTAGTTTAAAAGAAGTAACTAATGCTACACTTGAATAAACTTCTTTTTTGGAAGGGTCAGAAGAAGATTGGAGTGGACTGTTCTCCACTGTACTGGTCCTAGAACAGACCACGGAAAGGTCAGGCTGGGTACACTTTTGCTCCTTTTGGGCCGATAGCACTCCCTCGAGCTGCAGTTCGTCCGTCAAAGGTCAGCAGCAATGCAACAGGATTGACCTGCAACACACTCAACAGTCTCAGGTGACAGAGAGACACATCACTGCATATCAGTGTGAAGTGTGTATAACAGCCACGCTGCTGAATGATCGCCATCAGTGGAGCTGGACTGATAGCTGTCAGCACATTCTGGGCACTTTGTGTCCACAGGCTAGAATATGATGAGGTGCTCGAAACACTGTACTGACTTTCGGTCAGCAATCATCGGGCCTTTCTGGTGAGTCACTTGGGGTCACAGTGACACAGTTGTTTGCAGGGGTGATTGTAGGATTAGAGGTTTAGGGGTGCTGAACACCCAAATGAGAACAGCTCATACAAACTCTATTTTAAAGTCTTTTCAGACTATCAATCCAAAATAAGTGTTAGGAAAACAGTGTGACTGGAAAGACACCACTAAATCCTAAAAAAATCTTATTAAAAGTAAAATATAATAAAGGATAAACTGTACAGGGGTATTTAATTAGAATTCAGTAAGGTCCACCTAGTGGAGATTTCCTCAGGTGTATGTTATGATTCAGTGGTGTATCCTGTTTACTGAAGTAGTCTAGTATCAGCATCTTATACCATCAACTACTGAAACACCAACACATCACACATACCGTTCAGTATATTTCAGTATATTTACTGTTTACATGCTGAACTTAATTCATTTTTTTTCATCACTTTAAGTAAAAACAAGGGTTCCATTTAAAACACTTAAAAAAGTGCATTATAAAATGTTTATTTATAAAAAAATAAATAAAAATAAAATGTTTAGTCCATTGGTTACAAATCCATAACAAAATAAAAAAAAAATCTAAAAATTCGTCGTTAGATTATTCAACTAATCGAAAAAAAAAATAATAATCCAGATTAATTGATTATGAAATTAATCGTTAGGTGCAGCCCTAATCCTAGAATGAAACCCAGTTTTCCCTTTCTTGGGGAGCTCATGAATAATTTCATTCAAGCAAGTGATATATTGCGATTTTTCAAATCCTACTATTAAAACACACCACTATATGAACAGGTTAGTCAATGCTTACAATAGCACTGCGCCCTTGTGCTGCTTGTTAGTGTTGGAGTGGAGCTGAAAATGGATTACAACACTGCCATCTAGTGGTCAGAGGTTTAAACACAACACACAATGATTCACTGTCTGCCAAAAATCTGTGTATCGATACTGTGTTTTTGAGAATTGATATCAGTATCACAGTATCACCAAACATAATATCCTGATATTCGATATTTCGATTTTTTCTTACACCCCTAGTGGCCATATGGTGGTGTTGTGCTCATGAATAATTTAATGAGCTCTGCTCTGATTGGCTGGTTTACAGTGAGACACCACAATGACCACACAGAAGCATCATGTCAAAATAGACAAAACAATAAAACTAACCTCTGTGTAAATAAGCTCCTCCCTCATACCATTTAGTTATCTTTGTTGGTTATCTGGAGCTGCTAGTCTCTAATGTTACCTATACCAGCTACTCTCTTTAATCTGGACATCAAACACAAAGTAGATTAAAGGAGTCTCTGTGAAACTTTCAGTTTAAGATGATCTTCTTCAACCAGCACACAGTGATCCACTCACACAGCATGGCTGCTACTTCCAGTCACTGTTGGAGGTTGTGGTGCTAATAAAGGTGGAGCTGTTTGTCTCTTCAGTCTCTTCAGTGTTGAACGCTGAGCTGAAGCTGAAGCTGTTCTGAGTGTTTGGGAAACTGTTCCACCTTAAATGGTGCTGCAGTTATATTCTGGTGCCTGTACAAGCTGCAGCACTTAAGGTGGACCAGAACCTTTGAGTAAGAACGTGACTTCAGCCTCATTTGCTGATGAACATCAGCCAGGTCTTTAGAGAGTTTGGTTCCTTGGGAAGGGAACGAAGGTGGCCACGTTCTCTCAACAGTCTGGGTTCCTCCACATAGTCTGGCAGTGTCATTACTGTTCCATGGGCTGATACATATACATTCTGTGGCCATAAATATAAATACGGGGCTGTTAAGTGACCAGTCAGGGCTGCCCAAACTTACCGCTGCCTGGAAAAATGACGTGGAGAGATGACGCTGCTCAGTGTTTGCATGTGTCGTGATCTTCACCTGTATCAGTGCAGGAAGCCAAAAAAGCCCTGGAGGCAACAGATCACACCCGGTTACCTCCCGTCACAGTGCAGTTTAATCCTTGGCCTCCGCTCCCCTCCATCTGCTTCGGCCCACTGTGCCGTGACTTCCTGCGTTCCACCAGCTCACGTGGCTTCAGCACCACTGCGGTGTGTAACACCAGAAGCTCCTGGCTCTGACGTGCGACTATGCATTGTCTCCTACTCCCACATTCCAGCTCTTAATTGATTGTGTTCTCCGAGGGAGAGTTTGTTTGTGTATCCCGTGTGCACACTTCATTAGTAGACTGCGAAGAATGCAGTCCCGTGTTAACGAAGTCTGAACTCAAGTGTCGGGTTTGATTGTGAGCTCGTGATGATTCACTGCTCCACAACTTTTTATGTGTTGAGAAACAAAACCAGACCTACCTACTACGATAAGATGTGTCATCTCCAAGTCTGAGTATCGCTCTATAGAGTTTGTACATGTTTACAGTTTATAAGATATATGTTAAGAATATACACAATACAAATTGCTAGTGCAACCTTTTTCAAGGTGTGTATTGGCAAGAACCTGGCGATACAATATGTATCGTGATACAGCTGTCACGATTCAATATATCGTGATATATTGTGATACTGCAAGCAAAGTAATATATTGTGATTTTCAAATCCTACTATTAAAACACACCACTATATGAACAGGTTTGTCAATGCTTACAATAGCACTGCGCCCTTGTGCTGCTTGTTCATGTTGGAGTGGAGCTGAAAATGGATTACAACACTGACATCTAGTGGTAAGAGGTTTAAACACAACACACACTGATTTACCGTCCGCCAGGAATCTGTGAATCGATACTGAAAATATACACAATTCAAATTGCTTGTGCAACCTTTTTCATTGTGGCCACTAGGGCTGTGTATTGGCAAGAACCTGGCGATACAATATGTATCGTGATACAGCTGTCACAATTTAATATCGTGATATATTGTGATACTGCAAGCAAAGTAATATATTGCGATTTTTCAAATCCTACTATTAAAACACACCACTATATGAACAGGTTTATCAAAGCTTACAGGAGCACTGCGCCCTTGTGCTGCTTGTTAATATTGGAGTGGAGCTGAAAATGGATTACAGCGCTGCCATCTAGTGGTCAGAGGTTAAACACAATACACAATGATTCACTGTCTGCCAGGAATCTGTGTATCGATACTGTGTTTTTGAGAATCGATACAGTATCACTAAACATAATATCCCGATATTCAATATTTCGATATTTTCTGACACCCCTAGTGGCCCCAATGGTGGTGTAGTGGTTAGCATTGTCGCCTCACAGCAAGACAATGTGGATTTGATTCCTAGTCTAGCCTGATCAGTCACTTGAAAGTGCCTGTGAGTGTGTGTTAGCTATGCTATGGACTGGCAACCTGTCTATGGTGTACCCTGCCTTGGCCTAATGATGCTGGGATTGGCTCCAGCTCACCCTATGACCCTGACTATTGGGGTGAAGCAGAATATAATTGATGGATGGACCTTTTTCATGGTGAGCCTCCTTATTTCATGCCATGCGTGAAAAAAGCACTCAATATACACAACCGAGTCACATTATTATGACCACCAGTTCATATCCAGAGTACCCGCCGTGGGCAGCACAGACAGTAGCTAGATGGACTGGAAGACCCAGTAAGGTCCTGGTAGGTGGTCACAGGTATCTGGAGGTATCATGCTGACTGCAGTGCATCCCACAGCTGCTCAGCTGCTAGAGGGAGCATGGAGGAGGATCCAGAGAGCCAACACCACCATTCACACATGCTCAATTGGGTTCAAATCTGGGGAATTAGGGGTCCTGGGTAGTGCTTGGAAGTCTTGGTCAGCTCTTCCAACCAATGTGGGACATTTCTAGTCGTCCTGCTGGAAGATCCCATCCACCTCAGAGAAGACAATCAGCATGTATGGTGTACATGATCTGCAGGCATGGATGCTGCCACCTGCACACTGCCACCATCGAAGATAGGAAGTGGTCATAATAATGTGACTGGACTGTGTATAAAGATCACAGGTTGATTGATTCAGGTTGATTCAAGCATGAGAGCATGAGAGTTGCTGGTGATGCTGTACTGCAGTCTGCGTGTGTCAGTGTCCTGCGGTTTGGCATGGTGGCTGATGGGATCAGACTAAGGGGCCTCAGCAGTGCAGGAGAAGCAGTCATCAGCAGATGTAGTGCCTGATGTGTACTGGAACTTTATTTTTAAGGGCCTCCTGCCGGACAAAGCTTGACTGACCATGTATGAGCTATAGTTACAGACTGTAGTTCACCTGTTTCTCTGTATATTTTGTTACCCTGTTCTGTAATGGTCAGGACCCCCCCCCCCCCCCCCCCCCCCCAGGACCACCACAGAGCAGGTACTATTAGGGAGGTGGATCATTCTCAGAACTGCAGTGACACTGACGTAGTGGTGGTGTGTTAGTCAGTGTTGCACTGCTGTGAGTGGATCAGACACAGCAGTGCTGCAGCTGCTGGAGCTTTTAAACACCTCAGTGTCGCTGCTGGACTGAGAATCGTCCACCAACCAAAACTATCCAGACAGCAGTGTCCTGTGGGCAGCGTCCTGTGTCCACTGATGAAGGACTAGAGGAACATAAACTGTGCAGCAGTTGATGAGCTACTGTCTCTGACTTTACATCTACAAGGTGGACCAGCAAGTAGTAGGTGTGTCTAATAGAGTGGACTGTGAGTGTTTTATCAAGGAGCTGTGCTTATAGGTGAAGTTTGTTGTTCTTCCATAGTCTGGACCTACATGTTGCTTACATGTGGAAACTGATATACAGCACTGGGCTAATGTTTTAGGCACTTGGAGACATCATTATATTGAAAACCCCAGACAGGAAGCTTTTATTTACTCAGTAAAACACTTTATTATTTAAATATTCAACAGTATTAATAGAGTAAGTAGAGTTTTTACATAGGTCAGTGTGTTTATTTAACCCTTTCCAAGCTTCTCCTTCTATAAACAACCCAGTATTATTTACAGTTCTCATCTAATACCTGCTTTGACTGCTCAGTACTTCATTAAGCTAAATCAAGATTGCTGCTGAAGGAACTGGACACATTCATCCAGGAGAAATCTGGAACTACACTTTGTTCTTCAAACTGGAGCTCAAGATATGATTTACTTCTTTCACAATAAGATATTCATGTTCATTTGTATTGTATGTATGATTATTTACATCTGTTCTAATCAGATCTGCTGGTAAAAATACACTTATTGATCAAGGCTTTTAAACAATCAGCTTAGTTGCCTTAGGCTGTTGCACAGTGGTGTACATGATGGCACTTTTCTCTATATTTGATCTCAATTGGCAAATTCATTCTAATATGAATTAAGTTGGTTGGAGCTGTATTTTGATTTGTTATATGACTATAGCAGTTGATATAGCATTGTTGATAACGCTGCCCACCTCTTCATGGCCTGAATTCACCATGCTATCCCAATAAGAGTCCTTGGGAAAGTCATCTAACGCTACTTCAAACTTCAAACTGGAGCTCAAGATATGATCTACTTCTTTCACAATAAAATATTTATGTTACTTTGTATTGTATGTATGATTGTATACATCTGTTCTAATCATATCTGGTGGTAAACATAGACTTATTGATAAGATCGAGGCCTTTAAACAATCAGGTTGGTTGCCTTAGGCTCTTGCACAGTGGTGTACATGATGGCACTTTTCTCTATATTTGATCTCAGTTGGCAAATTCATTATTATATGAATTAAGTTGGTTGGGGCTGTATTTGGATTCGCTATATGACTATAGCAGTTAATAAAGCATAGTTGATAACGCTGCCCACCTCTTCACGGCCTCAATTCACCACGCTATCCCAATAAGAGTCCTTGGGAAAGTCATCTAACGCTACATTGCTTTCTATCTGTAACATGATCCACTTAATAAACACATGAAGAAGAGCATCTGTTAAATGTAATCAATGCACAACACGATATCAATAGCTTATAGTAGTTGTGTTTACTGACTGGCCCAGTCGTTAATCCTAAGGCAGAGGGTATATTCCACTTGAGGGTAAAAATATATTCCATGGTTCTCTTGGGAAAATATTTCATTCCTGGTAAGCTGGCTCAAGAAGGAAAAGGGAAGGGCAAATGTCTTGGCACCACCTCAGAGCAGCCGGATTCACTGGGCATTCTCTTCCCATCGGCTTCCCTATTTGAGACCCCGTTCTTTCACATGGACTTTGGCCTTTTCCAGGACTAAAACTATATATATCCAGGTATTAACTCGCTAACTAAACTCTACTCAGCAGCGCGGCAGGTGGTTCTTCTCTAGTGTCTGCTGGTTGGGATTTGATTTCGGCTGAACTGGCCGAGAGCCCCTGTCCTGAGGGGGGGATTCTGCACATCAAAGGCTTGGAGGTAATTACACTTGCTGAGATGATTGCCCTCTAAGCACGTTCTCCAGTTCAGGAAATCAAAAAAAAAAAAAAAAAAAAAAAAAAAAAGCTCCCAGGATTCCCCTTTTCCCATAGGTCACCCCAGCCCATAAGAGCATGGAGGAGCCTATATGAGGCCTGCCAAGAATAACAAGAGCTTCCGTTACTAATGACTGTCCACTCTCAGAAAGGCTGGAGAGAACACCTCTTTACCACAGCTGATCTCTGCGGGCTGATATCCTCAACCCGGAATTCAGGGAACACAGGAACTTCGCTAAGGCCTGAAGTCCTATTGGGATGGAAACCATTTACATGGGGAGGTGGGGCAAAGCCTGGAGGTGTGGAGAATTCTTGGTGCAAGTAACAGAAATGTTAAAACTCGTCACCTCAGTCTCAGTCAGAATTTTCCGATGTATTCTGAAGTATTCCGGCCACTTTTTTAAAAGTAAATCTCATTGTTTCTACACTTGTAGTCCATTTGATCAGCTATAGGGTCACTTTGTAGTTCTACAGATACAGACTGAGGTCCATCTGTCTCTCTGTATACTTTGTTCTTCAGTGGTCAGGACCTCCACAGGACCACCACAGAGCAGGTAGAGTGACACTGATGTGGTGGTGGTGTGTGAGTGTGTGTTACGCTGGTGTGAGTGGATCAGACACAGCAATGCTGCTGGAGTGTTTAAACACCTCTGCATTACTGCTGGACTGAAAATCGTCCACCAACCAAAACTATCCAGCCCGTGACCTTTACATCTACAAAGTGAAACACCCACATGTTTACACACACACAAGTGAACATACACACTAGGGGGCAGAGAGACACGCACATGTACACACACACTAGTGAACATACACACTAGGGGGCAGTGAGACACCCACATGTTTACACACACTAGTGAACATACACACTATGGGGCAGTGAGACATACACATGTTCACACACACTAGTGAACATACACACTAAGGGGCAGTGAGACACGCACATGTACACACACACTAGTGAACATACACACTAGGGGGCAGTGAGACACGCACATGTTCACACACACTAGCGAATATACACACTAGGGGGCAGTGAGACACCCACATGTTTACACACACTAGTGAACATAAACACTATGGGGCAGTGAGACACCCACATGTTCACACACACTAGTGAACATACACACTAGGGGGCAGTGAGACACCCACATGTTCACACACACTAGTGAACATACACACTAGAGGGCAGTGAGACACCCACATGTTTACACACACTAGTGAACATACACACTATGGGGCAGTGAGACATACACATGTTCACACACACTAGTGAACATACACACTAAGGGGCAGTGAGACACGCACATGTACACACACACTAGTGAACATACACACTAGGGGGCAGTGAGACACGCACATGTTCACACACACTAGCGAATATACACACTAGGGGGCAGTGAGACACCCACATGTTTACACACACTAGTGAACATACACACTATGGGGCAGTGAGACACCCACATGTTCACACACACTAGTGAACATACACACTAAGGGGCAGTGAGACACGCACATGTACACACACACTAGTGAACATACACACTACGGGGCAGTGAAACACTCACATGCACACACACACAAGTGAACATACGCACTAAGGGGCAGTGAGACACGCACATGTTCACACACACTAGTTAACATACACACTAGGGAGCAGTGAGACACCCACATGTTTACACACACTAGTGAACATACACACTAGGGGGCAGTGAGACACGCACATGTACACACACACTAGTGAACATACACACTAAGGGGCAGTGAGACACGCACATGTACACACACACTAGTGAACATACACACCAGGGGGCAGTGAGACACCCACATGTTTACACACACTAGTGAACATACACACTAGAGGGCAGTGAGACACCCACATGTTTACACACACTAGTGAACATACACACTATGGGGCAGTGAGACACCCACATGTTCACACACACTAGTGAACATACACACTAGGGGGCAGTGAGACACCCACATGTTCACACACACTAGTGAACATACACACTAGAGGGCAGTGAGACACCCACAAGTTTACACACACTAGTGAACATACACACTATGGGGCAGTGAGACATACACATGTTCACACACACTAGTGAACATACACACTAAGGGGCAGTGAGACACGCACATGTACACACACACTAGTGAACATACACACTAGGGAGCAGTGAGACACGCACATGTTCACACACACTAGTGAATATACACACTAGGGAGCAGTGAGGCACCCACATGTTCACACACACTAGTGAATATACATACTTGGGAGCAGTGAGCAGACTTGCCTGGAACAGTGGGCGGTCCAATCCACAGTGCCCGGGGAGCAGTTGGGGTGCCTTGCTCAAGCACACTCCAGTCGTGTACTGTTGGTCCAGGGGACTGAACCGGCGACCTTGAGGTCACAAGACTGGATCCCTAACCTTCAGCCCACGACTGCCCTGTAGTAGGAAAGTCTACAAGCATAAAATGATAGAATCTTTACTGACCGTTAATATAAGCTGAGGTTGTTTTATAGTTAACGTTATGGAAGCCACATTCAGACGGGACTAAAGTCACTAAGCAGTGGCCGTAAAAGCGACATAACTCCATCTCCTCGTTTAAAACCAATCCGGTACCAACAGAGCTTAGGTCTAACTCTGGAAGCCAAAGTTTCCTGGCATTTTAATTTCATCTCAGCACTGAACGCCTACTGGAGAATTGGAGAGAGGATTAGCCCCTACAGTGAAATCCAATCATCATAAACCGCAAGAAGGAGCGGTGGTGGCTTTGGTGGGAGGCATTTGTTGTTCTAGCCTATTAGCAAGTAGGATCATCATCACAGCAGCACCTACAGCAGCCATCCCAACGCAAACCTCCCTCATTAGGAAAGCACAAAATGTTTTAACTGGGCCCTGCAGCGTTTCAGAACCACCCGGGACCGCCGTCTGACACAGCTCAACTGAGCCAGCGCTGCAGTGGTTTTTCAATATGCTACATTGATTACAATGAATAACAACATCAGCGGAAAACCAGAAGACAGTCTGAACAGATAAAATGATCTTATATCAGGATGATATATCTTAAACCTCACATTTTAAGATTGTTATAAGCTTATTTTAAGATTACTGTAGCCATTTGTTTGTTTTAACCCTTTGATGCACAAGCTAAGCAAACCCCATCTAATGCACAACGTGAGTCAAACTTGACCCCTATTCATTTCCTATGTTATTGAATGTACTGCTGAGTATCTGTTTGGCTAAAATAGATTAAAATCAGTTTATCTAATATTTTAATGCTCCAAGTGTTAATTTAAATCTTGTTTTTGACCTTAAATTATGATTTTAATTCTATTTTTTTTACTCCATGAACAAAAAATTGTGTTTTTAAATATGTTCCTGACTTTACAAATCTTAATACTTCCTATCAAATTCCATAGTGAACACATAAGGGTTAATGTTGACTCATGTTGTGTGCCAGGGGCAGTGATAGAAACATGATTTTTATTAAAAAAGTAAAATAATAAACCTGAAATCAGGACTTGTGATGATCAAAAACAAGGAATATAAGGAATTCATGGAAGCTTGAGTGATGAAATTAATTTATTGCAATGATATAGAAAATAAAATCTCAGTCGGGTTGCTTTTGACCCAGGCTGGGCATCAAAGGGTTAAGTATTTTATAGCAATTAATCTCACTGTATTAGCACATTTCTTAAAATAAGCATCTGCCAGTAAATCATCTTATAATAAGCTTATATATATATATATAGTCCATGGTGATGACGCTGGGATTGGCTCCACCTGTGGGAGGATAAAGGGGAAGATAATGGATGGATGGATATAAGAGATACAAGTTATAATAAATAGATTTAAGATCAGCCCAAGTAAAAGAACGATATGATATTGAACTATGGTTATAATAATAATAATAATAATAACATTTCATTTGAAAAGCACCTTTCAAGACACCCAATGCCACTGTACAATAAATAGATAAAGATAGATCAATTTAAAAAAAGGGAAACATAAAATCATCTCATCTATATGCTAATAAAAAAAATAAGGTGAGTTTTAAGTCTAGTTTTAAAAACATCTACAGATGAACAAGATCACAGTTCATCAGGAAGCCACTCAGAATGCTGTTCTTAATCTGGAGCTTAACTTAAAGGAGGGAACCACAAGCAACATCAGCGGAAACCAGAAGACAGTTACACTCTTAACAGGTAAACTGATCTTACACGTTTTAAAATTGTTAAAAGCTTATTTTAAGATTATGTAGCCATTTGTTTGTTTTAAGCCCCATCTAATGCACAACGAAGGTCAAACTTGACCCCTATTCATTTCCTATGTTATTGTATGTACTGCTGAGTATCTGTTTGGTAAAAAAAACAAGTTTGGACTCGCCACTCAGAATACTGTTCTTCCTGTGGTGCTTAACTTAAAGTGGGGAACCACAAGCAAGTGTTGGCTTGAAGATCGAAGAGTACGCACTGGAGAGTACGACTGGAGTAAACTACTTAAATAGGAGGGAGCTGCAGGGGTGATGCAGGGATTTAAAAACCAACACCAGCCCGTGAAGCCAGTGAAGGTGACATAGGGCTGGAGTAATATGCTCCAAAGATCTTTTATGGATCAGAACCCTCGCAGCAGACTTCTGCACATACTGCAGCCTGATCAAGACCCAAGCAGGGAGGCCATACAACAGAGCATTGCAGTAGTCAAAGCATGAACTATGGGCTCAGCAGCAGTACAAGAAAGGAAGCGGCGAATCCTAGCAATGACTCCAAGATTTCATACCTTTGTTGAGGCAGAAACATCACAACCTGGTTGAACGTGCTGTTGTGAGATTAACAGGCTCTCTGTTCTTTGGTAATCAATGGTACAACAGAGACCAGTTTAAGAGCAGTGAGCTTGGCTATGGGACAGTATGAGACGTGGATCATGGTGGAGGAGGACAGCTGTTGTATGCATGGTTACAAAAACCTGACATCATGTAGGCCAATCCCAGTCAGAGAGAATTCTTTGAACTAGATAAACTAAAGCAGCCGCATAGTACTGGCCAAAAAACATCCCATAATTTTGCTTCAAAATGGAATTCTGGTATAAAATCTGTAGCGTTTGTCCTGCTTCCACTCGTTGGCCTGTATAGCTGGATTCCATCTGGCTGAGAGTGAAGACAGCTTTCTATTCACCGGCTTGTTCTGAGAATTTTCCGTCCACCTTAAATAAGGCTGTGAATGGGAAGCCAAGTTTAGCCCGATGGTCCAGTTTCTTAGGAAGAGCATCAAAAGTTCTGACATCCCCTATACAGCCTGGAGCCTTCTCGGTACCACTTCCTACCAACAAGATTAGCTTCCTGTCCATTTATTTTTGATTATTAAGCTATTAATAATACTCTACCAAGCAGAAACACAACATTGGTAAGCAAGCGATACTTGTACTCATACTGTATTATAAAGCGTTTGTTGAGTAATGAGTTATTTGTTAATTCATTATTTTCTTAGCTTATTTTCTTGCCGTCAACATGAAGAGGGAGACCAGTTCAGAGTATGTGCTTTGTTTTTGAAGGTACCCTATTTAAGTCCAACTGACTACAGGTCCAACTGGCCTTTATGACACTGTATGGCCAGGTTGTTATCTCCTAAGCTTGGGGTATATTTCCTTGAGAGGTTCCTGCTGTAAATCAACAGGTTTTGCTGAGCCATAATCTATATGATCCATTTATTTATACGGTCATCTGTAGAAATTAGCTTTTTAACAGACGGAAAGTCCTTACAATAAGAAATACTTACAACAACTGTTATGTAAGAGTTGTCGCAATCATGAAATTAGATTAGATGAATTGTCATTTAAATAATTGTGATCAGCAATTTAACTACGCATTGCATGCAAGTGGTGCAAAAGTGGCCACATACGCTGGCTGTGTTTGGTTAATAGCTAATACTTTTTGTACAAAGTGATACGCCACACTGGCTCTGTTTACATGCAGAGATTTTCTGTAATCTGATTGAATTCATTCTGATTCTAGATTAAGACTGAGGTGTTGATATGCTCACTCTACTCAACACTCTGATGAAAATCTCTGTTTACATGCACCCTACAAGCAATCGGATCCAAAATGACACGCATGCGTAGAGTACAACTTTATGTAAACGTTACCATGACAATGAGCTTGGGTTTGTTAGCTTTGGGTCCATCTCCCATGACTTCATCCATAATTTAGTAAAACGGGGAAGTGGACGGAGCGTAGCTGCTTTTGGTGTTCAGGTTTTTAGCTCTGTAATAATCCGATCTGATAAACTTCCATCTGTTTTCAATTTGCTCTATAGTTCGTGTAAACCCACCGTCGTTCATTTGCTCATATACTCGTCTGCTAGCTATTTTTAAATCTAATGTGCAGAGCGTATTTAAACTTTCCGATTGGGAATGTAATCAGATACAGGCGTCCACACGGCTATTATTGTTCTATTAAACTGATTATTTATGGGATTATCCACCTCCTTCAATCAGATAGAAATTGTAATCGGAATGACTTCAATCGGACTAGTCTATTGGGATTGAGGCGTATACATGGACGTATTTTATTCCGATTGAGCTATTAGTCTGATTATTAACGGATTATCAGGCTGCATGTAAACGTAGCTACTGTTGCAGACGGATGATAACTGTGACGGTCCTAGTAATCCTAGTTTAGGATTTTGGTATTGACCTATTGCATTAGATGGTTCCCGGTATGGCACTTCTATGTACCAAACTCTTTTTTTATTCAATCAGTTTATCTAGTATTTAAATGTTCCAAGTGTTCATTAAAAATCTTGTTTATGACCTTAAATCATTATTTTAATTCTTATTTATTTACTTAAAAAAAGTGTTACAAATCTTAATAGTTCATATCAAATTCCATAGTGAACACATAGGGGTTAATATTGACTGTTGTATGTCAGAGGGGCAGTGATACAAACATGATTTTTATTAAAAAAATAAAAATAATAAAGCTGAAATCAGGATTTGTGATGATCACAAACAACCGTAACGACGTAAATAGAGTTTTTCACTTTATGTAAATGAGAATTCTCTACAGGAATGCGTCATCCCACTCACGCCCACACAGTTCCTGTTAACCATCCACTGTGTGCATGACGCTAAAAAATTAAGCCCGCGCCACATCACATTGTGGTGGGTCCTCTTGGTCCTCTGGAAATGCAGACCACTGCTACGAAGCATGATCTTACTTTGAAGTCTATTGAGCTGCTCCAGTGTTTGTCCCATCCTAACACCTATAAGAGTGTTATAGTTCTGTAGTTTCTGGTATGTGGTCATGTTATTCATGACTGTCTAATCACACAGAAATCCAACTTACTGTCTTTGTAATCGGTAATCGATAGTACAATACAGATCATATTAAAACCAATCTCCAGTAAAGCACCAGTGAGCCTCGCTATGGGACGCTAGGAGACGTGGGTCAGGACAGCTTCACATGCTTCACACAGGTTCCCTCGGGAGGAGGCCATCCCTCGTCCCACGCTGCTGCACTTATGTAACTCTCCAAAATGTTCCACAGCATGTGTGGGCTCTGCGGGGGTCTTACGTGACCTGCCGTTAATGCGCTAATGAATTTGTGGACTGAGTCAACAGATTTCACATTTCAAGTCAAGTGTTTTGGTGTTACTTCTCAATATATCTTGTACACACTGGAACAAAATGTGGTTCTACTGGCCTCGTGGTGGGACACACAGCAGCAGGGGTAGATACACAACAATGTACAGATATACAGACCCTAAATACACAAGACAGTAAATACCATACAGGACAGTATACACCAATCACCACTTCCTTGTATCTACACACACTGTCCACTGTATCAGCTCCACTGACCATATAGGAGCTACACTTACAGACTGTAGTTCATCTGATTCTCTATATACTTTATTACTCTGTTCTTTAATGATCAGGACCCCCACAGGACCACCACAGAGTACATATTATTTGGGTGGTGGGTCATTCTCAACATTGCAGTGACACTGGCATGGTAATGTGTTAGTGTGTGTTGTGCTGGCACAAGTGGATCAGACACAGCAGTGCTGCTGCTGGAGTGTTTAAACACTGTGTCCACTCACTGTCCACTCTATTAGACACTCCTACTGCTTGCTGGTCCACCTTGTAGATGTAAAGTCAGAGACAGTAGCTCATCTGCTGCTGCACAGTTTGTGTTCCTCTAATCCTTCATCAGTGGACACAGGACGCCGCCCACAGGACACTGCTGTCTGGATAGTTTTGGTTGGTGGACGATTCTCAGTCCAGCAGTGACACGGAGGTGTTTAAACACTCCAGCAGCTGCAGCACTGCTGTGTCTGATCCACTCACACTAGCGCAACACACACTAACACACCACCACCATCGTGTCAGTGTCACTGCAGTGCTGAGAATGATCCGGCTCACTAATAGTACATGTTCTGTGGTGGTCCTGTGGAAACCAAATTAAGTCACACTTCTATACAAACACAATGTTGATGAGGAACTGTGGACATATGTTTGGCTCATTGTCTGGTTACATCACCCAACATCTCTTCAGCTTGAGGTCATGGACTGCTCTTACATTCTCCTGTTGTTTTGATGGACCTTTGAATTCATTGTACCCTCAATGATACCTCCAGGAACTGAAACAACAAAGCAGACCCCCCGAACCATGATACTCCCACCACCATGCTTCACAGTTGGGATGAGGTGTTGGTGTCCAGTGTCCTTTTCCGTCTAAACATAGCACTGAGCATTTGCACAGCCAGAGAACATTTTCCCAGAAGACTCGTGGAACATCCAGGTGGTCAAACTTGAGACTGCCAGTGTTTCATTTTGGTCAGCAGTGGCTTCCTTCGTCATGTCCTTCCATGAACGCCATTGCTGTGCAGTGTTTTTCTAATAGTGGACACATGAACAAAGGTTTGTAGGGTCTGTAGGGTTTTCACGCTTAACCTTGGGTTGTTTCTCACCTCCTTCAGGAGCTCCTGGACTGGTCTTAACAGGAAGTTAATACATTAGTACATAGTACATTAGTAGACGCCAACCTTCCTGGAGAAGAATAGGTTTGTCAGTAGGCAGCTTTGTGTGCTGTACCTGTATTTAATGGGGAAAGAACCCGCAAAGCCCACACGTCCAACCTTATTTACCAGTTAGCTTTTGGAGAAGTAGTTAACACAGAGGTTTGCTTACAGTTTCCAGTCTGTACTGTGGATGTTACTCAATGTGCTCAATAAAAGATGACTTAATGGTGACTATAAACATATAAACCTACTTTTTATTGCTGCTGTATTTTGGCAATTAGTAGCATCTTATAAATAACTAATAAATATTAATATATAAGAAAAAAAACAGTAACAAATGTTCAATGGTTCCAACATGCTGAACTTAGCTGTAGATGTATCTGTCCATAACAAGTTATGTAATGAGTTGGATTTTGATTGCCACTCTGGTTCCCTGGTCGCTGAAGTGCCCTCTAATATGGCTGAGATGAGGGGAGATGCCCTATTGGCTGCCCTGCACATGAGCATTAAGTGACTGAGTGCCCTCTGGGGTGGCCTTTCATTCACTGAGGTATAATAATATGCCCTCCAGAGCAAGAACATTTGATAATTGGTGCCCTTATAGCAGAGCAGCGAGATGCTCCTGGTCTAAACCAACTCGTGTGCCCTTCCAGTAGAAACCTGCCCTGTTCAAACCACTCTGTACTGGGGTGGACCGAGTATGATGATCGCTGGTGATAAGAACTTTGCCAGACTTCACCTGTACACAGGTAGGTGAAGGTAGTGTTACAGTTTACCTGTACACAGGCAAGTGAATGTAGTGTTACAGTTTACCTGTACACAGGCAAGTGAATGTAGTGTTACAGTTTACCTGTACACAGGTAGGTGAAGGTAGTGTTACAGTTTACCTGTACACAGGTAGGTGAAGGTAGTGTTACAGTTTACCTGTACACAGGTAGATGAAGGTAGTGTTACAGTTTACCTGTACACAGGCAAGTGAATGTAGTGTTACAGTTTACCTGTACACAGGTAGGTGAAGGTAGTGTTACAGTTTATCTGTACACAGGTAGGTGAAGTTAGTGTTACAGTTTACCTGTACACAGGTAGGTGAAGGTAGTGTTACAGTTTATCTGTACACAGGTAGGTGAAGGTAGTGTTACAGTTTATCTGTACACAGGTAGGTGAAGGTAGTGTTACAGTTTACCTGTACACAGGTAGGTGAAGGTAGTGTTACAGTTTATCTGTTTTCATTGGGACTCAGGGTTGCCAGGTTACCTAGGAATAGGTAAAAAATACTTTTTTAATAAATGCTATGAATTTTTACACCCTGTCTCAGACTTTTAAATACACATTGGTCAGTTTCCAGCTACTGTAGCTCGTTCATGCTGTTTATTCACATATAGTATATGGCATTTGTTGAGAGGAGCAGCAAGAACGTTGTCCAGATACACTTTTACCAAATGAATAAACAAATCTGGCACTTTTCACTTGTTTTGATGTTGTGATATTATATTGTTATCGTCCTAATTGTGGAAACCAATGGGATATCAATTGAAGTTCATATCGTCCACCCATATTGAACAGGTACACGTAAAAGAAAAAACAAAACAAAACACTGAACTGTATTTTGGTATGTTATGAAACTGTAACAGTCAATCAGCTGAAGTCAGGAATAGTCTACAGCAGAGGTCACTAATGGGCTGTCTGGACCCAGACATTGTCCAATGCGGACCCAAAGTGAAAGTGTTTATTTTTTTAAGCTTTAAAATGATTGTAAATGGTGGAACTTTTCTAGTCTTTACGGTATACGGGCTTTGTGGCCCATTAACCTCAAAGACCAATGTAAGATCACCAAAGGCTCCTCAGCCAATCAGATCTGTGCATATTCGGGAGTGCGGCACGCATTCCAGGAATGGAACGAGACTTATATCTATTCTTTAAAAAAAACATTTATTAGAAGTTTTATAAATAATTAATTCAGTTCAGCATTTAAACAGTAAATATACTGAAATATACTGAATGGTATGTGTGATGTGTTGGTGTTTCAGTAGCTGATGGTATGAGATGCTGATACTAGACTACTTCAGTAAACAGGATACACCACTGAATCAGAACACACGGTAGAAATGATGATGGTCTGGACCAGCCTGAGGAGATCTCCTCTACCTGGACCTCACTGACTCTAATTAAACACCCCTGCTCTACAGTATATCAGCCCTTCAGAGAAGCTTTATCCATTAGTTCTGCCTGGCGCTCTCCTCTGAAAACCTTGACCAAACATTTCCAAACTGACCTTCAGTTTAAATTCAATTCGTTTTGTCTAGTGATGGGAATTAATGACAAAAGCTATTTCGGCAGAATTCCGAACATTTCATGGAATAATTTGTGCTCAACTTGATCGAGTGCACCTTGATGTTCTTTCTAAATGACTCCACATTAATCTGCCGCGGTGAGTCACCGTCCCACCAGGACAATTTCCGCTTATAAGCAGCGAACGCTGAAGCCATGGGGAATTGCTAATTTAGGTAGACTCAGTGAAGGCAGTGTTCTTCTTCCAAGAACGAGTGGAAGGCAGGGGGCAGCGAGCTTTTATAAGGATTTTTTAAAAAAAGTGGAACGGTTTGATGTAAATACACAGATGTCAACTGAGCCATCCAATAATGACTTCTGAGGCTGAAAGAAAGGCTCGACTGAATGGCGCCCTAATTAAAGGTCCATTAGAGTGTTTGGGCCAAAATACAATGTAAATAAAACCCAAGTTTCTAAAATCAAATCTTTTGAGGGAAATCCTGCCAGCTGATGGGTTCCTCTTTCCAGGTTCCTCTGGTTCCTCTCGAGGTTTCTTGCTCTTACTCTTATGGCAGTTCCAGGCAGCGTGAATTTTGCTGATCGTGCAACATTTAGGCTGACAAATTTCCAAACCCTGATTGACTGGCTTCAAATGTGCAGTGTTGCCAGTCACGTCAGCAAAACACGTCACCGATTTTTATGCCACTATGACTGTCTAATCTGACGTAGTGAACATCGTAAATAACGGAAACATCTGTAGTCTAATCCCAGCATTGGGTAGATCATCTGTTAGCTTGCTCTCAGAGGGCTCTGACTCAGATTCCAGCGTCAGACTGGAATAGAATTGTTAGAAATAAGGAACGGTGTGTCACAATCGATAAACAGCAATGTGGTGTCTGGGATGTCCCAACACACCCCAATGAAAAGTCTATCATGTCATAATATTTTAGTATTTTTCCACCTAGCTTGACTTCCCTTATGATGTGTTCCTTGATGTTGACCAAAAGTAGGCCAGAGCGCCCTCTGATGGTCATATGTAAACATGGGGAGGTGATGGTGCTGCTGGTATAGGTGTCAGGTAGAACATCTAGCCACAGATCACTGATATCACAAGAACATCCACTCAGAATTTAACAGCAGTGCTACAAACATGGGGCCCAATCAAATCTATTGAAGGAAATCCTGCTCAACGGTGTGGACCAGAGGAGGGTGGGCTCCTCTTTTGGGTCTGGTGCCGTTGAGGTTTCTTGCTCTTATGGCAGTTCCAGGCTGCATGAATTTTGCTGATTTCAACATTTAGGCCCACAAATTTCCAGCACCTATGAACAAAACCTGAACCGTGATTGGCTGGCTTCAAATGTGTAGTGTTGCCAGTCTCGTCAGCAAAACATATCACCAATTTCCAGGTTCCTCTGGTTCCTCTCAAGGTTTCCTTCTTTTGCTCTTATGGCAGTTCCAGGCTACATAAACTTTGCTGATTGCAACATTTAGGCCGACAAATTTCCAGCAAGAGAACTATGATGGTCTAATCTGACGTAGTGAACATCGTAAATGACAGAAACATCTGTAGTCTAATCCCAGCATTGGGTAGATCATCTGTTGGCTTGCTTACAGAGGGCTCTGACTCGGATTTCCTGTAAAGCTGCTTTGTGACAACGTGAGTTGTAACAGATGCTATATGAATAAACATATAGGTTCACAATTTTCCAGCGTCGGACCGGAGTAGAAGTGTTAGAAATAAGGAACAGTGTGTCACAATCGATAAACAGCAATGTGGTGTCTGGGATGTCCCAACACACCCCAATGAAAAGTCTATCATGTCACAATATTTTAGTATATTTCCACCTAGCTTGACTTCCCTTATGATGTGTTCCTTGATGTTGACCAATAGTAGGCTAGAGCGCCCTCTTGTGGTCATATGTAAACATGGAGAGGTGATGGTTCTGCTGGTATAGGTGTCAGGTAGAACATCTAGCCACAAATCACTGATATCACAAGAACATCCACTCAGAATTTAACAGCAGTGCTACAAACATGGGGCCCAATCAAATCTACTGAAGGAAATCCTGCTCAACGGTGTGGACCAGAGGAGGGTGGGCTCCTCTTTTGGGTCTGGTGCGGTTGAAGTTTTAGGTTTTAGGGACATCCCCTATGTTGTACTCCTTGATATTGACCAATAGTAGTTCAGAGTGCCTCTGGTGGTCATATGTAAACATGGAGAAGTGATGCTGCTGTTACAGCTGTCGGTTGGAACAACGAGACACAGATCACTGATATCGCAAGAACATCTACTCAGAAATTAAAAGCAGTGCTACAAACATGGTGCTAAATGCAAATCACAATAAAACTACAGCAGCTCAGTTCAAACCACGTCTGTAAAACATCCTAAGACACTCGTTACCTCACGTTCTCTTTGAAGGGTAGACGGACAACATTGTCCTCTTCATGACGCTTAGGAAGGTTGTTTTTTCTTTTTCTTTTCAGAACACAAAACCAGTTTCTCAGCTCCGCCTACTTGAGAATCTGTAAACTAAACTCTAATGATGATTGGTTGGCTTCAAAAAGGTAGTGTTGCCAGTCTTGACCAAAACAGAGAGGTATATACAGAGAGGTAATGAGCTTCAGGTGATCAGAATCAGAACTCCAGACAAGAACTTCTGGATGCATGTTTCTGATTGGCTGAATGTGAACACGTGACATCGACGTGTTGATCAGTTGAAAAGCTGCTGAACTTCAGCTGAAACTTTTTAGTGGCCTACATTTCTGCCCCATTTTTTTGGAGTGTGTTGCATCGAATTCTAGATTTGTTCATATTTACAAGCTTAAGTTGGTCAGTGAAAATATTGGGAATAAAAATAATAATAAAAAAAAGATTCTTACATCACAAAGTGCAATGCAAAGTGTCAGGTGCAGTGTCGACTGCATTGTGGCGAGTGTAAAGTTTGGTGGAGGGGGGATTATGGTGTGGGGTTGTTTTTCAAGAGTTGGGCCCGGACCCTTAGTTCCAGTGAAAAGAACTCTTAATGCTTCCGCAGACCAAGAGATTCTGGACAATTTCATGTTCCCAACTTTGTGGGGACAGTTTGGGGACGAACCCTACCTGTTCCAACATGGCTGCCCACCAGTGCACAAAACAGCTCCATAAAGACATAGAGGAGCGAGTTTGGGGAGGAAGAACTTGACTGGCCTGACCTCAACCTGAGTCCTGACCTCAACCTGATAGAACACCTTTGGGATGAATTAGAGCGGAGACTGCGACCCAGACCTTCTCGTCCAACATCAGTGTCTGATCTCACTAATGCTCTTCTGGAAGAACGTTCAAGCATTCCCATAAACACTCTCCTAAACCGTGTGGATAGACTTTAAAGAAGAGTTGAAGCTGTTATAGCTGCAAAGGTTGGGCCAACATCATATTAAACCCTATGGATTGAGAATGGGACGTCACTCAAGTTCATATGCTGTAAAGACAGACAAGCAAATACTTTTGGCAATGTAGTGTGTAATACATGATATATTCATCCATCCATTATCTTCGGCTTTATCCTGCTAGTCAGGGTCACGGGGGGGCTGGAGCCAATCCCAGCGTCATGGCGTATATTATATTATATTATATTATATTATATTATATTATATTATATTATATTATATTATATTATATTATATTATATTATATTATATTATATTACAACTGAATTGTACAGACCACTTTAAGACCCCTCAGTGGGACCCCTATTGAGACTGCACTAGTACACCGTACAGTGCGTGGGCTCATTCCTGTTTGTCATTTCTGGAGATTCAGATTTGGAGCTGTTGTTGTTCGTGCGGTGATTCAACCTGTTTAGAGGATTCTGTTTCCTGTTTGTTGTTTATGTGCTCAGAGGTCTCTGGATGATAAAAACTAAAAACAGTTGTTGACAAACAGATAAAGACCTCGGCCCGCTGTAAGACTGCGTCTCTTGATGTGGGAGCCGTTAGTGATTCAGGCGTCACTGACAGAAGCTCTTCAGAGAACCATCGATCCAGCCTGGTCACACACGAGCGCTGGCCGACAGGATGACCCATGTGGGTAAATGCCCCACGGGAGAATGTGGGCAGTGAAAGCTACACAGAGCTGTCAGAGCCACTAAATCAATCTCTCTCTCTCTCTCTCTCTCTCTCTTTCTCTGCCCCCTTTCTCTTTCTCTCTCACTGCCCCTCTATCTCTCTTTATATCTCTCTCTCTGTCCCTTTCTGTCTCTCTCTCTCTTTCTCTCTCTCTGTCTCTCTCTCTCTTTCTATCTCTCTGTCCCTTTCTCTGTCTCTCTTTCTCTATTTCTCTTTTTTATCTCTCTATGTCCCTTTCTCTGTCTCTCTTTCTCTGTATCTCTCTCTCTCTCTCTCTCTCTCTCTCTCTCTCTTTCTTTCTCTCTTATTCTCTCTCTCCCTTTCTGTCTCTCCTTCTATCTCTCTCTGTCCCTTTCTCTCTCTCTCTCTCTCTCTCTCTCTCTCTCTCTCTCTCTCTGCCCCCTCTCTCTATCTTTATCTCTGCCCCTCTATCACTCTGTCTCTCTCTCTGTCCCTTTCTCTGTCTCTCTCTCTCTCTTTCTCTACCTCTCTTTCTATCTCTCTCTGTCCCTTTCTCTGTCTCTCTTTCTCTATTTCTCTTTTTATCTCTCTATGTCCCTTTCTCTGTCTCTCTTTCTCTATTTCTCTTTTTTAACTCTCTATGTCCCTTTCTCTGTCTCTCTCTCTCTCTCTCTCTCTTTCTTTCTCTCTTATTCTCTCTCTCCCTTTCTGTCTCTCTTTCTATCTCTCTCTGTCCCTTTCTCTCTCTCTCTCTCTCTCTCTCTCTGCCCCCTCTCTCTATCTTTATCTCTGCCCCTCTATCACTCAGTGTCTCTCTCTCTGTCCCTTTCTCTGTCTCTCTCTCTCTCTTTCTCTACCTCTCTTCTATCTCTCTCTGTCCCTTTCTCTGTCTCTCTCTCTCTTTCACTATCTTTCTATCTCTCTCTGTCCCTTGCTCTCTCTCTCTCTCTCTCTCTCTCTCTCTCTCTCTCTCTCTCTCTCTCTCTCTCTCTCTCTTTCTTTCTCTCTTATTTTCTCTCTCTCCCTTTCTGTCTCTCTTTCTATCTTTCTTTGTCCCTTTCTCTGTCTTGCTCTCTTTCTCTCTGTATCTCTCAGCCCTTCTCTCTCTATCTATCTCTTTCTCTGTCTCTCTTTTTCTCTGTTTCTCTCTCTCTATCTCTCTCTCTTTCTTTCTCTATCTCTCTTTTTGTCTCTCTCTCTGCCTCCTCCCTATCTCCCTCTCTCTAGCTCTCTCTCCCTCTTTCTCTGTCTCTGTATCTATCTCTGTCTCTCTATCTTTCTTTCTGCCCCCCTCTCTTTCTTTCACTCTTTCAGTCTCTCTCTCTCTCCACTCTCCATTCCTCCTCTGTCTCTCTCTTTGTAGCTCTCTCTCTTTTTCACTCTCTGTCCCTCTGTCTCTCCATTCCTCTGTCTCTCTCCTTCTGTCTCTCTCTATCTCTCTCTCTCTCTTTCTGCCCCTTTCTTTCTCGCTCTCTCTTTCTCTCACTCTTTCTGTCTCTCTCTCTTCCTCTCTCTCTCTGTCTCTCTCTCTCTCTCTCTGTTTCTCTGTGAATCTGAAAAGCTGAGCCTCTTTGAACAGTTTACAGTACAGCACTGCTATCCAGAGCTGCTCTGGAGGATAGATGTTTTCCAGCGCTCTACTGGTTTGAGTGGTTGATTGCAGACGAACTGAATAACGGATAAGATCTCAGTGAAGCCACAGTGGAGTTTGAATAGAACCGAAAGTGGAAAAATTCCTAAACACAGCGTCTAGCTTTCAGCATCGCCGCCGCCGTCTATACGGCCACTCTGCGAAATCTCTTTACTGCTTCTTTAATCTACAGCAGCAGTCAAACGTTCAGGTACACCTACACATTCACTGCTTCTCTATATAGTTACTAAATTAGGGGCGTTAGATACACCTCACTGTCCACTGGATCAGCTCCACTGACCATACGGGAGCTCCACTTACAGACTGTAGTTCATCTGACTCTCTGTATACTTTATTACTCTGTTCTTTAATGATCAGGACCCCCACAGGACCACCGCAGAGCAGATACTATTAGGGAGGAAGTTCATTCTCAACACTGCAGTGACACTGACATGATGGTGGTGTGTTAGTATGTGTTGTGGATCAAACACCTCTGATCACTAATGAGCTACTGTCTCTGACTTTACATCTACAAGGTGGCCCAGCAAGGTAGGCATGTCTAATAGGGTGGACAGTGAGTGGACACAGGAGACAACTGTTGAGCAGCTGAAGTCTGATTTCAAGCAGGAATGGAAAACATTCCACTTTCAGAAATAATGGGCAAATATTTTCTGTTAAAAATTCATTTGAATTAAATTTAAACTAAAAATAAATTAAAAATACCTTTTAACTTGTTTCCAGACAGGTTTGTACTAGTGAGGATGAAACCGTGAACAATTCATATGTAACCCTGCAGTTCTCGTGAGGAGTCACCTAAGAAGCCCTTACATCAAAATATTTTTAATATTAAATTGGTGCTGTATTTTTAAATCTGTGCTCAGTTTTAAGGCTGTGAGCGTTTTATTATATGTACTAAGATGAGTTTCATCATAAGAGAAGAAAGGTCAGCATGAAAGCAATACCCCCAAAAGAAGCAGACCATGTTTGTCAGCTCTCGAACTGTTGTTTCAGCTCAATGTTAAATTCGATACAGACACACAAATCCTGCTGACTCACCTCCGCCCTGCTGGCTAACGCCACTTAAGCCTGCTGTCCACTTTACCTGGCCAGAGATGACAGTGCATAGGAAAGACTGTCCTCTAGCCTTTATAACTTCAGAACAGCTTAAGCTACAGACATAATCCCCATATCAGAACATTCAGTGGACACAGGCCTCCTAGCTGGTATGACATCAATGAGCTTGATGTCAGCATTAGCGAGTAATCTGGCTCAAAAGAAACACCCACAATCCAGATTTTAGCTCTCTGCTTTGAGCCTTTATAACAAAAGGGTTAAAAACAGCACCATAGTTCACACATAACATTACTCAGCAGACACTCCCCTCACTGATAAGCTGATTTCATCCACCCCTGACCACCCACCAGCCAGCAATCCAGCTCCTAGAACCACCCAAAACCCACTCACTACAGCTATATTAATCCTCTAGTTTATTATATATTATAAACAATGGGTTAAAACAGTGATGGGACACTTCAGGACACTCATCAGACTCTCATCTCACTAGCCAGAGTGATTTTGCCCACTCCTGACCACTTTTCAGACACTAATCAAGGAGTTAAAACATTGATGTGGTTTACACATCACATCACTCAGCAGAAACTCTACTTACTGACGAGGTGATTTCACCCACCTCTGACCACCCACCAGCCAGCAATCCGGCTTCAAAAACCACCCCAAATCCACTCGCTACAGCTATATTAGATCTCTACTTTATTATATAAGTGAAAATAGTGATGCGATTCACACTTCAGGACACTCATCAGACCCTAATCTCACTAAGCAGAGTAGTTATGCCCAATCCTGGCCACTTTTCAGTCACTAATCAAGGAGTCACACATTACATCACTCAGCGGAAACTCTATTCACTGACAAGGTGATTTCACCCACCTCTGGCCACCCACCAGCCCGCAATCCAGCTTCAAAAACCACCCCAAATCCACTCGCTACAGCTATATTAGCTCTATACTTTATTAAACATTAGAAACAATAATATTTTAAATAATAATATAAGACTATATAAGAATATAAGATAAGGCAGTCATGGCTTGAAGATTAAGGATACGGTCTTGTGACCGGAAGGGCGCTGGTTCGATCCCCGGGACCAGCAGGACATGACTGAAGTGCTCTTGAGCAAGGCACCTAACCCCCAACTGCTCCCCAGCCGCCGTGGATAGGGCTGCCCACCGCTCCAGGCACGTGTGCTCACTGCCCCCTAGTGTGTGTGTATATGGGTGTTTCACTGCCCCCTAGTGTGTATGTTCACTAGTGTGTATGTGTCTGTGTTTTACTGCACTGATGGGTTAAATGCGGAGGTAATAATTCTAAACCATAGTTTAAACAGTGACGCAATTCACACTTCAGGACACTCATCAGACCCTTATCTCACTAGCCAGAGTAATTTTGCCCACTCCTGACCACTTTTCAGCCACTAATCAAGGAGTTAAAAAACATTGACATGGTTCACAGTGATTTCACCCACCTCTGACCACCCACCAGCCAGCAATCCAGCTTCAAACACTACCCCAAATCCACTCGCTACAGCTATATTAGCTCTATACTTTATTAAATATTAGAAACAATAAGTTAAAATAGTGATGTGATTGACACTTCAGCACACTCATCAGACGCTTATCTTACTAGCCAGAGAGATGGTGCCCACTCCTGACCACTTCTCAGCAACTACACCTTCATCAGAGAATAAAAATAGCAACATAGTTAACACAACTATTTGAGTCCAGAAAGATTTCATCCATCTTCAGCCCCTATCCAGAGAGTAACCTAGCTTGATAAACACTGTCCCAATTTAGATCCCCACTGCACGGCCTCAGTCTGGAACGTCTCCTGGAGTCTCAAACATCCTGTGACTGACTCTGGATCTGAGTTCAGAGCTGAAAAATCTATATTTACAGTTAAAAACAGGTGATATTCACAAAAACAGTAATCCTGAGCGACCATGTGCTTGTTTATGAGGGTTCCAATACAATCTAGTGCACTTCAATCTTTCACTTACAATGTCTTATATGACCCTAACAGATTTTAACAGATTAATTAGAATCAATATATAAAATATAGTTAACCATATTTGTCTCTCTTTCATCCATCCATCCAATATCTTCGCTTAACCCCGCTAGTCCGGGTCATAGGGTGGGGGCTGGGTACACCATGGACAGGTCACCAGTCCATGGCATGGCCAACACACACTCACGCACACACTCATACCTACGGGCAGTTTAGAGTGAGGATCCTAACATGCATGTGTTTGGACTGTGGGAGGAAACCGGAGTACCCAGAGGAACCCACTCAAGCATGGAGAGAACATACACACTCCACACAGAACCACCCAGACCGGGAATCCAACCCAGATCATCTTACTGTGAGGTGAGGCTCTCTTTCAGTTTGTATTAATTTTTATTTCTACAGCTGATAGTGGACATGCAGCTCAATCTAAACATACAAATAAAGTCTTATGTATTGCTGTCAGAGTTTTAGCACTCAGCATGAAGCCAAGAGGATGAAAGAAATCAATAAAATACATGTCAACCCGGTCTTAATCATTTATTTTCACTCAGTTATAAGCAATAGAATCATCAAACATCCTGCAGTAGAGGCACATCATACAGTCACGCCGAATAAAGGGCCGCTGTGAAATAAACAAGTGAAGTCAGTGGGCTGAGGTAAACAATTTACTCTAAGCTACCGGAGGTAAATTTGCTTTCTGATAGCACCGGCGTTCTATTCCTGCTGAGTTGAGTATGACTAAGCGTTTATGTGCGTAGAGTCTCTACAGGCCACCTGAGTGAACAGTTATTATCGTGCTACAGTAAAGATCTCTGCCTCACTTCTCCATCTGTAACTCCGCTAACATCCTGCCATAATAGACTCTAACTGCTTCCCATAACCGCAAGCACCATGCAGAAATAAATCTAGAAAAGATGATAAATGCTATATGATATACAGAACGGCACATAAGAGGCCTTTAAATTTTATATTGCCACATTTTGAGGCTGTTTTTACGTTTTTAATTAACAGTGCAGGTGCGTTTTTCTGTTGCTGCGATGTAAACACAGTCATTCAGTGTAGTTTTATGCGAAATGGTTTGCTGTAGTGTCATTTTATTCACTATCCAATATTTCACTATCCAATATATTCAATATTTCAGCTTGTTGTTCAAATTTTGCTATTCCACCTTAAATTAGTGCAGCTTGTACAGGTGCAAGAATGAACCTGTTGCACTGTTTAAGGTGGAATGGAAAAAATAGCTTGTTTTTAAACGGTGCCGGAGTTACATTTGGTCGCCTGTACAAGCTGCAGCACTTAAGGTGGAACACGAAAATTAGTATCCTATCCGCCAGCTTCTTGTTCAGATATTCCCATTCACCAGAATGAACCTGTTTAAGGTGGAATGGAAAAAATAGCTTCCTACTCACCAGATTCTTGCTTTTAATAGTGTAGCAGTTACATTTTGCCACCTGTACAAGCTGCAGCATTTAAGGTGGACTAGGACAATTCAAACAACAAGCTGGTGTTTATCTCTCAGTTAGCATATACATAAAGATGGCTCATAATTATTGCTGAATCCTCAACCAATCACACGACAGCACTTTCCAAACTAAGATATCATTGTGTTTTCATGGGATTCACGCTGACGTTGTCATTCAGTTGGTGGGCGTAACCGCAGTGACTCCACCAACCATGATGTCATATGCGAATCAGGGTACCCAAACTTTGGAATAAAACTGTATCAGTCTTAAAGGCAGAGCGACAGAAAACAGCTAAGGGTTAATGAGTGGCAGGAAGGGGTGGTACCTAAATCCAAACAACATCAATACCGCTGGCTGTGGGCCCTTTAACCAACTGCTCCCAGGTTCCTGTGGACACTGTGCTGGCCTACAAGAAAACCTGCCCTGACATTTCTAGGAAACTGTCCCCGCTTGCTCTGAAACAACCTTGGCAAACTGTCCGGAGCACTGTACCCTGCGTATTTACGCAAAGCTCTCATCAGGCACCAAAATACCGAAGAAGACAACCCACTGAGCCATGAGGCGCCCACGCACAAACACGCAGTGACTAAGCTCTTAATACGAGCGGACGGGAACCCAGCGAATACCTCAAGGAGGAGAGGAGAGGGAGTGGAAGGAAGAGAAAAGAGATTTGCATTTCAATGACCTTCTATCATTAGCCCCCATACTGCCGCAGCACTGTGTCTCAATTACTGCATTACTGCTCGGCTCTGTTTTCCCCAGTCGCGTCACCTTAAAGGGGAATTCCACTGATCTCTCCAACTTAATTAATCAGTAGGTAATGTACCTATAATTCAGTTGTCCTGGAAGATTCTTGCCTCGTACGTGTCTCACGGTTCCAGTTAATCAGGGCTTGGTTTCCTAGAAGCAGCTGTGATGGCCCACTAAGGTCCCCACATGTAACATAAACATGGCTTGTGTGTGTTGGGGATTGGAGTGTGCTGGAGATTTAAAAAATGTAGTTTAATAAGCTCAGCGTATAGAAATATAGATATATTGTAGTAATAGCTCTCTGGTTCTTTCTAACATTGTTCGTATCCTGTCTTATGCTAATAATTGATAATTTAACATTTTTAATACGTATTTTATTTTTTATAATTTTTCTCTGCTAGGAGTGCAAACTAGCAAACTAGAGTCAAGCCATAGGGTGGGACACTTTTAACATTTTTATTGAGCTCCCCAAATGTTTTTGCTAGTGATGGGCAAATGATACCAATGTTTCGGAGCTTGTGTCAAGAAATCCAGGAACCCGTTTATGAATCCCGTATCCAGGCTTGCTTCGTTAAGGGCGAGTGACATCACTGATGACGACTGAAGCCTCGCTGGTTGGGACGTGGTTCACGTGATTTATTGTTTCTTAATAAAAAATTAAAGTCACCATCACCCCACAATCACTGTCCCATCTCTTAAAACCACGGCAACAGTTTTAACATCAATATCTCACATACTATTAGATTTATTTACAAATGAATTAACCAGTGAAAATGAAATTAAGGTGTTTTATGTATATACTTGTTCCCATGCTGACAATGTTGCAAGAGGCTGTCGCCAATAGTTGAAATGACAAGTTTTGGCCAGCAGGGGGGTTTGTGTGCACATGAAGCTTCGAGAAAGCCTCCAGTTCATGACTGTCCCATACATCTTTGACATTCCATGGGTCTCAAAACCTAGTGAGGGTCTACATAGACAGCATTGTTCCCAATTCTTACATACCTTAAACATGCTGTCTACTGAGGAACCTTATTTAGACCTGATTTTAAGGAAGCATCGAACGCTTCCTCAGCCGCTAAGACAATCCCATGATGCTGTGCAGGCAGAACTTTTCCCAACATGACGGACAATTGGAGATACTGGTGGAGAAGTTATCTTCAAATGTGAGTTGTTTTGGTTCTTTCTGGAGTTTTAATGTGTTTCTGGTCATATAATCACACAAAACAGTATTTTATTATTAACTCTGTAAACAGTCTTTGACCTTTTTGTAGTTTTATACTCAAGACATTAGCATTTATGCTAGCAGATTTTTAAGCCTCAGGCTATTGTTTTGGATAGATGGCTGGTAGCTCAGCAACTAGCTAAACCACCGGTCGCATGCAGTGGGCGGGAACAAGTCGTGGCGCAGTTGCTCTCTAACTAAGGCGTAAACAGCTGCCTACCTAGTCAGTGCACTACTTAGACAGCTCACTAGGTTTTGAGACACACCCCTGTTATTCCTTCAAATTTTGTTGATGATTTTGAAGATTGAAGAAATGCCTTACTATTCATCAGTGTAGTGCAGCTTCCAGACTATACACTCATTTTTCATTCTGTATAGATTTTCTAACCACTGCCAATATTCAATTTTTCCAAATATTTTAGGGATTAACCAAAATGCAAATTTACCAGATATTATGAAGTTGGATGTGAAGGCCTGGCTCGCAGTCTCCACTCTAATTCATCTCAAAGGTGTTCTATCGAGCTGAGGTAGTATTGGATGCAGCTGCTCGGCCATAGAAACCCATTCCATGAAGCTCTCTACGCTTTGTTCTTGAGCTGATCTGAAGACCACATGAAGTTTGGAGGTCTGTAGTGATGGACTCTGTAGAAAGTTGGTGACCTCTGTGCACTATGCTCCTCAGCATCCGCTGACCCGCTCTGTCATTGTACGTGTTCTACCACTTGGTGGCTGAGTTGCTGTCGTTCCCAATCACTTCCACTTCGTTCTAACACCACTGACAGTCCACTGTGGAATATTTAGTAGTGAGGAAACTTTACCACTGGACTTGTTGCACAGGTGGCGTCCTATCACGGCACCACGCTGGAGTTCACTGAGCTCCTGAGAGCGACTCATTCTTTACTAATGTGTGTAGAAGCAGGTCTAGGTGCTGGTCTTATACACCTGTGGCCATGGAAGTGATTAGAACACCTGAATCCAATGATTTGGATGGGTGAGTGAATACTTATGACAGTATAGAATATAACTACTTTTGAGTTTTAAATAAGATACCTTTTCTAAATACTAAATACAGAAATAAATATATACATATTCATGTCTTGGCCGAAGTGTAAAATTAGTTTTCATTTTTGGTTGAACTACAAGTCATTACTCCCACTGCAGGATGAAGACGTGATGGCAGAACTAAAACACTGAACATGCTAAGATTTCCGAAACTGTTCCATCCGAGAACACAAACTGTTCCAGGCTTTTGTCGGAGCGCCTCTCATCTGAGCCACAAATTGGCTCCAATGCCTTGATTTGGACGTCTAGCAGGTGGAAGCAGCTTTGTGTAGCTTCACATCAGAGGTGCTTCACAAGCTCTTCGGGGAGCAGCTACACGCAGCCAAGCAATTACAGCCACCACGTTTGAGCTTCGTTGGCAAGTGAACAGGCAGGCAAGACAAAGAGGACGGAAAGGAAGTGAGCGTATTAACCTGTAAAAGAAAGGAAAAAGACAGAAACGTCTAAATAAATGCAGAAAATATAAGAACAGTTGTGACTTTATTGGCGTTCGTACAAGAGAAAAGATCTACAGGCTACAGTGTGAATGTTGTACACATACACAGTCACAGAATCACTTCCTATTGGCTGTATTATGGTCCGGAGAATGTATTGGTGGCATTCATCCATGTGGAAGACCCTCTCAACCAATTTGGGTCTGAACCCATCCTTGCAGATCACGTACACCATACATGCTGATTGTCTTCTCTAGGGGGGATGGGATCTTCCAGGAGGACAATTGGTTGGAAGAGCTGACCAAGACTTCCAAGTACTGCCCTGGACCCCTAATTTCTCAGACTTGAACCCAATTGAGCATCTGTGGGACCGACTGGATGGTGGTGTTGGCTCTATGGATCCTCCTCCACGCTCCCTCCAGCAGCTGTGGGATGCACTGAAGTCAGCATGATACCTCCAGATACCTCTGACCACCTACCAGGATCTTATTGAGTCTCCCAGTCCGTCTAGCTGCTGTCGTAATAAGCTCTATCTCTCTCTCTCTCTCTCTCATATATAAATATATATAATCATGAAATACATCAAAGTTCTCAGTTTGATAGATGCTTTGTAACACTTCACTTCCAAGCGGGCAGCTGAAGAGGGAAGATGTGTTCACATCCATTGGCCGGATGTAAGTGCACTACTGTGAGCACAAGCTTAGGAATCATGTTAGTTTATTATGTAACGTCAAAACCATCAGTGAGTAAAACTCTCAGCTTGACTCGAACACTGAAAGAGTGAACAGAGCACTGATGCTTTCACTCTGCCAGCGTAGTTAATTGGGTTCTAAGAATAAAGCTCTTGAGGGTGTATGTTGAAAGCAGTGCTGAGTGAGCGTGTGGGTGGGCGTGGGCTGCTGGAAGAGCGGGCCGCTGATAGGTGATGCCGCGTGACGGCTGTGTGGGTGAGGTGACAGTGGAGAGGACCGGCGACACTCTACCTGAGTCCAAAACAATAAACCACAAACGAGGGGTGTCGTTAAAGGCAGGGCAGGCTGCTTTTTACTACAGCAGGGTCTGGAGATAAAGTCCTGGTGCCCCCAGAATAAGACTTTGAATTAAGTTTAAATGGAAGCTTAAGGAACAGGGTATTATCCCAAGTCATTTTGGAGCATTTCTATTGGTTCATTCATCATAAGATACTTCTGATGTAATATAAAGACCAACTAAAATAAAAAACCCAATAAATTAACACATTACAGGCTGTAAATGAACTTAGAAGTAGTTATTGCTGACTATTTAATTAATAAACAGCTTATTAAGCATTAGTAAGTGATTAGGTACTTAGTAAATGAGACACTTTTAAATAATAACGAACTGATACGTGTGTTTACTCACAGAAACTAGTAACAAAAGAAATAACTAGTCCTTAAATGTCCTGTCATTGATTTATTGCTATTAATTATTTGTTTAATTTCCCAGTAAATTAATAATTTTTACTACTAACTATATTATAAACTCATGATGGAGACATGAAGGTGATTCATGAAATATCTCTGTCCTGCTGTTGCCTCAAAATACCAAAAGGATGAGGCATCACAGCACTTTATTCCCCAGTCTAAACCACCCCATTCAGAGAGGCAGGTTTGAGGGTCTGTTGCTTTAAATGATAATGAGCCACTACTACCCAGAGACCCCCCCCCCCCACCTTCCAACGCAAGTACAGCTTTACACTACCAAAGCAAGACTAGAAAACAATATCAGCTCCATTAGTGCATAGCCTAAGCTGGTGGCATTAGTTAGTGCTAAACGGACAAAGCCGCACACAGTAGAACAAGTTTTAAAAATATATTTTGTTAATCTTTTGTCTGCAGTTTTGCCAGAGTGGCAAATTGTGGGGGGTGTTTAACTAAGGCACCAACACTAGTTTAGATGATCAAATCTGAGGGACTGAAGTCACCAGAGCTCCATCCTCACTGGCTGCTGTTGATGCTCTCCTGCTCGTCAGCCTGCATGACCGGAATTACTACAGCAGAGCCGCAACATCTGCACCTCATCTCTCACTCTCACAGAGAACCTATGAGATGGTTCAAACTCTACACAAACTCCTACATTGGCAGCATTTTGCGCTCCCGACATGTAGACTGTCCCAATACTTACATACCTTAAACATGCTGTCTACTGAGAAACCTTATTTAGACCTGATTTTAAAGAAGCATCAAACGGTTCCTCAGCCACTAAGACAATCCCATGATGCAACACAGGCTAATCTAGGAGCAGTGAAGTGGTTTTAAAATGTGAGTTATTTTGATTCTCTCTGGAGTTTTAATGTGTTTCTGGTCATATAATCACACAAAACAGTATTTTATTATCAACTCTGTAATGAGTCCTTCACCATTTAGCAGTTTATACTCGAGCCATTAGAATTTATGCTAGCGGATTTTTAAGGCTCAGGCTATTGTTTTGGATGCCGACTGGTTGCTTAGCAACCAGCTAAACCACCCGTTGCGTGCTGCAGTGGGCGGGAACAAGCCGTGACGCAGTCTCTCTCTAACTAGAGCGTCTCAGTAATCTGTTTTATGAGGAGAGATGAGGAGAGAACACTGCTACTTACACAGCTGCTACCTAGACAGCCTACTTACACACTCAGTAGGGTTTGAGACACACCCGATATCACTACTTCCTGAACTAGAATATCAATGAAACATGTTCAAGCTCCAAGCTTCTTGTTGTATTCTGTCATATAACTTCATTAGCTTAGTCTCTCTCTCTCTCTCTCTCTCTCTATCCAGGGTCGACCAGAGGAGGACGGTCTCTCTCTCTCTCTATCCAGGGTCGACCAGAGGAGGATGGTCACTCTCTCTCTAGCCGGGGTCGACCAGAGGAGGACGGTCACTCTATCTATATTTGGGGTCGACCAGAAGAGGACGGTCACTCTCTCTCTCTTTAGCCGGGGTCGACCAGAGGAGGACGGTCACTCTCTCTCTCTAGCTGAGGTCGACCAGAGGAGGACGGTCACTCTATCTATATTTGGGGTCGACCAGAAGAGGACGGTCACTCTCTCTCTCTTTAGCCGGGGTCGACCAGAGGAGGACGGTCACTCTCTTTATGTTTATGCATGGACTCTTTTTTTCTTTCCATCTTTTTATTTGTTTCCTCTTTTCTTTCATAAACGAATTTTCTGTAAAGCTGCTTTGAGACAACACTGGTTGTAAAAAATGCTAAAGTGCTATACAAATAAATATTGATTGATTGACTGATTGAAGCCGAATGACTGGAGGGGATGGAAAGATGACATTAAACTTGAAGCAGTGTTGATCTGTGGTGTTGATCTGAAGCTGGATCAATTAACTGAAGACTAATTGGACAATTGAGCACCCAAACCTTCCCCTATACCACAGTGCCAGGTCTGATTCTAACTGTTAACAGAAGAATAGATGGTGGCTAATGCAAACTGATGTCTGAGACAGCAAAGCATGACCACAGTAAAGGTTTGCTTCCAGCTGACTGATGCTGAAATGACCCATATATAGGATCACTTGAGTGACCAGTGGTATAGAAGAAGCTGAACATGTGCTATGACGTTTGTAGCCCTGAGCCCTTGTTTAGCCTTGTTTTTTTTTCCCTGGCTCGGATTTTTCCCTTCTCCCAATCGGTGAGCTCCCACGTCGCCAACCAGTGACCCCTCTGAAACAGAAATGTGTTTGTTTAGCAGTTCAGACATGAAACAGAACTTTGGCACACCATTATTTTCAAATATCGTCACATACCTCATTACCGTTATGCTTCCCAACCCTCAGGAGGAATCTTTTAATGGAATGGAACGTCACTCACGGATTGAGCGCTATTCTCAGAACGAGTGAGTCACGAGGATGATGTCATCGCTGACTCCAGCAGGTGAAAGAACACCACACACACACACACACACTCAGAAATGACCCTTCACATGTTTATTTCCAGCCAAAAGGGCCTCAACTGCAAGTCGTTCACTTCTCAGAAGATGTTTCAGAGGTGATTAGATAGAAGATAATCCAGCTGCATGAGGGAGAAGAACGTCACTGGAAAACTGGTCTCCTAACAACCGCCTGAGACACCTGGTAGACCACCGAACCTGCCCCCGCCAGATAAACACCACAAAAAGCTTTGATTTTTCAGAGAGGAGAACATCAAACTCCACTCTGGCTTCAGATCTGAGAACATCCACATGAGTTTTTGTCCATACTTCCACTGTGAGAAGACCCCTCTGAAAGGCTATGGGGTCTGAAAGGATGCGTAGCTGATACAGACACATCCCAGCAAACATGCAACGTCAGAAAGATGTTCAAATTATGTCTGTATCATGTCGGTCAGTCCAGACCCACCACGTCTGGTGGACGTACAAACCAGGTTAAATATCTGAATGTCTGAGTAGGATCTCTATTGGATGTCAGTGGACGTTCAAGATGGGTTCAGTATCTGAACCTATGACTTGGACTTCAACTGGATGTCATTAGACGTGCAAGACAGGTGCACTATCTGAATGTCTGACTAGGACCTCTATTGTCTGACTAGACGTGCAGGAGGGGTTCACTATCTAAACATCTGACCAGGACCTCTATTGGATTTCAGTAGACGTACAGGAGGGGTGTGCTATACTTTTTGGAAATTAATTGTGAATGTTAGATAGATAGTTTTTTTATTTTTGGAAATTAATCGGGAATGTTAGATAGATAGTTTTTTTTTTTTATTTTATTAATCAGGAATGTTAGATAGATAGTTTTTTTATTTTTGGAAATTAATCGGGAATGTTAGATAGATAGGGTTTTTTTTTTGGAAATTAATCAGGAATGTAAGATAGATAGTTTTTTTATTTTTGGAAATTAATCGGGAATGTTAGATAGATAGTTTTTTTTAAATTAAATTAATCAGGAATGTTAGATAGTTTTTTTGGGAAATTAATCGGGAATGTTACATAGATAGTTTTTTTTTATATTAAATTAATCGGGAATGTTAGATAGATTGTTTTTTAATATTAAATTCATCGGGAATGTTAGATAGATAGTTATTTTTTTGTAATTAAATTATTCGGGAATGTTAGATATTTTTTTAATTAAATTAATCGGGAATGTTAGATAGATAGTTATTCTTTTAATTAAATTAATCGGGAATGTTAGATAGATAGTTTTTTAATTAAATTAATAGGGAATGTTAGATAGTTTTTTGGGGGAAATTAATTGGAAATGTTAGATAGATAGGTATTTTAAAATATTAAATTAATCGGGAATGTTAGATAGGTAGGTTTTTTTTGATGTTAGATAGATAGTTGTTTTTTTAATTAATCGGGAATGTTAGATAATTTTTTTGGAAATGAATCGGGAATGTTAGATAGATAGGGTTTTTTTGGAAATTAATCTGAAATGTTAGATAGATAGATTTTTTTTGGGAGATTAATCGGGGATGTTAGATAGATAGGTTTTTTTTTGGAAATTAATCGTGAATGTTAGATAGATAGTTTTTTTTTTTTGAAATTAATCGGGAATGTTAGATAGATAGGGTTTTTTTGGAAATTAATCTGGAATGTTAGATAGATAGGTTTTTTTTGATGTTAGATAGATAGTTGTTTTTTTAGTTAATCGGGAATGTTAGATAATTTTTTTGGAAATTAATAAGGAATGTTAGATAGATAGGGTTTTTTTGGAAATTAATCTGAAATGTTAGATAGATAGGTTTATTTTGGGAAATTAATCGGGAATGTTAGATAGATAGTTGTTTTTTTTAATTAATCGGGAATGTTAGATAGATAGGGTTTTTTTTGGAAATTAATCGTGAATGTTAGATAGATAGGTTTTTTTTGGAAATTAATCGTGAATGTTAGATAGATAGGTTTTTTTTGGAAATTAATCGTGAATGTTAGATAGATAGGTTTTTTTTGGAAATTAATCGTGAATGTTAGATAGATAGCTTTTTTTGATGTTAGATAGATAGTTGTTTTTTTTAATTAATCGGGAATGTTAGATAATTTTTTTGGAAATTAATCAGGAATGTTAGATAGATAGATTTTTTTTGTGGAAATTAATCTTGAACAATTTGGCGAGCTTTTGCAGGTGACAGGGTCCATTTGTGGAAAACAAATTGCTCCACGCTCATGTGGTGCACCTTTGATCTGGTCCACTCTGAGCAGTGATGAGGTCATTATTAACACCGCCGACCGCCGACGTCCACGCTGCCCTCTTCGCCTGCACCCGACTCGCTCATCGCTCCAATTTCCTTCCTAATCACACCCCCCTCCACCTCACCCACTCTCCGCCAGCCAGGCTAATCACTCGCAGGTTAAAGTTCAACTCCGTGGGACTCCCCCCGACCATTTAAATTCTCTAATCCCGGTTGGGCTACAGCGAGGGAATATATTCAGGAAGCCTACGAGCATAGAGGGAAGGAAGCAGCAGGAGAATTGGAACGTTGAGAGAGTCTACATCAGGGGTGTTTAATTAGAGTCAGCACGGTCCAGTCATCATTTCTAACGTGTGTTCTGATTCAGTGGTGTATCCTGTTTACTGAAGTAGTCTAGTATCATCATCTTATACCATCAACTACTGAAACACCAACACACCACACATACCGTTCAGTATATTTCAGTATATTTACTGTTTAAATACTGAACTGAATTAATTATTTCTAAAATTTTAATAAATGTTTTTTACTCACTACATTAAAAACAAGAGATACATTAAACAAACAGAACACATTTGAAAATAGAGCATCTTAAAGAGTTTATTTATAGAAACAGTAAATAAAGCAGTGATGAAAAGGGGCAGTAGATCCTCAGTAATTCAGTAGTTCAGTGTAAAGCAGCCTCTCAGCACCGCCTGTATGACTAACATCAGTATTTATCTCACCGTCTCTGGAGTCTTATCGCTCGAACACATCAGAGCTGTTGTCTTGTTTCAGGATCACAGACAGGCTTTCACCTGTATGACCGTGTGTGAGCTCCAGTGGTCTGTTGTCACCTGCTGGACTGCTGGAGGAGCGTGGTTGTGTATATAGTACCGTGTAGTAAACACTAGTTTTTATCTGTTTATTTTAGAGCTGGACGATAAATTAATTTTATTAATTAATTTAAATTTACAGTTAAGGTTCATGTGAAAATAAAAATTGGCATATCCTGTTTACTGAAGTAGTCAAGTATCAACATCTTATACCATCAGCTACTGAAACACCAACACATCACACATACCCTTCAGTATATTTCAGTATATTTATGGATTATTTATAAACTTCTAATTAATATTTTTTTCCTCACTTGAATAAAAACAAGAGCTACATTACAAAAACAGAACTATTTATAGAAACAGTGAATAAAGCAGCGTCTTCTCGTTAACTCAGTTTCACAGCTTGATCTGTTGGTTTGAAGCTGCCTGTGAGAAGAATAAACATAAGTCTCTCCATTTCTGGTTAAAACAGCCGGGTTTCGTCTCAACTTTTGTTTTTCAGAGCTCTTCATTCTTTCTCCAACCTGCTTTACTTTCTGACTGCTGCTTCTCGCTTCCTACCTCGCCTGTGTGCACGCCTCTCCGAATATGCACAGATCTGATTGGCTGAGGAGCGTCTTTGGTCATCTTACAATGCACGCGATTGGTCTGTGAGGTTACTGTAGACCTCTGGTCTGCATAGTATTTACTGCCTAGCTCAATCATTAATCACCTCCTTTTCCTCTTATAGAAATAAACAGGCTGTTTTTGTTACTGTACCTTTAAGACAGATGGGTACGCATATGATCTCTGTTCTGATTGGCTACCTAAAAGTGTCTGGGGTACACTACACGACCTTTAGCCTGGTTTAGCCTCCATCTGCCTCCATCTCCTCCACTCTGTTCTTCACGCACTGCCTTCATCTCCTCCACTCTGTTCTTCACGCACTGCCTTCATCTCCTCCACTCTGTTCTTCACGCACTGCCTCCATCTCCTCCACTCTGTTCTTCACGCACTGCCTTCATCTCCTCCACTCTGTTCTTCACGCACTGCCTTCATCTCCTCCACTCTGTTCTTCACGCACTGCCTTCATCTCCTCCACTCTGTTCTTCACGCAGTGCTTCCATCTCCTCCACTCTGTTCTTCACGCACTGCCTCCATCTCCTCCACTCTGTTCTTCACGCACTGCCTCCATCTCCTCCACTCTGTTCTTCACGCACTGCCTCCATCTCCTCCACTCTGTTCTTCACACACTGCCTTCATCTCCTCCACTCTGTTCTGTCAAAACAGTCTTTACTTTCAATGTAAGTCAATGGAACCAGAATCTTTTTAATCTCCTCCACTCTGTTCTTCACACACTGCCTCCATCTCCTCCACTCTATTCTTCACACACTGCCTCCATCTCCTCCACTCTGTTCTTCACACACTGCCTCCATCTGCTCCACTCTATTCTTCACACACTGCCTCCATCTCCTCCACTCTGTTCTTCACGCACTGCCTCCATCTCCTCCACTCTGTTCTTCACGCACTGCCTCCATCTCCTCCACTCTATTCTTCACACACTGCCTCCATCTCCTCCACTCTGTTCTTCACACACTGCCTCCATCTGCTCCACTCTATTCTTCACACACTGCCTCCATCTCCTCCACTCTGTTCTTCACGCACTGCCTCCATCTCCTCCACTCTGTTCTGTCAAAACAGTCTTTACTTTCAATGTAAGTCAATGGAACCAGAATCTTTTTTATCTGCTCCACTCTGTTCTTCACACACTTCCTTCATCTCCTCCACTCTATTCTTCACACACTGCCTCCATCTCCTTCACTCTGTTCTTCACACACTGCTTCCATCTCGTCCACTCTGTTCTTCACACACTGCCTTCATCTCCTCCATTCTGTTCTTCACGCAGTGCTTCCATCTCCTCCACTCTATTCTTCACACACTGCCTCCATCTCCTCCACTCTGTTCTTCACACACTGCCTCCATCTCCTCCACTCTATTCTTCACACACTGCCTCCATCTCCTCCACTCTGTTCTTCACGCACTGCCTTCATCTCCTCCACTCTATTCTTCACACACTGCCTCCATCTCCTCCACTCTGTTCTTCACGCACTGCCTTCATCTCCTCCACTCTGTTCTTCACGCACTGCCTCCATCTCCTCTGTTCTTCACGCACTGCCTCCATCTCCTCCATCTCCTCCACTCTGTTCTTCACGCACTCCCTCCATCTCTTCTCTTCTTCACGCACTGCCTCCATCTCCTCTGTTCTTCACGCACTGCCTCCATCTCCTCTGTTCTTCACGCACTGCCTCCATCTCTTCTGTTCTTCACGCATTGCCTTCATCTCCTCTGTTCTTCACGCACTGCCTCCATCTCCTCTGTTCTTCACGCACTGCCTCCATCTCCTCTGTTCTTCACGCACTGCCTCCATCTCTTCTCTTCTTCACGCACTGCCTCCATCTCCTCTGTTCTTCACGCACTGCCTCCATCTCTTCTGTTCTTCACGCATTGCCTTCATCTCCTCTGTTCTTCACGCACTGCCTCCATCTCCTCTGTTCTTCACGCACTGCCTCCATCTCCTCTGTTCTTCACGCACTGCCTCCATCTCTTCTGTTCTTCACGCACTGCCTCCATCTCCTCTGTTCTTCACGCACTGCCTCCATCTCCTCTGTTCTTCACGCACTGCCTCCATCTCTTCTGTTCTTCACGCACTGCCTCCATCTCCTCTGTTCTTCACGCACTGCCTCCATCTCCTCTGTTCTTCACGCACTGCCTCCATCTCTTCTGTTCTTCACGCACTGCCTCCATCTCCTCTGTTCTTCACGCACTGCCTCCATCTCCTCTACTCTATTCTTCACACACTGCCTCCATCTCCTCCACTCTGTTCTTCATGCACTGCCTCCGTCTGGATTTCTAATGTGATTGGAATGACGTAAAGAAAACAACCTGTTCAGTTTATGTAACATTGAGAAACACAGCTGATTGAAATTGGCTCCTATATTTACTGCTATTTGTTTACAGGTCAGTCTGTGCGTGGACGCTCTGCAGCGACAGGCCGGCGATGACTAATCGACTAACAACGCGCCTCTAAAAAACAAGAAAAATGTTTTTCCACAACACATGAGCTCCAGTAAATCAGGACCTCTGCCGAAGACGCGAGACGAAGAGCCTAAGCGCTCCATCAAACGAGTCGCGCAGGAGGGACGGCGGCTGACTGATGGGACTTTCCACATCTGCTCATATCTCCGAGCGCATACCTGAACTTCCTGCTCATTCGCCGCCTGTTTGTCGCACCTCATTGACCCGGGGCGCCCAGGAGCCGATAGGGTGATTCATTAGAGAGGCGAGAGACGCTGGGAGGTCCCCGAGGAGCAGAGCTGGGCTGGAACGGAGGTGTCAGTCACAGGCGTGGCAAGAGAGGAGTGCAACTGTCAGCACTTTTCCATTTATTGAAGAGGATGTAGTTACAGCTCTAAAGCAGTGGCTGCTGAAGGATGTGGCTGCTGAAGGATGTGGCTGCTGAAGGATGTGGCTGCGTTTGAAGGATTATCTTCGTCTGCATCAATGGATCAATGTTTGTGAATGACTGACCGCACTCAGGACTGGTGCAGGGTTAATTTTGATATAAAATTTAGATTTAGTTTTAGTCTTTTGACTAGTTTTGACTTAGTTTTAGTCATAATTTAGTCATCTGAATTGATTTTAGTTGAAGTCTAGTTTTAGTCGACATATTGTCATAAGAATATAGTCTAGACCAGGGCTGGGCGATGAAACGATAACGATAATTATCGCAAAATAACTGTTCTTTCATAGAACTATAACACGTAGACGATATCCAATGGGAATGAGAATAGCGCCGCACCAAACCAATCAGGTGGCTGAACTAGAGTTCAGCACAGAGTGTAGGCGTAATCTGTTTACTGCAGGGAACGTTAACTACTACTGAAAGAAACATGATACATGTGTTAATAATCTATAAATAATCTATAAGATAACATAAACAGGTAAACAGGTGCTGTCCTGCTGCTGTGTTGATGAAGCTCTACGGGATGTTTGATCTTCAATGTCTTGTGTGTAGCAGTTCTACTGTTGTGATCATCTCCACTGTGCAGAGCTGACAGAGCACCACACTGTTGTGTTTCTGTGTGAAACACTCCCACAACGTTAGATGTACGCGAGTGCAAAGTTGACTTTATAACCAAAACTCCCGAGTAGGAAACTTTATTTTCTACTGAAAAAAGAATTATTAAACTAACTTTTCCTTAGAGCAGACAGAGAGTCGACTCACCGCTACGAGTGAACATAGACCCAACTTAAAGAACCAGCAACAGCCTGATTAACACAGTGTCTGTGTGAATACTGTTCATACTAATACTGCCCTATATATGTATATGTATATATGGGGCAGTACACACACCCACACACACACACAAACACATATATATGTATGTGTGTGTGTGTTTAATTTATTTGAAATACAGTTGTGTAATGTTCTATAGTACATTTGTCTATCTTCTGATAGAAAATAAATCAGAGGATAAAAAACAATTTAACGAGTTTTTTAAATTTTGATATGTTCACAAATTTGATATCTACACTCACTTAAAGTAAAAAGGCAATAGTGATTTGATTTATATTGTGATATATATCGATATCGACTGATATGAAAAAAATTATCGTGATAAGATTTTTTCCCATATCGCCCAGCTCTAGTCTAGACTAAATCTACAGTTGATTCAGTCGACTATTATATAAAGGGTGTCAAATGTAAATGCTTTTTCTTTAGTTCCCTTCAATTATTTAAATTATTATATATACCTAAACCAAATTTCTTAATTTATTTATTAACCAGGTATGGAATATTATTCATGTTTGAAAGACCAATACATAGTGGCCTGCATGCTTACTTAATCTGAGATGTTTTTATCTCCTGCTTTAACAATACTCGTTTATTGGTTTTCATATTTTTGTCTGTCACTATAAACTTGAGTGCTAATGTTCTAGTTTGTATTTTTGCTGACCTCCTGCACACCTTTGACTCACTTCGTTTATGGTAAACCAAAGTTTCACATCCACGAGCACTTGGTTTGGTTTGCATTGTAACTGATGATGAAATTAAGTATTTAAATATTCTTCATCTTCTAGATGAGGTATGTTCCTCTTCTCAGATAAAGATACAAAGCTGTGACATGAAGTTTTGAGTTTTATTGGTATATTTTCTGGTTGCAAAGCTGAAATCAGATTATTGCCTGATTCATGTAGACCTGGAGTGCCCACATTATCTGATTACCCAAGTGCCTGTAAATGTGATGATCGGATTAGTGAAATCTGATTTTCTAAAGATTATTAATTGCATTTAACTGCATTTAATGTTTCAGTTCTGAGATTTGGTCAAGGCAGATGAAGCAAAAGCATCAGACCACACAGGATGGGCAGTAGTTCTGCATCAGATCGCACAGGATGGGCAGCATTAGACCTGGTTCTGTAAGTAGTGTTAGGAGTCTTACCCAAGGACTCCTATTGGTATAATGTAAGGTAGTAACCCAGGTGAGGAACTGAACCCCAGCCTACAGCATGGATGACAATAGATAGATAAATAGATAGATAGATAGATAGATTCTTTCTAACACGCTGCTTAAGTGGATGTGCAGATCACTGGCTATCCATGCAGAGAAGAAGTGATTAAAAAGAGAAGCGAATTAAAATATTCCTGTGCAGTCCATTATCAATAAAGTACCAATAACCTACATTAGCACTTATATGAGCTAATTCATCCAGGTGCATTACGGTAGGGCGATAATGACATGTACTTCTACACTTGCCTGTTTCCATGGTGCGGACTGGTGACCTCTTCTTCTGCAAGGCAGAAATAAATAAATAAATAAATAAATCTGCAAGTAATTGGAGGGTAATTAACAATCAGTGTGTGCTCGAGTGTCTGATTAAGAGAGTAATCTTGTAGGGGAATGCAGGGCCCAGCATAACCCAGCACCAACTACAACTGACTTTTCTGCAATTCAAGAGATTCCAGCAGAACATCTGGTCACTTTCTTGCATGATTAGAATCTTCTGTGAATATTCACACACAAGTTTTATCATAAACTGAAACTATTGGTGGTGACTATTGAAGAACAGGTGGACTTTATTCTGTAATTGTAAACGTACAAAGTGCTCCTATATGGTCAGTGAAACAGATAAAATAGACAATGAGTACAGAATATAAAAGTTCACTGTAATGAATTGCGGTAAATTTACTGTAGATATCCAACAGCATATTTTATAATAATTGTAAAATACAGTCAAATAATCACACAGTGTATGTAGGGCTGGGCGATAAAACGATATCAATAATTATCGCGAAATAACGTTTCCTCGATAGAACTATCGATAGAAAGTCAAATTACAGTAGAAGCTCTGCTGCCGGTATTTTACTGTTAATTTACAATGAACTTTTCTACTGTGTGGTTTGCTTTAATATTCATTTCTTTGGTTGTCTTTGTACTGTTGTAGCTGATATGATTGAAGCTTTGTGATTTTTATCTGTTTTAATTCTTGACTTTCTCTTTTCTCTTCCCTATTTGTCAGTTTATTGTCCGCTGCTCTGGACAGGAGCTGTGCGCCAAAAAGGGAAGTGACTAAATTCGTGGGCGGTGGAGCCCTCCTCACCTGTCCTGTAGTCTAGCGCACCTTGGGTGTAGCTGAAGTGTGTGTATGTATGTGTGGTGTGTTCACACGTGGTGTGTAGTGTAGGAGTCTTCTATACCATGGTAAGCTCTCAGCCCTGTCCCTCCTATTTTGTGGTTTCATTACCATCCAATTTGAGCTACAGAATATTCATCTTAATTCTATTAAGTGTGAGAATTTTTAAGTACAGTTAAATTTTTTTTTATTAATTTGTAGAATTTCTGGTCTTTTGGAGTGGATTCGAACTTGTATTATATTTCCTACGGGTGAAATTCCCCTAGGTGGCGTAGTCAGGTAGTCAGGCTTATGATGTTTCCCACTTTGCCATATATATATATATATATATATATATATATATATATATATATATATATATATATATGTATATATATATATATGTATATATATATATATATATATATAGATATATATATATATATATATATATATATATAATTACATATCATATATATCGTCAAGATTAAACTTCCTGTTCTAGTTTCTTGTAGCTGTAGTTTTAAATCTCTCACCAGTGACCAGTCACATCACCCACAGACCAACTGTTCACTCTACAATACTCACTCCTACCGAGCACACGAGGGTGAAGCAGCTCATTCACCAGTTTTCCAGTTCCACCTTAAATAGTGCAGCAGGAGCCAGAATGTTAGCTAACTACAACCCTATTTAAGGTAGAAACAGGAAAACTGGTGAATGAAAAGCTGAACTGACGGTGTGGTCAGTAAGAGTGAGTATTGTAATGAGTACAGGTGATCTTTGGGTGAACACTGGTGATAGACAGCCGTAACATTAATGACGAGAGGCGGTGGAGTTGAGTTGCTGGTTAATCCCTAAGCTCATATCATATCAAGCCTTAGCTATGCCCCTTAAATGTCCAAACAGGGTAACAGAAGGCCTATATGTATGTGTATATATATTTTGTCCAAATATTTAAAAATGTATCGAAGAACACTAACTGAGTAGGTTGTGCTCTGCTCTCTCCGACAATATATGAAGGAAGCAGAAGGAAAAATCAATGTCGGGACTTCAAAACGAATCAATAAGGAGCACAGCGGACCTCGATGGGTTGGGTTAGCATAAACTGTCAATGCCACATTATTGCCTTTGATGCGCTGTCACCGCTAGATCAGTTTGAATAGACTTCTGTCACCTTCCATTACACTGTTGGGACATTTAAGGGGCTTTTCCATGGGCCTGATATGCGATGAGCTTGTGATTTGCTGTGTTATACAGTGCTCTGTAGCGGAGCTCAGCCTTATCAGATTGTGAGATTTCATGATTTTACATTGTTGTGCACATATGCAAACAGTGATAGACCTCAATCCTGAATTCTAACCCAGCCACTGATCTATAGGCAAATAAATATAACGAGCTGGCCTGGCGTTTACTTTAGCCAGAGGCCTAAGGTCAGATATCTGGATAGCCAGGTGAGTACTTTGCTCAGTTGAGCTGGCTGTTTGGTTCTTCTGATTTGAAGATTAACTCAATTATAATACTGTAATATAATTTCTGTAATACAATTTTTTAAATCTGGAGTGAGTGAATATGATAATGAACTTAAGAGCTGTTGTTTTGTAATGTTTCCTGGTTTTCTTGGTTAAACTGATTCAGGGTAACCATAAATATTGCAATCCATAAGTGTTTTCAGAGAGTGTGATAGCGCCTTCCATGTGGAGCTTCACTTCACAGAGCAATGCAGTGACATGATGTCATCTGCAAACAACCTATTAGGTCAGAAAACATTCACTCACTCCAGATAAAAAAACACAGCATTACAGAACTACATCATAACATTTGTCAATTTATGTATACATGAATTCTGCCTTATTTCCTTTTCAAGAAATCGCTGTCCTCCCGTCTGTGGAACGCTGTTGGACAACTAATCCTTATGGCCTCCTCCCCACCCATCACCAGCCAGCTCTCCTGCTCATTTGTGTCTACTGCTACACCCTCATTTACATCACTGTACATCATCCAGATGCACCAGCATTGAGATAGGATGGGACTGTTTCAGCTCAGGCCCACTTTACATAAAGACTCAGTCAGAGACTGCCTCAGTCAGAGACTGCCTCAGTCAGAGACTGCCTCTACCTGTGCAGCTTCTAAAGCTTTGCTATCCAGATTTCAAACAGAGACTCTTTTCTTTGGTGTTTAGTTAATAAACTGTAAATACTGTTTGATCAGAGGAGGACGGGTCTCCACTTGTGAGTCTTGGTTCTGTTGTAACTTCGTTTTTCGCTGTCAGAATGAAGAGAGAGACCAGACAGAGTTTCAAGCTTGTTTAATTGCAATTGCGATACCCTCTAAGCTCTGATCAGGAGCTGGTCAAAATCTGGTCTGAAGCTCTGTCTTATGAGGGCCTGCCCTCCTCGGGTCACACAGCCTCCTCCTGGCCATGTCGTAAACTCCTTGCGGTTTCCGGGCCGGCTCGGGCCTTGCTCTTATCTCCTGGGTGGAGGTGGTCATGAGCCCTGGGGTGTCACAGGGTCGGGCTCTCGAGCTTTAAATTGCCCATCATAAAGGACCCCCCTGCTGGCCGGGGACAATCACCCCCAGGACGCTCCCGCAGTCTTCTGGCCATCTGTTTTCAACAAATGCCACAGTGCGGTCCTCCCAGAATACAATCCAAATTAATTAATACAAGCTTAAAGTTATATAAAGGAAGAAATCCAACAGTTCCTCACAAGGTTTCTTCCTCCAGTCTGAGGGAGTTTTCCGTGCCACTGTTGCCTCTGGTTTGCTCACAGGGGGATATATGTTGTAAAGTTGTAAAACTGCTTTGTGACAACATCGCTGTAAAAAGCGCTACACAAATAAACTTGAATTAAATTGAATTGAAGAACATGGCCTGTGCACTTCCAGTCAGCCAGCTTACTCTGTCATACCAGGAGAGCTGAGAAGACCAGTTACCTTCTCCTAATACACTATATTAACCTTAGGTTAATTCTAACTTTCTTCTCGTAAGAAAGACTCTCAAATGGCTTTGATAAAATTAGGTCGACAATATTAGCACTGTCTGCCCCTGTGTGCACCTGGCTAGCTGGCTAGTTTACTCCAACCTAGCCAACAGTATGAATGACTAAAGAAAAGGGCGGCAGTTTGTCTTATGACTTCACTCACAAAATCCACGATGGGACTGAAGCTCCCAGTGATTAAGTGTACATCTCAAAATAGCTGTCAATCAAGGATGTAGGAGCGGGTTTCACATCGGGGGGACACATTTGCTAATATAAATCAAAGCCCACCCTATCTCCTAAAACATTACCTATAAGCTGATTCCACTGTAGGTAAGGTGGTAAATCACTGTATGTATAGTGACGTAGAACAACATTACAGTAAATTACTAATAAATAAATAAAATATAACATTATCTGTACGTCTGATTATTATTAGATAAATCCAATTAAAGATCACTTTATAAACTAAACTAGATTCTCCACATTACACAGTACTGCTGTCAGAAAACGTATTACATTTTACAATTATACATGCAGTGCTGATAATGCTGAAATGAAATGATAAATAAATGTATATTGAGGTTTCCTGACTAGACAAGACTAACATTAATGTTAGACAGTAAGGCTGTGTCCCAAACAGCACCCTCTGAAACATTACATACTGCACTACTGACAGCACTTCTAATGATGGAGTCCTTTTATTTATTAATTAATTAATTAATTTGATTTATTATATTTTATTATTTTATATTTTACGTATTTAATGTAGTAGCAGTCTGCAGTTTGGGGGCGTGGCCAGAGAGTAATGTAACTTTATGTTTCAGAGTGCTTTCTGACTAAAGTTAATATAAACCCTAGCTAACCCAAACCCTCCTAGTCTGTTACCTCGCTTCTGAACAGGCATCTCAACACAAGCTTTAACACAGTGAAAGACCCAGACCACCTAACAACCAGAGCCCGTTGCTAACAACAAACACGCAGGCTGTGAAAACATACTATTAAAATAAAAGTGTTTTTACACAGATTTTTCTGTGGTTTCATTTTTGGGTGGGACAAATCTACCTGTTTCTGATATTGGGTGGTCCACCAAAAAAAAAAGAACAAGCATCTCCAAAATGGCAACTTTACAGGAGAGGACAAAAACTGTCTTTCCTTGCAATGTGAGTCAATGGAACCAGAATTCCTGCCAAGCAATTTTGGAGCATTTCTATTGGTCCGTTCATCATGATATTTGCACATTATGTAAATCTCAGCTGTCTCATCCATATGATGTAGAAAAATAAAAATGAACCAGATACATGATATACATGTTTTTCTTAGGACCGCAATGTTGAGGCTTTGTTTTTACCCTGCAATCAAAAAAAAAAGACCCAGACGCTGCAGACCCCATCTCTACTGTCCCCTCCTATTAGCTTCCAGAGTGATGAAAACTTGTCAGGTAATATATTACAGCCATGGTGGTGAATAATGAGGGGACTGAGCTGAACGCGGGTCTGTTTATTAGCTCTGCCAACCCCACGCTCTGACTCCACGCTCTGACTCCACGCTCTGACTCCTCGCGCGCACGCAGCAACCAGGAATATGGATGCTCTCACGATTTGCACATATCTTTAATTGTCCTTCAAAGTAAACAGGAGGACACGACTGGGAACAAATGAATGAGTGGTCTGATTGGTGGGTTGAGTCATATGGCTGGCTGATGCTTTCTAGAAGCTGGAGTCTGTAAGGGTATAGAGTCTGAAATAAGTGGTACTGGGAAGATGTTGTATCTTGATTTGATTACATGTTTCTGTTTCAGCTGTGCGCGTATGGTGGGTTGCTTGATAACAGCATAACAGCTGATTGTGCACTGAGCAGTCAACAGAGCGTGTTGCACACAAAGGAATTAGACTTCTGTGCAGAGAATCACTCACACAAACACACTAGGGGGCAGTGAAACACCCACATACACACATACAATAATAAGCACACACACTAGGGGGCAGTGAAACACCCACATACACATGCACACTGGTGAACACATGCTAGGGGGCAGTGAAACACCCACATACACACATACAATAGTGAACACACACACTAGGGGGCAGTGAAACACCCACATACACACATACACTAATAAACACACACACTAGGGGGCAGTGAAACACCCACGTACACATATACACTAGTGAACACACACATTAGGGGGCAGTGAAACACCTACAAACACACACACTAGTGAACACACATGCTAGGGGGCAGTGAAACACCCACATACACAAATACAATAATGAACACACACACTAGGGGGCAGTAAAACACCCACATACACACATACAATAATAAACACACACACTAGGGGGCAGTGAAACACACACATACACACATACACTAATGAACACCCACACTAGGGGGCAGTGAAACACCCACATACACACATACACTAATGAACAAACACACTAGGGGGCAGTGAAACAACTACATACACACATACACTAATGAACAGACACACTAGGGGGCAGTGAAACACACACATACACACATACAATAATGAACACTCACACTAGGGGGCAGTGAAACACACACATACACACATACAATAATGAACACACACACTAGGGGGCAATGAAACACACACATACACACATACACTAATGAACACACACACTAGGGGGCAGTGAAACACCCACATACACACATACACTAATGAACACACACACTAGGGGGCAGTGAAACAACTACATACACACATACACTAATGAACAGACACACTAGGGGGCAGTGAAACACACACATACACACATACAATAATGAACACACACACTAGGGGGCAGTGAAACACCCACATACACACATACAATAATGAACAGACACACTAGCGGGCAGTGAAACAACTACATACACACATACACTAATGAACAGACACACTAGGGGCTTTGAAACACCCACATACACACACTCAGTAATGAACACACACACTAGGGGGCAGTAAAACACCCACATACACACACACACAGTAATGAACAGATGCACTAGGGTGCAGTGAAACACCCACATACACACGCACACTGGTGAACACACATGCTAGGGGGCAGTGAAACACCCACATACACACACACTGGTGAGCACACCCACACACACACAAGGGGGCAGTGAAACACCCACATCCACACACACACACTGGTGAACACACACACTAGGGGGCAGTGAAACACCCATATCCACACACACCATGAAACACACACACACTAGGGGGCAGTAAAACACCTACATACACACATACACTAATGAACACACACATTAGGGGGCAGTGAAACACCCACATCCACACACACACTAGGGGGCAGTGAAACACCCACATACACACACAAACACTAGTCAATACACACACACTAGGGGTCAGTAAACACACACACACACAAACTAGTGGGCAGCCCAATCCATAGTGTCTGGGTTTAGTCAAGTCCTGTCAATTCACGGAACTAAACCAGCAACCTTCTGATCACAAGGCTGGTTCCCTAACCTTCAGTCCAAGACTGCCCGCATGGCCTTGGGCATTTTAATTTATGATGCCGCTACATTTATTACATCATTAATTACATCATTTACAGGATTCCCATCCTGGTCCGCAGTAACTTGCGTCAAGTGTGGAGGTACTGATCCGAGCCTACACCATAAACATCACCTCAGGAGATCTACCCGCTCACGGGCAAATCACACATTGGTTCCGGCCCTCCAGCTTCCCTCTGGTCTCTGGAATAGCCTTCCCTCTGGTCTCTGGAATAGCCTTCCCTCTGGTCTCTGGAATAGCCTTCCCTCTGGTCTCTGGAATAGCCTTCCCTCTGGTCTCTGGAATAGCCTTCCCTCTGGTCTCTGAGCTCTGCGACACGGTGCCAGCAGGAGGGAAGAATGGAAACGCTGGCTAGGTTTTCCGGCACAGCTGCCAGAGCCCATATCAGAGCGAGACTGCGGCTTCATATGTAACTCTCAGAGACACTCTCATCACCGCTACTGCTGATTTAATACAATTTCCTCACGTCCTCGCACACCCACAAGCCTCCGTCCCATTCATTTTCAATTCAAGGCCGCTTCGGGAAAGAGCGTGTGATGGGAACTTGGTGCCGAGGGAGGTTACGGGTTTGAAGAGAGCGGACTGACTCGTAGCTGATTTGACGTGTCCCCTATGCTCTTGTCCTCCTTTTTTTCTTCATCCCCTTGAAGTATCGGTGCGTTCCTTTTATTATTGAAATCAATGAACATGGACACAAAATGACTCAGTGTGAACACGGCCCAGCCTTGAACTCAAACCACTGATAGAATAGAATAGAATAGAACGGAGAGATGGATATGCAGAAACCCTGCTGTACAGTTTTACTTACGAGTCTCGACTCACAATAGAATTCCAGTGGCAGTGACACGCCTACATATGGTCTCTGTCCAAAGAAAAACATGTATTTCCATTTTTGTCGATTTTGAGTTTTCTACATCGTTTTAAAGCACCAACAGTCCTTTACAATGTGTGAGAATTTCAGGTTGAATGGACCAATAGAAGTGCTCCAAAATAGCTTGGAAAAAATTCGGGTTCCATTGACTTACATTGAAAGTAAAGTATGTTTTTGGTCTCTCCTGTAAAGTTGCAATTTTGGAGATCTTTTATTGGACAGCGACGATATACACACACTAATGGACACACACACTAGGGGGCAGTGAGCACACTTGCCCTGAGTATTGGGCCAGCCTATACACAGTGCCCGGGAAGCACCCAGTGGGTTAGTTGCCTTTCCCTAAGGGTACTTCAGTCATCAGTTCAAGAGATTGAACCAACAACCTTCTGGTCTTCGGCTAACCTCCAGCCAAAGCTGTTTCCAATACTAAGTATAATACTAAGTTTATACTGACCAACCACTTCATTAGGAGAACCTCCTTGTGTCTTCCCTTACTGTCCATTCTGTCAGCTCCACTGACCCTATAGGTGCACATGTGCAGTCCATCTATTTCTCTGTATACTTTGTTACCCTGTTCTTTAATGATTGGGACCCCAACAGGACCACCATAGAGCAGGTATTATTTAGGCTCCTGACACTGATGCTTGGGTGGTATGTTAGTGAAGCTACATTGAACCCTATTATCAAAAGAGCCATCCTGGCATCTCCACAAAGTCCAGCCAGTGTCCAGGTAAAGCCTTCGAGACCTTCACACTGTCCAACCTCCAGAGACTCAGGCCTACGGGGTGTCCTCTGGAGCTCTGACCGCCAGCCAAGCATCCTGCCTGCACTCACATGGAATGCTGTTGAAGGGAGGCAGTCAATGGCGCCATGCTGCTCTGCTGGCAGGTCCCTGAAGCTAGCTGCTAGCCGCATCCAACTGATGTTGAGCTGATGTCCTTGCTGCTTGTCTTCGCTGACAACCCACTAAATGAAACACAGCACTCAACATGAGAGCCCTCCAGCCGAGAGCCATGGTAGGTCACCAAACCTCTGGAGGATGGTTGACCTACAAACCCCCAAACCAACCGAACACTACGTCCTGCATTGCAAACCCTATAATGTCCAACCAGCCACAGCTACTTGTGTTTTTAGGCCTGTCTTGCCAAGAGCCTGTGCAGGTGGCCACTCCTCCTGCAATATGATGCGTCCCCCCAGTGTGTCCACACTACATTTTCATCCTGTACTATGGGGGTGTCTCAAAACCTAGTGAGCTGTCTAAGTAGACGGTCTAGGTAGGCAGCTTTTTAAGTAGCTGACATATCTCCTCATAAAACAGATTACTGAGACACTCTAGTTAGAGATTGACTGCGTAACGGCTTGTTTCCACCCCTTGCAGCACGCGACCGGTGGTTTAGCTGGTTGCTAAGCTACCGCCAGCATCCAAAACAATAGGCACGTTCGAGATACGGCTGCGCCTGGCCTTGGTGGTCAGTGAGAGCAGCCGGACGCAGTTGGGGGAGGAGGTTAGAAAAGGGCCTCAACTCAGACAGTCGCCACCTGCAGCCTACGTGACCAACGGCGGGTCTCATAGTGTTAGCTTTCTTTACAACTGATGAAGTAGAAATAGAAAAATAGTAAAAAGAAAGAAAAGAGTTAGAAAGGGTAGAAAGAAAAATAGATCCAAACGCAATAGTGATGTAGAGCTTTTAAAGATACTCACAAACCATAAGAGTATAAATCTACTGGAGCCTCTTCATGATCTGAAATAGTAATTATGAAAATAGAAATATGTTAAATACTGTATGAAAATAAACTGTCATGCTACTAGATATGATAGTATTAGTGTATATATGGGGTCTTTAAAGAGTTTTAGAGGAGATATATGTGTTACAGTACAATGAGTCAAACGTCAGAGGTGTCCGCGTGAAGCCGAACACGCCTCATAGCCCGAGGCTTAAAAATCTGCTAGCATCAATGCTAACGGCTCAAGCATAAAACTGCTAAATGGTGAAGACTCGTTACAGAGTTGATAATAAAATACTGTTTTGTGTGATTATATGACCAGAAACACATTAAAACTCCAGAGAAAATCAAAATAACTCACATTTTAAAACCACTTCACTGCTCGTAGATTAGCCTGTGTTGCATCATGGGATTGCCTTAGCGGCTGAGGAAGCGTTCGAAGTTCCTTAAAACTGGGTCTAAATAAGGTTCCTCAGTAGACAGAATGTTTAAGATATCTAAGAAGCATCTAAGGTATCTAAGAAGCACCACTGGTCTACTGAAGCATTGGTAGAAACTGTAATTGCACTTGATCTTCTAGGAACACTGGCTAATACTGTATGTAGTCTAGTATTTATTCTCTTCTCTGTAGGTGTTCCAGTCTTGCTAGGTGTTGCTCTGTGTCTAATCTTATATTTTGTTATCTTCTTTCTAGGTATCAGCACTGGCTCTTGTTTATGGCAGTGTTTGAGCTCGACTAGTTTGGACTTAAACCTGTTTGTACTAGATAGAGATACTTATACTTTGACCGAACACATAGCACTTATGTAAGTCGCTCTGGATAAGAACGTCTGCTAAATGCCATAAATGTAAGAGCTGGGACAGCCTACATGTCGGGAGCCGCATACTATGAAGTAAAATGCTGCCTATGTAGGCAGCTCACTAGGTTTTGAGACACACCCACTGTGGTTTAAATATCAGGGAGCTGTATTAAGGCTTGTCTCTATATGTGAACACCCACCTACAAACATACACTTCACACTACCAATTAGCATACGTAGAAGGTTGGAACAAACAACAGCTGCTCTATATTTCAGCTGATGACGGCTGGTGTGAGAGAAGGAGGGACTTATACTCTATTGCTGAAGTAGATAAGCAGGTTTTGGTGAATGGCTGGTATTGAGCTGTTTGATTCTCTAGGCTAATCCTTGAGCTGCTTGGTTCTCCAGGCAAATCCTTCGAAGCACCTCCTCGCGGCTAATGGCAGGTTCTTGGGTTCTGGGCTGCCGGTGAGGGTCTTGTGGTGGACGAGTAGAAGCATTGAGATGCCTCCTAATTACGTCCACTGTGGTTCTGTAAAGCTGTCAAGCTGCTTTTGCCCACGTACGTGGCAAAAACAAAGCTCGCGGACGTGCAGGCTGGACGGGCGTCAGAATTTGAAACCCCCGGGCCAGATCAGATCAAAACTGACTATCGCTTTTTGCTCGTCTTAGCTTTCTCTCCTACCTCCCGTCCCTCGCTCCTTTTCTGTCACAAGAGAGCATCTGGCAGTCGTTCTCTCATGCAGTCTCACAAATGAGCTCCGTCCGTGGTTGGGGGACCATCGGCACACAAACAGATCGACTCAATTACCGGCCGGGAAGCTGGTGTGAAATTTGTAGATTTCTTGGAGTCTAGAAACCCACAACAAGCTTCAGGATAACAGGAAACATAAGGTGGTGTGAAGGCAGTTGAAAAACAAGAGACGATGAAACGTAAAGTAAGACTTACAGACAGTTTCTTCCTCCTGAAGGCCATAAAGACGCTGAACAAATGAGCACTGCTTCGGCGCCGTCTTCTCCGTTATTACTCATTCAGATGACAAACGCACGCAGAGCAAATACACAATAATGAACTACTGTGGTACATAGGGATTGTTATATGCTGTAGCGTGACTGGAAGGACTTTAAGGTCTATTGGATTATATGACTATATTTAGTCAGGTACTCTGGTTTCCTCCCACAGTCCAAACACATGCATGTTAGGTTGATAGATCACTCTATAATGTGTGTGTGTTGGCCATATAATGGACTGGCGACCTGTCCATGGTGTACCCCGCCTTCGCCATTCAATGTGGGGTGTGCATGTTCTCCCTGTGCTTGAGTGGGTTCCTTCGGGTACTCCGGTTTCCTCCCACAGTCCAAATACATGCATGTTAGGTTGATCGCTCACTCTAAACTGTCCATAGGTGTGTGTGTGTGAGTGTGTGTTGGCCATATAATGGACTGGCGACCTGTCCATGGTGTACCCCCCCCCTTCGCCATTCAATGTGGGGTGTGCATGTTCTCCCTGTGCTTGGGTGGGTTTCCTCCAGGTACCCCGGTTTCCTTCCACAGTCCAAACACATGCATGTTCGGTTGATCGCTCACTCTTAACTGCCCATAGGTGTGTGTGTGTGAGTGTGTGTTGGCCATGCAATGGACTGGCAACCTGTCCATGGTGTACTCCACCTTTGCCATTCTACGTGGGGTGTGCATGTTCTTCCTGTGCTTGGGTGGGTTTCCTTCGGGTACTCCGGTTTCCTCCCACAGTCCAAACACATGCATGTTAGGTTGATAGATCACTCTATAATGTGTGTGTGTTGGCCATATGATGGACTGGCGACCTGTCCATGGTGTACCCCGCCTTCGCCATTCAATGTGGGGTGTGCATGTTCTCCCTGTGCTTGAGTGGGTTCCTTCAGGTACTCTGGTTTCCTCCCACAGTCCAAACACATGCATGTTAAGATCCTCACTCTAAACTGCCCCTGGGTGTGAGTGTGTGTTGGCCATGCGATGTACTGGTGACTAGTCCATGGTGTACCCTGCCTTTTACCCGATGATGCTGGAATTGGCTCCAGCTCCCCCCGTGATCCCGACAAGCAGGATAAAGTGGAAGCATAATAAAGCATACAGCTTATATTAATTATTTTTAATGTGGTCGCCTGGAGGTGTTAAAAAGTGGCTTCTAGCAGTCTCGCACAAGGATAAACATGGTCCCCCTCTACTCCTTCCTGCAGCTTCTTATACCCCAGAAGTCCCTGCCCCTGGGACACCCTATGGAAAACAAGGGCACAGAATTAGGAGATGTGAGTAGTGATGTGTCTGGCACCCTGACATCATCACATATATCAAATAGAATAAAAACAAATGTGTTGACACATATCAACGCTGTCCTCGCTGTGTATCGTCATGGTTGACTTGATTTTCATTTGTCCTACATCATTTGAACCTGACAGCTGCCGTTTGTGTGAAAATTTCATGATGAATCGACCAATGAAAATGCTTCAAAATACCACTGGAAAATTTCTGGTTCTACTGACTTACATTAAAGGTAAAGACGGTTTTTGGCCTCTCCTGTAAAGTCACGATTTTGGACATACTTGTACTTGGGCAGCGACAATATATTAGATATATTGTCTCCCAAAATTAATGCAGTAGACTCTGCAATTTATTGTTAATATTTAAAATAAATTGGACAGCCTAGTATGAATGACATATCTTCACCTGCCACCTCATTAGGGACACCACCTTGTATCTACACTCACTGTCCACTGTATCAGCTCCACTGACCATACAGGAGCTACACCTACACACTGTAGTTCATCTTATTCTCTGTATACTTTATTACTCTGTTCTTTAATGATCAGGACCACCACAGGACCCCCACAGAGCAGGTATTAATAGTGTGGTTGGTCATTTTCAGCACTGCAGTGACACTGATGTGGTGGTGGTGTGTTTGTGTGTGTTGCACTGGTAAGAGTGGATCAGACTCAGGAGTGCTGGGGTCTAAGCCTAGTCTGATATACATACATAAACAGTGACTGCTTGGCAACTCGAAGTCTTAAATATTAATATCAATCATGTAGCTCAGGGGGCGGAGCTTTCTAGAATTATTAAATGTTTCGAGTGCGATTATGGTTAATAAGCTCACTGAATAGGTGGTGACTATCAGTGTGACCTATAAACTAAGCTGTGGTCTCAGTCAATCTTTGTGTTTGTGAGCCACAAGAATAGGTTCCTTTTCACTGTGGTTGAAAGAAAAGTGCACTGTACCCCCCCACACTCGCTTTAAGCCCCTCTGTCATTAGTTACTGGACAGGTGCTGGGAGGTTGATGGACTGAAGAGGCTCATAATTAAACACCCTCTCATTAGAGAGGCCTACACCGCTGTGGAAATGCTGCTGATGAGCTTGTGTGGAGGCGGAAGTCATTACTGTGGGGTATTTTTTAGCATTAGCAGGATTGCCTAGTCGTCTTAGACGGACACACTGACCTCGTAGAAGGCTACTTAATGCAATTAGGCCCTCACAGCCTTGGGGTCCAACAATGAGCTCTGAGTTTAATGCATGGGTCCGTCAGCCAGGGGTGTCAGACTGCAGGTAATAGTGGATCTGACTAATTGGACATAAGCTTTATACATACATTTGTTTTTCTTATCATAATAATCCATACATTTATTATCTTTTGTTTTATCCCACTAGTTGGGGTCACGGGGGGCTGGAGCCAATCCCAGCGTCATTGGGCGAAGGCGGGGGACAGCATGGACACCAGGTTGCCAGTCCATCGTATGGCCAACACACACTCATGCACACACACACACACTCACACCTACGGGCAGTTTAGAGTGAGTGATCAATCTAACATGCATGTGTTTGGACTGTGGGAAGAAACCCACTCAAGCACGGAGAGAACATCCACACTCCACACAGAACCACCCAGACCAGGAATCCAACCCAGATCATCTTACTGTGAGGAGAGAGTGCTGACCACTACACCACCATACTAACCACTACACCACGGTACTGACCACTACACCACCATACTAACCACTACACCACCATACTAACCACTACACCATCATACTAACCACTACACCACGGTACTGACCACTACACCACCATACTAACCACTACACCACGGTACTGACCACTACACCACCATACTAACCACTACACCACCGTACTAACCACTACACCACCGTACTAACCACTACACCACCATACTAACCACTACACCACCATACTAACCACTACACCACCATACTAACCACTACACCACCGTACTAACCACTACACCACCATACTAACCACTATACCACCATACTAACCACTACACCACCGTACTAACCACTACACCACCGTACTAACCACTACACCACCGTACTAACCACTACACCACCATACTGACCACTACACCACCATACGAACCACTACACCACCGTACTGACCACTACACCACCATACTAACCACTACACCACCATACTGACCACTACACCACCATACTAACCACTACACCACCATACTAACCACTACACCACCGTACTGACCACTACACCACCATACTAACCACTACACCACCGTACTAACCACTACACCACCGTACTAACCACTACACCACCGTACTAACCACTACACCACCATACTAACCACTACACCACCATACTGACCACTACACCACCGTACTAACCACTACACCACCATACTGACCACTACACCACCATACTAACCACTACACCACCGTACTGACCACTACACCACCGTACTAACCACTACACCACCATACTGACCACTACACCACCATACTAACCACTACACCACCATACTAACCACTACACCACCGTACTGACCACTACACCACCATACTAACCACTACACTACCATACTAACCACTACACCACCATACTAACCACTACACCACGGTACTAACCACTACACCACCGTACTAACCACTACACCACCACACCACCATACTAACCACCACACCACCATACTAACCACTACATCACCGTACTAACCACTACACCACCGTACTGACCACTACACCACCATACTGACCACTACACCACCGTACTGACCACTACACCACCATACTAACCACTACACCACCATACTAACCTCTACACCACCGTACTAACCACTACACTACTGTACTAACCACTACACCACCGTACTAACCACTACACCACCATACTAACCACTACACCACCGTACTAACCACTACACCACCATACTAACCACTACACCACCGTACTAACCACTACACCACCATACTAACCACTACACCACCGTACTAACCACTACACCACCGTACTAACCACTACACCACCATACTAACCACTACACCACCGTACTAACCACTACACCACCTTACTAACCACTACACCACCGTACTAACCACTACACCACCGTACTAACCACTACACCACCTTACTGACCACTACACCACCGTACTAACCACTACACCACCATACTACCCACTACACCACCATACTAATTTGTTGAGCAGTTTCGGTGAAAGTGAGATGGGGATTGGCGGCCCTGTCCCGCTGCTGTGCCTGAGGCCCAAGACTTGGTGCCATGCCCCTGCCTACAGTACAAGGATTGGGAAACTCTATTATGGACTATATATGTGAGTCTCAGAGTGAATAATGAAGGAACAGATTTAGTTTCACAACATTGTGTCAGACTGTGGGGGAACCCTTACGGCCTTCTAGGCCTTTCAGAAAGAGTGATGATTTCTGGAGACTTTAGTTTTATTAGTTATTTTTAATTTATTGAAAACATGGTGTTTGTTATATTCACTGGCACACTAAGAGAAATTACTATTATTACAGATTTGACGTTTAAAGCTTGACCTGAAGGTCCTGGCTAGTAGGCAGCAGTAGTTTTGGGACATGTGGGCCACTTTTAGCTCACATGCAGTTTGTCAGTAGGCGGCTAGACCATACTTGTGCCAGAAGTGTACTAGATTTGTTTTGGGAAAGCTGGGAGTTTGTCTATATGTGGGCCACTTTTGGCTCATATGCAGTTTGGCAGCAGGCAGCTGTACCATATCTGTGCCAGAAATGGACCAGTTCTGTTTTAGTACATGTGGGCTACATGAGGTTATTTTATATATCTGGGCCACCTCTGGCTCAGATGCAGTTAACAAGTATAGGCTGCTATACTATATCTGTGCCAGAAGTGGGCCAGTTTTGTTTAAGGACATATGGGAAACATGAGTTTTTTATGTATCTGGGCCATTTTAGCTCGAATGCTGTTTGGCAGTAGGCAGCTAGACCATATCTGTGCCAGAGGTGGACCAGTTCTGTTTTAGTACATGTGGGTTACATGAGTTTTTTTTATATATCTGGGCTACCTTTGCTTCACATGCAGTTGGCAGGTAGGCAGCTATACCATATCTGTGCCAGAAGTGGACCAGTTATGTTTTAGTACATGTGGGCTACATGAGGTTTTTTATATATATATCTGGGCTACCTTTGGTTCACATGCAGTTTGCAAAAAGGCAGCTCTACCATATCTATACCAGAAGTGGACCAGTTCTGTTTCAGTACATGTGGGCTACATTAGTTATTTTTTTTAATATCTGGACTACATGCAGTCTGTTTCAGTACATGTTGGCTACATGAGTTTTGTTATATATATATATATATATATATATATATATATATATATATATATATATATATATATATATATATATATAGCTTAATCTTAGCTAAATGCAGTTTGCTAGTAGGCAGCTCTAACACATCGATACCTGAAGTGGACCAGTTCTGTTTTAGTACATGTGGGCTACATGAGTTTTTTTTTTATATCTGGACTACATGCAGTTTGCTAGTAGGCAGCTGTACCATATCTATGCCAGAAGTGGACCACTTCTGTTTCAGTACATGTGGGCTACATGAGTTTTTTTTATATATCTGGGCTATCTTTGGCTCACATGCAGTTTTCCAGTTGGCAGCTTTACCATATTTGCACCAGAAGTGGACCAGTTCTGTTTTTTTTGTACATGTGGGCAATTTGAGTTGTTTTTTAATATATGTGGGCAACTTTAGGCTCACTTGCAGTTTGGCAGTAGGCAGCTCTACCACCACATCTATACCAGAAGTGGACCAGTTCTGTTTCAGTACATGTGGGCTACATGAGATTTCTTTTTATATATATCTGGGCTACATGCAGTTTGCTAGTAGGCAGCTATACCATATCCGTGCCAGAAGTGGACCAGTTCTGTTTAGGTACATGTGGGCTACATTAGTTTTTTTTATATATATCTGGGCTACCTTTGGTAGCCCAAAGTATTTAAGAACAATCATGTTTTACCAATAATGTCAGAAGAATGAGCTAGTGGTATGGTTGTAGGGTTTAATTTCTTTAGAACTGCAGCTCAATCAACAATGAGCCAAAACAGAAGGCCTATAGAAAAACTCCTGGCAAGAGATCAAGAGGAGGATAAGGAATCAAACGTAAAGCCTCTGGCAAGTTTAGAGAAGCCAAGATGCATTTACAGCCATCCAAATGAGAACTTCTGGAAGAGATTGAAGAGAGAACTGCGGTGGCACAACTACATCACTAACGTCTGAAAAATAAACCACCCAGATCACCCCATTCAGTCTGTTTTTGAAGTTGCTACTGAATCCACAAGATGCCAGCTATGACAGTGGCACTATTCCAAGACGCTGATCTGCTTTGGTTGACAAGGGAACAGTCTGGGAACTAAACGTGCTCAACTTTGATACTATAAAAAAATCCATTTGGATGAAGGAAATCCTCAGACTGACATGTTTTGGAATGCCAGAGTTACTCAGTGTCCTCCAAGTAGATGATGTACTTCGAGAAAGTTCTCCAATAAAGCACCACTACATTTATTACATGACCGACAAGTAAAGAATGAGCCTGTCTCCTAAAATGTCAACTCTTGTTCTTTAGGGGTTGTTCTCACGCAGTAAACAGCAGTGCTAGTGCTGGAGGGTTGATATTTCTGGTGGAACAACAAAATCTAGAACAAAGCACATGGACGGAAAACCTGTATTAGGTAGAAATACACCTGGAATGGCTTTGAAGTGCTCTGTTTCAGCATGTACAGCAAAGGTCAGCCTTTCAGTGTAGAGACTGGATTGTCTCCTCAAGACCAAGGTTCCTAAAATAGAAAGAGCAGGAACTCCCTAAGGAACACTGGGCTTCTCCGTCTAGTGTATTGGTAGGGCTGAGGCCTTTTCAGTGGCTTCAGGTTTCAGTATTACTTCATTCTTATAGTGAACGCATCATATTATTATATAACACAAAACATTATTAATGGCACGTTTATTATATATATATATATATATATTGTTGCTGTCCAATGAACTTTTCAGGAGAGACCAAAAACTACTTTACTTTCAATGTAAGTCAATGGAACCAGAATTGTTCCCAAGCTATTTTGGAGCATTTCTATTGGTCCATTCATCATGAAATGTTCACACAATGTAAACGACCATTGGCATGTTTAAATCATATAGAAAACTCAAAATCAATAAAAGATTTTTTGGAGTTTTTCATTGGACAGCAACAATATATATATATAGGCATGTAGGTGCACTCTATAGTTCTACAGACTATAGTCCATCATGTTAGCCCCCTTTTACCACATTTTTAATAGTCAGGACTCCCCCAGGACCACCAAAGAGCAGGGTGGTGTGTCATTCTCAGCACTGCAGTGACATGGTTGTGTGTTAGTATGTGTTGTGCTGATGTGAGTGGATCAGACACAGCAGTGGTCCACTCACTGTCCTCTCTATTAGACACTCCTACTACTTGCTGGTCCAGCTTGTAGATGTAAAGTCAGAGACAGTAGCTCATCTGCTGCTGGACGGTTTGAGTTCTCTAGTCCTTCATCAGTGGACACAGGACGCCGCCCACAGGACACTGCTGTCTGGATAGTTTTGGTTGGTGGACGATTCTCAGTCCAGCAGTGACTCTAAGGTGTCTGATCCATTTACACCAGTACAACACACACTAACACACCACCACCCAAAAAAAAGAATGACCCACCACCCAAATAGTAGCTGCTCTGTGGTGGTCCTGTGGGGGTCCTGATCATTAAAGAACAGAGTAATAAAGTATACAGAGAATCAGAGGAACTACAGTCTGTAAGTGTAGCTCCTATATGGTCAGTGGAGCTGATACAGTGGACAGTGAGTGTCTCTTCTGCTCTAATTGAGGCCTGTATAACATTCTTTGCTCTTCATAGGAATTAGAGGTGAAGTGGCTATATTGTCCCACCAGATTGAAGCTCATTCATTTAGTCCATGGTCCTATATGCCAGATGAAGTTGACTAAGTGCAGCCAATGAAACCGTCCAAGTCCTTCACTTGTTTAAATCCGTATCCTCCACTGCTCTCCAGCTTCTCCTCTAATAGCATTAGCGCACAACCGAAACCGTAGTGTTCTCAATACTATCAACGTTTCCAGCGTGAGGGGATCTGACGTGCATCACAAAAGAACTGCTTAACCACGCGCCGCTCCGAAGAGCCCCCTTTTCTGAGAGCGCCTCGCTAAAAGATGCTCTTTGAGCGGCTGGTGTATCTGTGACTGAGGGAGACTAAGCCAGCCAGGCCTGAAGTCCCCCAGCTGAGCACCATCGCCGATGACATCTCCCCTCCGTGGCCTTCTGCTGGCAGCTTCATGCATAAATTTCCATATTCATGGAGCTCGCACGCCTCTTTTAGGACTTCCACCCGCGACTGACAATCCGGCGCCTCTTCTCCACGTTGGTCTGCTGACAGCTCCATACAGTGAATCAATTAAAGAGGAGACAAGTGGAGCAGGAACTCGATGGGGAGGCAACGTGACTCTACGGGGTGGAAAGAAGTTTACTAACAGAATGGAAACCTGATAAATTCACCCATAAGTTCCAACTTTGGGCAACAAACAGCCAAACGAAGGCCGAACTGTGAAGTAATGCGTGCTTGAATTGCGTTCAGGCATGGCTGCCAGTCTAATTTGCAATGGGCAAGGTGGCTAAAACATGAAGCTCAACCCCAGCAAGACTGAGCTGCTGTTCATCCCTGGAACTACAGGTCCTTAGAAGGATCTTGCCATCTCATTCGAGAACTCTTTGATTGTTCCGTCTAAAGATGCAAGAAACCTTGGGGTGATTCTTGATGACCAGTTATTGTTCTCAGTCCATATTACCAACCTGACCCGGTAATACAGATACATTCTCTACAATATCCGAAGCCTCCTAGATGCTCGTTCAGTCTCTTGTCATTTCAAGGCTCGACTACTGCAACTCCCTCCTGGCTGGTCTTTCTCTGCAGGCCATTAGGCCCTTACAACTGATCCAGAAGGCTCGTCTTCAATCTTCCCAAGTTCACTCATGTCACTCCACTGCTGTGTTGCCTTCACTGGCTTCCTGTAGCTGCTCGCATTCAGTTTAAAGTTCTGATGCCTACAAACCCAAGAATGGACCAGCTCCTCCTGACCTTATGGCAATGGTCAAAAGTCGATCCGCACCTCAAGCCCTTCTGTCCTGGAGCCCAGATGGTGGAACGAACTTGCACTGATCTACTGAAGCATTGGTATAAACCGTAATTGCACTTGATCTTCTAGGAACTCTGGATAAGTACTGCACTGATACTGTATGTAGTCTTGTATTATTCTCTTCTCTGAAGGTGTTCCAGTCTTGCTGGGTGTTGCTCTGTGTGTAATCTTATATTTTGTTATCTTCTTTCTGGGTATCAGCACTGGCACTTGTTTATGGCAGTGTTTGAGCTCAACTAGTTTGGACTTAAACCTATTTGTACTAGATAGAGATACTCATACTCTGACTGAACACTAAGCACTTTTGTAAGGCGCTCTGGATAAGAGCATCTGCTAAATGCGGTAGATGTAAATGTAAATTATGTTGGGAGGTCAAGTGAAAGCATTCATGAGCAACCCTCCAGAACGTATACAGTGACCACAGATCTTCTCAAACTGCCACTAATGCATAGAGCTCAACATTGAGAACGCTATCTGCCATCAGACGCCCTTGCAGGCTAGTAGTGAGTAACCAGGCCCAGCACTGTCAAGCACTGGGTAGGCTTAGTCCGCCCTGGTGGATATATTTTTTGATGAGGTGCCTGGGAGAGCTGTGAAAGTGAGACCTGATAGTCCTTAGAGTCTGTTTTCTCCAAAGAGAAAGATAATGAAAGCTTGCTGCTGTGTTGGTACCATCATCTGGAGCTACACTATGTAAGCTCTGTGGATTTGGAGAGCTCTGCATTATAAATGTGTCATCATAACGCAAACAGCACTGATTGTACATCATGAGGAAATAAGCTTCCTCAGATTCTTGATAGTTTTCTCAGTAAGGTTTAATTTAAGGTGGAATGGGAAAGTTCCAACAAGAAGCAGGACAGGTAGACTGGTAGGCACCAGTATGGTAGGCACCAGTATGGAACCTTTATGGCACAACGGGAACATTCACACAAGAAGCTACGGCGCCTGAATGCAACCCAACCGCTGTGACATTTAAGGTGGAACGAACAAACTCACAAAAAAAGATGACTTCAGCTTCATGAAGAGTTGATTGGCGGGATGTGGAGGTTGCTCTGTTTCTGCTGAACAGGAGGATAGAAAAACTAATTTTGCTGCTTCACAGAACCAACCGGTCAGTATTGTTTTGACCCATTTGCTAACGTAATGGCTGCAATTTGTTTAGATTAATGACAGCATAGCTTGTTACGTCATTGTTCACTCTAATATTATATGATTTTATTAGTCTATACAATGGATGAAGGGATTTTGTGTAAGGTTTTATGAGCACAAAGATCAAAAACAAGCTTGCTGGTCTGGTGTTATTGCCAATCTCCTTGCCAATGCATGTCCATGAATCTGGGTGGGGGTTTAGCTGATGAGTTGTCAAATGTGTCAATTGTTCAACCTGCCAAGACCTTTACCCACCAGAGAACTCTATAGAGGCCATTTTCAAGAACACAATTGATTTTTACCATATAGAAAATGTCTTATCTGGGCATGATGCCAAGTACAAAACAAAGCCATGATCTCAGGGGTCTGTCGAGCCTGCTTAACCGGCTGTACTTCTCAAAAATCCATCATTTCTACATGGAGTACATGTGCACACCCCTAACTAATTTGCTACGACATCAAGTTAAGTTTGACTGGACTCGGAATTGTCAGCAAGCCTTTGAGGAGTTAAAATAACTTCTTACAGTAGCTCCAGTCTTAGCCGCACCTCGGTTGGATCAGTGTTTTAAATTGCAGGTTGATGCCACCAATGTCGGTGCTGGGGCAGTTCTGATGCAGGCTTCTGAGCATGGAGTAGACCACCCTGTGGGTTTTTTCTCGAGAAAATTCAATTCTTACCAACTGAATTATTCTGTAATAGAGAAAGAGGCTTTGGCATTCATTTGGGCCCTGAAACATTTTGAAGTCTAGGTGGGTATGGCTTGTCCCCTGGTAGTGTTTACAGATCATAACCCTTTGACTTTTCTGCATTCTTTACAGAACCCCAATCAGCGGTTGATGAGGTGGTGTCTGTTTTTGCAGGGGGACCACCTGGACATATGGCATATTAGGGGCCAGGATAATGTAATTGCTGATACCTTGTCCCGTGGCCCAAGTGGTAAATAATTTCTGGCTGCTGCCTTGTCTACCTCCAGTGTTTAATTGTTCTCCTTTTTGCTTTCTCTCTCCCTCTCGGCTCTACCTTAAATTGATTCCTAAGCGCCAAGGTTGCTGGTGGGAAATGGTGAATGAGGAGGTTGTGTGGAGTGGACTTAAAAAAGTTAGTGGGTGGGGTTACAGATCTCATCAGGAGACTATTTACACCTGTGTAGGTGTGCTTTTGGCGGGCCTTTTCTTTGGTTCTTTTGTTTGCTGCAAGCAGCCCAGTTTTTGGGCCTGCTTGGGTTTACATATGTTTGGAATAATGCTTTAGTTGTTTTTGTTAGTTTTTAGATTTCCTTTGGCCACCAGTTGTTTATGAAATGTCTGGACATATCTTTTTCCTTAATTATTTCATTAAATCTATTTTGTGCTATTTAAACACCATGTGTCCTTCATTTATTTGTCACCAGAGAATTATGTAGAGACCATTTTCAAGACCACTATATATATATATATATATATATATATATATATATATATATATATATATATATATATATATACACACACACAAACACACACATGACAAGTTTTACCCACCAGAGAATTATGTAGAGGCTACTGATATATATTTATACATATATATTTTACCATATATATATATATATATATATATATATATATATATATATATATATATATATATATATATATATATATATATATACAAACGCACACATACACACACATGACAATATGTGTCGTGACAATATACACACCTGCCCACTATTGATTTTTACCATATATATATCATGGTATTACAGCCTTCCTACCACTCAGTAATTCAGTTCTGTACCACGCAGTCCTCTCCCAGTATGAGCACAATGTAGTATTTTTTATTTTGTTGTCCCTCTTTCTCAAATACTGTATGTCTGTATGCCTCTTGGGGAAAGGCTGCTGAACCAAGACATCAATCAGACTAACCAGCAGGCCTGACACTCTCTCAGACTCGAACATCTCATTTGTCAGGGCAGCTTTAGGAGATATGTGCAGTGATCTGGCTTCAACTAGACTTTTTCTAGTCTACAGCAAACAAGAACAAAATATAAAACCAGCCTTGTAGCTACTATGAGTTTTCCCATTCACTCTATGTCCAGTGCTGGACTGTTTAAGGTGGAATGAGGAATGCAGGCGAGAGAATGTTAACACTGCTCCAGTTAATGTGGAATGGACAACATTCACATAAACAACTTTTATCAATATTTTAATGCAAGAAAGCAAAATCGGTGGAGAGTTTTCAGTATACTGTGATTTTTTTGTGTTCAAACATACTTTGGTTGATATGGTTAAATGTTAAAAACGGTTAGCCTACAAAAATAGTTAACCGTGATAACCAACATGGACAAAACAGTCCGGAAAGGTTTGAATGCATTAATGCAAAAGTAATAATATGATTCTCCCAAATACCCGCTGCTAGTCATGGCTATATCAACTTTGAGATGTGAACAGAATAAATATAAATGCACCAGAAAAGCTAATATACAGACACAAAGCTTCATGTGAGATGATCTGGAATCTAATATATAATCCAGAATCCATCCCAGTGAACTGTAAACAATCTCCATTATCTTTCTGTTTCATTCTATTCTGCATCACTTTCTCTCTCTGAAACCTCAATGCACTCCTGATTAATGTAGTGTGCTATTTTCATGTACTAACTTTGTATGTTTATGTATGTGTTTTATTACTACTACAAAATGTACTTAAATACAACTAATATACTCAACTGTACTATTTTGAGACACAATTAAATATATTTAAGAGCATCTTAAGTATACCGTCTACCAATAATGTATTTTTAAAAAATATACTTTGAGTCAACTTGGAGTATATTGGAATCCATTTTTAAGATAAGTGTTAGTATACTAATACAATATAAGAAATATATTTATAACTCAATAGCCATATCTAAACAATACATTGTATAGACACGCTCTGTACATTCATAAATCTATTTTAGTTGAAACAAAGGATATTTAAAAAAATACTGAATTAGTGGGAAAAATATAATAGTACAATTAAGTGAGTTAATTAAGTATATGTTTAATAGCACTATGATGTGAATGTAGCATACTAAGTTCATAGTACACAAAAATAGCACTCTCTTATTACATTAATAATAAGTGCATAAGAAGTAGGGCGCCGCATTGACGTAATCGATTATAAAATGATGTCCATTAGCATAACATGCGTCGATGCATTGCAAAGATGGTCGTGTCTACTGAAAGCATGGATTTATCCGGAGCACAAGCTGCAGCTACAAACAATCACTCACGTGTATCTAACGTTGTGGGAGTGTTTCACACAGAAACACAACAGTGTGGTGCTCTGTCAGCTCTGCACAGCGGAGATGATCACAACAGTACAACTGCTATACACGAGACCTTGAAGATCAAACATCCCGAAGAGCTTCATCAACACAGCAGCAGGACAGCACCTGTTTACCCGTTTATCTTATCTTAGCAGATCTTATTTCTTTCAGTGGTGTCACTTGAAAAGTCTCATTGCTAACCGTTTCTTAATCTTCCAGTGTAGAACCTAAGACTGTTCTAGATACTGCAGGAGCTTTAAAACACACGTAGCTGCTTCTCAAACGACTCCCTGTTAAAATATACAGTCCACAAACTGTCCGAGTTCTTGTGTGGGAGGCGTGTAGGCTACGGGTCATATACACACTACCGCTCAAAAGTTTGGGATCACAGTGAAGTGTTTTTGTTTTCAATGGAGTATCTTCTTCCTTAACACAACAATGGACTGACGGGTCTCTAAAGAAAGTTGTTTCTTTCTGGTCATTGTGAGTCGGTCAGCAAGCCATCAACTGCTGATCTTCAGATACTAAACTAACCTAGAATGTTGTTCCCTTTTATACTCACTTATTAGTAGAATGTTTTTCAGCTGTGCATCACAATTGAGCAAGAGTGTCCTAACAACCAATTAGTCCAATAACATCCTTAACTTGGATTGGTTGTCGTACCAGGAGATTTAGACAGAGGACTGAGAATTACTGATAATAGAACTATATGTAAAATAAGCCTCTATACAAAAATAGACTTTAATACAAACATTTTTATTCTTTAAAATTCATCTGATACACTTACATTAATTCTGAAATTGACAATATTGTTTGTGAATTGCACAAAAATTGCATGAAATGAAATTTTAAAGCGATCCTAAACTTTTGAGCGGTAGTGCATATATATATATATATATATATATATATATATATATATATATATATATATATATATATATATATATATATATATATATCATTCATTGGTTACAAATCCATAACCCAACACACTCACATTAGAGTAATCTAAAAAGTAGTCATTAGATTAATTGACCAATCGAATAAAGAATTGCTAGATTAATTTATTAAGAAATTAATTGTTAGGTGCTGCCCTAATAAGAAGTATAGTTTAACTGTATTTCAGTGTACTATTCTTGCCTGGTAACCCTTGTGAAAGAAAGGATACTTAAGAGCCCCTAAAGTATATTTAAATTATTAAATTCAGGTATACTTTTAGTACTCTTCAGTATACTTCTTTTTCACAAGGGAAACCAAACTCTGTGTTTTAGATTTTGGTGAACTGGTAAAGATGAATTTGATGGTAAAGATGATGTAAAGGAAACATTAGTGGAGGGAATAATATCCAGCGCTTGATCAGAATGAGCCCCTTTCAGCGAGCCCCCCCTAAAAAGACAGCAAAACACTCCGAAATTCTCTTTAACTGGGCTACGCTTTAAAACCGGGCTTCACTTACGAGCCCGAAACTTCCTCAGGTTTATATATCAGTCGTAGAGCTACGAAAATAAAACCATGGCACTTCTCATTCTCTGTAATTACGCTAACAACGTACTGATAGATGAGACCTGCAGAGAGCGCCGCGTGAGCCCTGCACTCTGTTTGAGAATCAGACCCATTTACAGTGTTCTTAATAGGAACTAGACGTCTTAAAGGGAACCCCGGCTGCTAACACATGTAAGCCTTAATATGGTGTAATGGCTCTAAATTATTAATACACTAAAAGTTTCAGATTTATTAGATTTTATGTAAAATCCGCTGCACGTGGGTCTCCATTGTTGTATCTACTGACGTGATCAGCGGGTAGTGACGCCAAATGGTTGCAGTAACCGGCCGTCACGCTTGAGCACAGCTAGCTAGCTAAACATGCTACTGTTCAGTCTTTACAGTTTGAGCTAGAACTCAACATTTCTGACATCAGCGGTGACATCACACACCACGTTAGTGTAAATGGTGAACAGAGAGGGTGGAGGAGAGAGTGGACACAGTGCTGGAGTTGTTGTGAAGCTGTGTGTTGGTGTTGACGGAGAAGGAGAGTGTCTGTTAAAGGAGCTCCGCTTTCTAGCAGGAAACATTCACGCTCAGTAAACAGCTAGATACACTGAACGGGAGTGTCTCTGAGCTTCACACTCCTTTATTAGTGAAGTAGTATGTTCACTACCAAGACTCTACTTTCACCTTCAGGATCCACAAACGAGGAGAAGCAGCTGACGCTAACGCTAAACGTTCTCAGGAGAGAATCCAGCGCGTGTTCACGTTCACGGTTCTTCTCTTGGTTCTCCATAATCTGGAGCTTTTGGACTTCCTGTGTGGGGAAACTGTGGCACTGCATTGTGTTTTAGTCTACGCTTAAAACCAACAGCCTCCGTCAAGTCTCTCACCAGTGGTGGTCTACTGAACGACTCAAACTCATCCAGACTGAAGTGAGGAGAGCAGAGCGGGGGTCTTTGGGTAGCTGTGTTGGTCCACACGCTGCTTCACTAACTATTCTCCTTGTTTATGTTTGTGAAGCTGTTTAGACTAATATCAGTCTTCACACTGCCTTTCACTGAAACACCATCAACAACACAATGTACATGGTTTTCTTTAAGCTAGGTTAGTAACTAACACTCACTCCTTCACACCACAGTCCAGTTTAGACCTGAAACCATTTGATGTCATCTACCCAGCAGGCATTGAAATAATGGCTGCTTCCAAATGTTAAATATTTAGAATTAAAGTGTTTATTTATAAATGAATATGATACTTTTTGTGATTTTTATAATGTAATAACAAATTAGAGTCATTACACCATATTAAGCGTCTACTGCTATCTTTACTATCACTGTTTACCATCATCAACATCACATATAAAGACTTACAAGACATATGAACACACCGGAATTTCATTGAACTGGCAATCTTCTGGTTGCAAGGCTGGTTCTCTAAACTTTAGCCCCAACTGTAGGTTCACTGGTGGTGTTAGATGGTAAATAAAGTTTGTAGGCATCATGACCCCTGATTCCTATCACTGCTACTGTAATGGTTCTCTAATATTGGGATGAGACTACACTAAAAAAAAAATAAAACATTAGGTCAACAAACTAGTATTAGTATTGGAATTATGTATTAGACTTCATGAATTACGTTGATCCAACAAAATTTTATTTTTAAGGATGGTGAATTAGCTTTTCAGCCACAACAGGAAGTGTTTTTAGACCTAATAACTGTGAACATGACCACATAGGAGCACTTATTAGCTCTACAGTTACAGACTGTAGTTCATCTGATTCTCTGTATACTTTATTTCTTTAGTTCTTTAATGATCAGGACCCCCACAGGACCACCACAGAGCAGATACTATTTGGGTGGTGGGTGATTCTTTTTTTTTGGGTGGTGGTGTGTTAGCGTGTGTTGTACTGGTGTGAGTGGACCAGACAGTTTAAACACCTTAGAGTCACTGCTGGACTGAGAATCGCCCACCAACTGTGGGCTGTGGGCGGCGTCCTGTGTCCACTGATGAAGGACTAGAGGAACACAAACTGTGCAGCAGCAGATGAGCTACTGTCTCTGACTTTACATCTACAAGGTGGACCAGCAAGTAGTAGGAGTGTCTAATAGAGTGGACAGTGAGTGGACACAGTGTTTAAACACTCCAGCAGTCACTGCAGTGCTCTGTGGTGGTCCTGTCGGGGTCCTGATCATTAAAGAACAGAGTAATAAAGTATACAGAGAATCAGATGAACTACAGTCTGTAAGTGTAGCTCCTATATGGTCAGTGGAGCTGATACAGTGGACAGTGTGAAATTGAATCTTGACTATTTCGGTTCCCTAGACATCATAAGGATTCAAGGATTCAAGGATTCAAGGAGACTTTATTGTCATTCGCATCACATGTGGTACATGGGGTGGAACGAAATTGTGGTACCCAAGGACCCAGTTTTACCCAGACAGCAGTACTTAAATAAATAAAATAAACATAAATATATAAAATATATGAAAATAAAATAAACAGGAATGGAGAAGGTAGCAGCAGAGTGTATTAAAGTGACTGGTGTCGTAAAAGTGTCAGTGCAGTAAAAGTGTCAGTGCAGTGGTTCCACTAAGTGGCGTTTAAAAGTCTTACAGCTTCCGGAATGAAGCTGTTCCTCAGTCTGTTCGTTCAACACTTAACGCTCCGCAGCCTCCTGCCTGAGGGGAGCGGGACAAACAGTGAGTGTGCTGGATGAGTGGGGTCCTTCATGATGCAGGTGGCCCTCTTCCTGCATCTGGAGGTGTATATGTCCGTGGTGGTGGGGAGGCTGACTCCGACAGACCTCTGTGCAGCCTTCACCACCCTCTGCAGAGCTTTCCTGTCTGCAGCAGAGCAGCTTCCGTGCCACACGTTGATGCTGGAGCATAGAACGCTCTCCACCACACATCTGTAGAAGGAGGTGAGGACCGAGCTCCCGAGCCCAGCTCGCCTCAACCGCCTGAGGAAGTAGAGCCGCTGATGTGCCTTCCTGACCAGGCTGGAAGTGTTGTTGCTCCAGGTGAGGTTGTTGCTCAGGTGAACACCCAAGTACCTGTAGCTGGAGACCACTTCCACCGCAGACCCTCCGACATGCAGGGGGAGGTGGGCATGTCTGCCCCTTCTGAAGTCCACAATCATCTCCTTCGTCTTCTTTATGTTGATGCAGAGGTTGTTCTTTCTGCACCAACCCTCCAGGTGTTCTACCTCCCGTCTGTAGCCAGACTCATCACTGTTTGTGATGCATCCGACCACTGCCGTGTCGTCCGCAAACTTCACAATATGACAGCCTGGGTGGATGGGTGAGCAGTCATATGTGAGCAGCGTGAACAAAAGGGGGCTCAACACACAGCCCTGAGGGGAGCCAGTGCTGAGGATTGTGGTGGAGGAGGAGAGGTTGTGGATCCTCACAGACTGCGGCCTGTTGGTCAGGAAGTCCAGGACCCAGTTGCAAAGAGAAGAGCGCAGACCAAGTGAGGAGAGCTTATCTGTCAGTGTCTGGGGTATCATGGTGTTAAAGGCGGAAGTGAAGTCCACAAAGAGCATAAGGACATAAGAGTCCTTCTGCTCCAGGTGGGTGAGGGCAGTGTGGACCACAGAGGAAATGGCATCGTCTGTGGATCGGTTCCTCCTGTAGGCGTACTGGTGTGGGTCCACAGTGACGTCGATGGTGGCTTTGATGTGGGTCATAACCAGTCTTTCAAAGCATTTAGTGACTATCGGCGTGAGAGCTATCGGCCGGTAGTCATTCAGACCTGTCACTGTGGAGCTCTTGGGGACCGGGATGATGGTGGCGGTCTTCAGGCAGGTGGGAACAGCTGCCTGGGTGAGGGAGACATTGAAAATGTCTGCCAGGACCTCGGAGATCTGATCAGCGCACTCCCGTAGTACTCGTCCGGGTATATTATCCGGACCAGCACTTTTCCGGGGGTTGATCCTCCTGAGGGTCCTCCTTACCTCTGCTGGTGTCACACAGAGGGGTACTTCTCCAGGTGGAGGGGTGAGTCTTATGCTGGGCGGGGTGTCAGGGTCCTCAAAGCGGGCATAGAATTTGTTGAGAGCCTCGGGCAGGGAGGGGTCTTTGGAACATTGTGCATCTCTGGTTTTATAGTCTGTGATGCATTTAATTCCCCTCCACATGCTCCTAGGATCCTGGGAGGAGAAGTGTCCCTGGATTTTCAGAGCATATGCAGCTTTGGCCCTCTTAACACCTGCGGTCAGCTCTCTTCTAGCCCTCCTGAGTTCCTGTGCGTCGCCAGACCTGAAGGCAGCATCTCTGGCTTTCAGTAGAGAACGCACCTCTCCATTCAGCCAGGGTTTCTGGTTCGGGTAGCAGGTCACTGTCTTTGTGGTGGTGACATCCTCCACACACTTGCTGATGTACCCGAGGACAGCAGATGTGTAATCCTCCAGATCCAGCTCCCCCTCACTCTCAGCAGCCTCCCTAAAGACATGCCAGTCTGTGCAGCCGAAACAGTCCTGCAGCACAGCGTCTGCGTCACCGGGCCACACAGTGATGGTCTTCTGTGTGGGTCTGGAGCGTCGCAGCGGGGGGGGTATGCAGGGACCAGCATAATGGAGATGTGGTCGGAGAGCCCGAGGTGGGGGTGGGGGACGGCTCTGTACGCGTCTCTGATGTTGGTGTAAACACGGTCGAGTGTGTTGTCTCCCCGTGTTGGAATGTCTATGTGTTGGTAAAACCTCGGCAAAATGTTCGTCAGGTTCACGTGGTTAAAATCCCCCGCCACCACGTAAAACGCCTCCGGATGCTTGTTCTGAAGAAAGCTGATGTTGTCATGTAGCTCCTTCAGTGCGTTGTTAGCATTAGCATCCGGTGCTATGTAAACGGCAATGACGAACACAGCTGTAAACTCCCGAGGCAGATAGTGTGGCCGACACTTCACGGTCAGCTGTTCTGTTGCCTCGGAGCATAGGGCGTTTACCATCACACAGTTTGTGCACCAACCTTTGTTTATGTAGACGCATAAGCCGCCCCCTCGTGCTTTTCCGGACAGCTGGTTGCGGTCCGCGCGGAAGAGCTGCCGGCCGGCGAGCTGGAAGGCTGAGTCCGGCATGCTGTCGTTTAGCCATGTTTCCGTGAGACAGATCACAGCGCAGTTCCTCATCTCATCAGAAACACTCATCCTCAGCCGCAGAAGGTCCAGCTTGTTGTCCAAAGAGCGAACATTGGACAGGAAGAGAGATGGAATCGGGGGTCTGTCGGCGTTAGCCTTGAGCCTGGCTAGCACGCCGGCCCGCTTCCCTCTCTTCAGTCTTCGCCTGCATCGCTTCCTTTTGCCCTTTGTTCGTACCGCTCTGACCCGCCACGCCGGTGTCCGGAGAAGTTGTAGTCTGCCCAGCTTGGCTCTGAAGCTACTGTCCATAGTTGCTACTTTTGTGGCAGAGCTGTCCTTAATCTTAAAAAGTTCGGTTCGGCTGTAACTCACAGGCTTAAGGCGCGTGAAGTCGCTATCAGAACCGACGTAAAAATAACTAAAAGCTGGGTTTTCGCTGGGAGCGTGAGAAGCTGCTGCACCACCATCTTGATAAGTGTACCATTGAGGATATTCAATGTAGGATATACAGTTAAAAGGTTGCTTTGGTGATTCACAACACATGGAACATAGAAAGTGCCTTAAACGGAATCTCATATATACCACCAATACAACAGTTTGAACCCAGCATTGACCTCACACCCACGATTCAGAGAGAAGAGGAGCCCAAGAGCTGGAAAAAGCAACACCTGACACTCTTTTTATAGGAAGCCTTCAGGGGGAAAGGAAAGCAGGGAATAGTTGAACAAACCACAGCTATTTTGGTTTAGACCTCTGGAGTCATGCCGACAGTATTAACTCAGTGTGTAAACCGGTTGGGTCTATGGAGGAAAATGAATAGCATTAAAAAAATGTGGTAAACAAAAAATGCTTGATATGTTTTGCTATATGGGCATTTTTGTCCAAATGATGCTGGAGTTTCTGAATGATGAGGTCTTTAGGAGGTAAAATATGACTATATCTATGTGTAAGCTTAAAGTACTGTGGCTTTAGAAGCTCACCAAGCGGGATAGAATACCCCAAACCAGCCAAAGTCTCTAGTTAAGTTGCTTTAGCAGGTGCAGTTTGAGCAGCTGGTGTGGACATGGTGGGCCATATTGTTGAATTTCAATAGAATGCTCACTCTTATGCGTTGTCGCTTGGGTGAGCAGGAGTGTTAGCTTGCTTGTAGGATTGATGCAGCATTGTTCATATTTGTGTTCGGAAAAAATTGGCAATTTTATGAAACCTCCATCCATTTGTCCCATAGAGGACTCTGGATGCAGTTCCCAAATCCTAAACATGTGGTCCAGCAAATTCCATAGATGCTCAATTGGATTGTTATCTCGGAGGGATTCGGAAGATAGGGAGATACCATTCCTCAAACAAATTTCTGATGATTGTTTGCAGTATGGCCAAGGTAGGATGTTGCTGGTAAATGCTATTAATTCCAACACCCAGCTTTCCCAGCAGAACAATGTCCAGAGCTTCTCATGTCTTCCTTTCACAGTGCATCTCAATGACATTGGTTCCCCAGGTAAAAACAGTGCACATAGCTGGCTGGGTGATGTGATAGAACATGGTACTCAACCTTTTTCTATGGCTCCATGGTCCAGCTCTGGCAACTCTTGCTGGCTCACGGTTCGCCTCTCCTTGGAACACTGTTAGTCCAACCCTGGTTATCACGCTATAACATCTTAACCCTCGTCTAAGCTGCTCAAGTTCTTCATGCCTGCCAATTCCTCCCACATCCTACACACCAACTGACTGCTTGCTAAACACCAATATATAACAAGCAGCTTTGTGTTGAAAACACACACACACACACACACACACACACAAATATATATATATATATATATATATATATATATATATATATATATATATATATATGTATGTGTGTGTGGTAGTGTACTAAAACTCTTAAACAGAGTAGGTGCTATTAGGGTGGTGGGTCATTCTCAGAACTGCAGTGACATGGTTGTGTATTAGCTTCTGCTGTGCTTGTGTGAGTGGATCAGACACAGCAGTGCTGCTGCTGGAGTGATTAAACACTGTGTCCACTCACTGTCCACTCTATTAGACACTCCTACTACTTGCTGGTCCACCCTGTGGATGTAAAGTCAGAGACAGTAGCTCATCTGCTGCTGCTCAGTTTGTGTTCCTCTAGTCCTTCATCAGTGGACACAGGACGCCGCCCACAGGACATTGCTGTCTGGATAGTTTTGGTTGGTGGACGATTCTCAGTCCAGCAGTGACACGGAGGTGTTTAAACACTCCAGCAGCTACAGCACTGCTGTGTCTGATCCACTCACAACACCATCACTTCAGAGTCACTGCAGTGCTGAGAATGATCCACCTCTCTAATACTACCTGCTCTGTGGTGGTCCTGTGGGGGTCCTGATCATTAAAGAACAGAGTAATAAAGTATACAGAGAATCAGATGAACTACAGTCTGTAAGTGGAGCTCCTGTATGGTCAGTGGAGCTGATACAGTGGACAGGGTGTGTAGATATAAGGTGGTATATATTAAACAATAATATCTCAAGGCAGTTTATAAGGTCTCTGGCAGCACATTTCATATCTCCGTCACGCAGACACTGAATTCTAACAGGATGCAACCCGAGAGTCGAGCCCCGTGACCTCACTTAAAAGCTACACGCGATCGTGCCTCCGCTCTCTCCCCGGGGCCGACTCCACGACAGCCTTGTAGGCCATGTTTTGTCAAGCCAATGTGACAGCTGATCCCCAGCCATCATGCCAACTGCTTTTTTCGATTTGGCTCTCAGACAAGATCAAAGGCTTTGAACCGCCTCGCTTTGTGACATTCGGTGACGGAGAGGAAAAACAGTCTCCGTTTCCACTGAGCTCAGACCACTCTCCTCTCAACTCAGGGGGCACTTCCTTTTGATGTCAACCTGTTTTGCGCAAAGGTGTCAGAAGTATTTACATTCATTACTCAGGTAGGAGTATAGATGTGTCACGTCCTGCCCTGTTTTCCTACCTGTCTGTCTTTGTTTACATTCTCTGGTCTGTCCCATTGTGTTTGTCTCTATGTCTGCCATGTGGTTCTGTTTTTTGTCATGTGCTTCTTGTCTTCGCCCCTCACCTGTTTCCCTACTGATTTCGCTACTGAGTATTCAGACACACTAGCCGCGCTCGCCTACTGATTTCACTACTGAGTATTCAGACATACTAGCCGCGCTCGCCTACTGATTTACTACTGAGTATTCAGACATACTAGCCGCGCTCGCCTACTGATTTCACTACTGAGTATTCAGACATACTAGCCGCGCTCGCCTACTGATTTCACTACTGAGTATTCAGACATACTAGCCGCGCTCGCCTACTGATTTCACTACTGAGTATTCAGACATACTAGCCGCGCTTGCCTACTGATTTCACTACTGAGTATTTCAGTAGGAGAGTTTTAGTACATACTAGCCGCGCTCACCTACTGATTTCACTACTGAGTATTCTACATACTAGCTGCGCTCACCTACTGATTTCACTACTGAGTATTCTACATACTAGCCACGCTCGCTACTGATTTCACTACTGAGTATTCTACATACTAGCCACGCTCGCCTACAGATTTGCTACTGAGTATTCAAACATACTAGCCAGGCTCGCCTACTGATTTCACTAGTGAGTATTCAGACATACTAGCCGCACTTGCCTAATGAATTCACTACTGAGTATTCAGACATACTAGCCGCACTCGCCTACTGATTTCACTACTGAGTATTCAGACATACTAGCCACGCTCACCTAATGATTTCACTACTGAGTATTCAGACATACTAGCCGCACTCGCCTACTGATTTATTACTGAGTATTCAGACATACTAGCCACACTCACCTACTGATTTCACTACTGAGTATTCAGACATACTAGCCACGCTCACCTACTGATTTCACTACTGAGTATTCAGACATACTAGCCACGCTCACCTACTGATTTCACTACTGAGTATTCAGACATACTAGCCACGCTCGCCTACTGATTTCACTACTGAGTATTCAGACATACTAGCCACGCTCACCTACTGATTTCACTACTGAGTATTCAGACATACTAGCCGCGCTCGCCTACTGATTTACTACTGAGTATTCAGACATACTAGCCGCGCTCGCCTACTGATTTACTACTGAGTATTCAGACATACTAGCCGCGCTCGCCTACTGATTTACTACTGAGTATTCAGACATACTAGCCGCGCTCGCCTACTGATTTCACTACTGAGTATTCAGACATACTAGCCGCGCTCGCCTACTGATTTACTACTGAGTATTCAGACATACTAGCCGCGCTCGCCTACTGATTTACTACTGAGTATTCAGACATACTAGCCGCGCTCGCCTACTGATTTCACTACTGAGTATTCAGACATACTAGCCGCGCTCGCCTACTGATTTCACTACTGAGTATTCAGACATACTAGCCGCGCTCGCCTACTGATTTACTACTGAGTATTTAGACATACTAGCCGCGTTGGCCTACTGATTTCACTACTGAGTATTCAGACATACTAGCCACGCTCGCTACTGATTTCAATACTGAGTATTCTACATACTAGCCACGCTCGCCTACTGATTTCACTACTGAGTATTCAGACATACTAGCTGCGCTTGCTTACTGATTTCACTACTGAGTATTCAGACATACTAGCCGCGCTCGCCTACTGATTTCACTACTGAGTATTCAGACATACTAGCCGCGCTCGCCTACTGATTTACTACTGAGTATTTAGACATACTAGCCGCGTTGGCCTACTGATTTCACTACTGAGTATTCAGACATACTAGCCACGCTCGCTACTGATTTCACTACTGAGTATTCTACATACTAGCCACGCTCGCCTACTGATTTCACTACTGAGTATTCAGACATACTAGCCGCGCTTGCCTACTGATTTCACTACTGAGTATTCAGACATACTAGCCGCGCTCGCCTACTGATTTCACTACTGAGTATTTCAGTAGGAGAGTTTTAGTACATACTAGCCGCGCTCACCTACTGATTTCACTACTGAGTATTCTACATACTAGCCACGCTCGCCTACTGATTTCACTACTGAGTATTTCAGTAGGAGAGTTTTAGTACATACTAACCGCGCTCACCTACTGATTTCACTACTGAGTATTCTACATACTAGCCGCGCTCACCTACTGATTTCACTACTGAGTATTCTACATACTAGCCACGCTCGCTACTGATTTTACTACTGAGTATTCTACATACTAGCCACGCTCGCCTACAGATTTGCTACTGAGTATTCAAACATACTAGCCACGCTCACCTAATGATTTCACTACTGAGTATTCAGACATACTAGCCGCGCTCGCCTACTGATTTACTACTGAGTATTCAGACATACTAGCCGCGCTCGCCTACTGATTTACTACTGAGTATTCAGACATACTAGCCGCGCTCGCCTACTGATTTACTACTGAGTATTCAGACATACTAGCCGCGCTCGCCTACTGATTTACTACTGAGTATTCAGACATACTAGCCACGCTCGCCTACTGATTTACTACTGAGTATTCAGACATACTAGCCGCGCTCGCCTACTGATTTCACTACTAAGTATTCAGACATACTAGCCGCGCTCGCCTACTGATTTACTACTGAGTATTTAGACATACTAGCCGCGCTCGCCTACTGATTTCACTACTGAGTATTCAGACATACTAGCCGCGCTCGCCTACTGATTTCACTACTGAGTATTCAGACATACTAGCCACGCTCGCCTTCTGATTTACTACTGAGTATTCAGACATACTCGCCACGCACGCCTACTAATTTCACTACTGAGTATTCAGACATACTAGCCGCGCATGCCTACTGATTTCACTACTGAGTATTCAGACACACTAGCCGCGCTCGCCTACTGATTTACTACTGAGTATTCAGACATACTAGCCGCGCTCGCCTACTGATTTCACTACTGAGTATTCAGACATACTCGCCGCGCTCACTTCTGATTTCACTACTGAGTATTCAGACATCCTCGCGTACTGCGCTCGTGTTTTGTTCTGCCTTTTCCTCCGTCTCCTCGTCTGCTTCCTTGTGACAAGATACTAGGGTTTAAAAATACTACTCTAGTGAAAGTGCAAAAGTACTGCTTTCAGAACTACTTAAAGTATAAAAGTAAAAGTAATGTAAGAAGAAAAAAATGCCACACCATGGGGGCCATTACATTCTTCTAAAAGCCAAAATGACTATAATGTTATATTAAAATGTTAATGTTGATAAATTTGGGATGCGCTAGGCTTCCTGTTTCAGCTCATATACGCCCATTGAACATGAATGTAGTTTAGTACAATGTAAATATATTAAAGAAGCATATCTGTTACTACTGAACATTAACATGTTTCATGGAGCAGAAGATATGATGACTAGTTGTCTGTAAGTATTGTAATAAACTTCAAAGACATGTTATCAATAATCTTTACTGGAATGTAAATGTACATGAATGAAAACAAGCGAGGAGTAACAAGGCTATTTTTAAAATGTAAGTAGTAGAATGTACAGATAATGGAGTGTAAATGTAAGGAGTAGAAAGTACAGATAATGGAGTGTAAATGTAAGGAGTAGAAAGTACAGATAATGGAGTGTAAATGTAAGTAGTAGAAAGTACAGATAATGGAGTGTAAATGTAAGGAGTAGAAAGTACTGATAATGGAGTGTAAATGTAAGGAGTAGAAAGTACTGATAATGGAGTGTAAATCTAAGGAGTAGAAAGTACTGATAATGGAGAGTAAATGTAAGGAGTAGAAAGTACAGATAATGGAGTGTAAATGTAAGGAGTAGAAAGTACTGATAATGGAGTGTAAATGTAAGGAGTAGAAAGTACTGATAATGGAGTGTAAATGTAAGGAGTAGAAAGTACAGATAATGGAGAGTAAATGTAAGGAGTAGAAAGTACTGATAATGGAGTGTAAATGTAAGGAGTAGAAAGTACAGATAATGGAGTGTAAATGTAAGGAGTAGAAAGTACAAATAATGGAGTGTAAATGTAAGGAGTAGAAAGTACAGATAATGGAGTGTAAATGTAAGTAGTAGAAAGTACTGATAATGGAGTGTAAATGTAAGTAGTAGAAAGTACTGATAATGGAGGGTAAATGTAAGTAGTAGAATGTACAGATAATGGAGTGTAAATGTAAGGAGTAGAAAGTACAGATAATGGAGTGTAAATGTAAGGAGTAGAAAGTACAGATAATGGAGTGTAAATGTAAGGAGTAGAAAGTACAGATAATGGAGTGTAAATGTAAGTAGTAGAAAGTACAGATAATGGAGTGTAAATGTAAGTAGTAGAAAGTACTGATAATGGAGTGTAAATGTAAGGAGTAGAAAGTACAGATAATGGAGTGTAAATGTAAGTAGTAGAAAGTACAGATAATGGAGTGTAAATGTAAGTAGTAGAAAGTACTGATAATGGAGTGTAAATGTAAGGAGTAGAAAGTACTGATAATGGAGTGTAAATGTAAGGAGTAGAAAGTACTGATAATGGAGTGTAAATGTAAGTAGTAGAAAGTACTGATAATGGAGTGTAAATGTAAGTAGTAGAAAGTACTGATAATGGAGGGTAAATGTAAGTAGTAGAATGTACAGATAATGGAGTGTAAATGTAAGGAGTAGAAAGTACAGATAATGGAGTGTAAATGTAAGGAGTAGAAAGTACTGATAATGGAGTGTAAATGTAAGGAGTAGAAAGTACAGATAATGGAGTGTAAATGTAAGGAGTAGAAAGTACTGATAATGGAGTGTAAATGTAAGGAGTAGAAAGTACAGATAATGGAGTGTAAATGTAAGGAGTAGAAAGTACTGATAATGGAGTGTAAATGTAAGGAGTAGAAAGTACTGATAATGGAGAGTAAATGTGAGGAGTAGAAGTAAAAAGTCATCTGAATAATAATTACTCCAGTAAAGTATAAATAACTAACATTTCTACTTAAGTAAGGTAACAAAGTATTTGTACTTTGTTACTTGACACCTCTGGTTTTGCAGCATATTATGAAATGAGCCTCTTTTTCCAGCCCGGTCCTCTGGAATTTCCCCGAAATGACTCGGATCCCATATGAAACGGAATGCATGATGCATCCTCTGAACTGCGAAAGGTGCATAAAAAAATCCGGGCATAAATATTAACGACGGGATAAAATATTAATTCGTAATTAAAAGGTAAAGAGCTGGCATATCACATTTCACTGCACGTTTAATGGACGTCCAATAAGCAAAGCATTCACTTTTTATGGATCTCTTTTAAGCAGTTTACAATCCCCCCCCAACCCCCAATAAAGGGCCGGCAAATCTGCCGAGCAGTAAACATTCGCTACGTGTCTCATTATGTGCCATCAAGATAAAGTGTGGCCTGAGGAGCCGACGCGAACAGGCTGTAAATTCCTTGAAGGCCGCCGCCCTCGACAGCGGGATCAATAGCACTTTGATCGGCCTCGCCAGATTTTCCGTAATGACCCGAGATTAAACAGCGTCGAGCCGACTGCTCGTAAAACAGAGACGGAGCAAATGGGGAGAAATATGAGGACATGACAAAACCATCTCGGCGCTATTCAGCCGGCTAGTAAACTCATTGTTGAGCTAAATGGTACATCTATGGGTCATTATCAGCCAGGGCGGGCTAGCGCATCTCTTAATGGGCTATAAGGAATGCAAGAAGGTCACACTGGGGGGGGAAGGTGGTTAGAACATGCATATAGTTTTATATACAGTGCCTCGCAAAAGTATTCGGCCCCCTTGAACTTTTAAACCTTTTGCCACATGTCAGGCTTCAAACATAAATTGTAATTTTTTGTGAAATATCAACAACAGGTGGGACACAATCATGAGGTGGAACAAAGTTTTTTGGATATTTTAAACTTTTTTTAGAAATAAAAAACTGAAAAGTGGGGCGTGCAAAATTATTCGGCCCCTTGCGTTAATACTCTGTAGCGCCACCTTTTGCTGTGATTACAGCTGCAGGTCGTTTGGGGTTTGTCTCTGTCAGTTTTGCATCGAGAGACTGAAATTTTTCCCCATTCTTTCTTGCTAAACAGCTGGAGCTCAGTGAGGTTGGATGGAGAGCGTTTGTGAAGAGCAGTTTTCAGATCTTTCCACAGATTCTCGATTGGATTCAGGTCTGGACTTTGACTTGGCCATTCTAACACCTGGATACGTTTATCTGTGAACCATTCCATTGTAGATTCTGCTTTATGTTTTGGATCATTGTCTTGTTGGAAGATAAATCTTCATCCCAGTCTCAGGTCTTCTGCAGACTCCAACAGGTTCTCTTCCAGAATGGTCTTGTATTTGGCTCCATCCATCTTCCCATCAATGTAAACTATCTTCCCTGACCCTGCTGAAGAAAAGCAGGCCCAAACCATGATGCTGCCATCACCATGTTTGACAGTGGGGATGGTGTGTTCAGGGTGATGAGCTGTGTTTCTTCTGGCCAAAAAGTTCGATTTTGGTTTCATCTGACCAGAGACCTTCTACCACGTTTGGTGTATCTCCCAGGTGTCTTGTGGCAAACTTTAAATGAGACTTTTTATGGATCTCTTTGAGAAATGGCTTTCTTCTTGCCACTCTTCCATAAAGCCCAGATTAGTGCAGTGTACGACTGATTGTTGTCCTATGGACAGATTTTCCCACCTCAGCTGTAGATCTCTGCAGTTCATCCAGAGTGATTATGGGCCTCTTGGCTGCATCTCTGATCAGTCTTCTCCTTGTTTGAGCTGAAAGTTTAGAGGGACGGCCAGGTTTTGGTAGATTTGCAGTGGTCTGATACTCCTTCCATTTCAATATGATTGCCTGCACAGTGCTCCTTGAGATGTTTAAAGCTTGGGAAATCTTGTGGATTCTATTTATCATCAGTCATTTAGGTCAACATTGGATCATTCAGAGATCCTCACTGAACTTCTGGAGTGAGTTTGCTGCACTGAAAGTAAAGGGGCAGAATAATTTTGCACTTTTCAGTTTTTTATTTCTAAAAAAAGTTTAAAATATCCAATAAATTTCGTTCCTCTTCACGATTGTGTCCCACTTGTTGGTAATTCTTCACAAAAAATTACAATTTCATATCTGTATGTTTGAAGCCTGAAATGTGGCAAAAGGTTGAAAAGTTCAAGGGGGCCGAATCATTTTGGAAGGCACTGTATATATAACATTGGCCTCCTGCTCTTGCACTGCAATGACACCTCCATCTGCACTAGGAGAGCAAAACCAATACACTGGCTGGTCTACAACATTGACAACTCATGTTTTCTTTCCGATAATAAGATAATATAATAATCACATAATAATTATAAGATAATAATTATCAACATTTTGGGTCGTGGCATCAGCAGGATTCTCATGATCTTCTCATGAACTCATGATCTTATGATAACAAAATGAATCACTATAACTCAAATAAACATTAAAGAACTTGTATTAAGATAACACTTTGAAGTAGCAGGCCTTAACAACAACATAATAACTAGCGCATCTCTTAATGGGCTGTAAGGAATACAAGAATGTCACACTGGGGGGGAAGGTGGTTAGAACATGCATATATATATATATATATATATATATAATGGCCACCTGCTCTTGCACTGCAATGACACCTCCATCAGCACTAGTGGAGCCACAAAAGTACACTGGCTGGTCTACAACATTGACAACTCATGTTTTCTTTCTGATAATAAGATCATATAATAAATAGATAATAGTATATATAGTATATGGCCACCTACTCTGCACTAGTAGAGTCAGACCAATACACTGGTTGGTCTATAACATTAACAACTTTCGGTTTTCTTTCTGATAATAATTACCAACATTTGTGTCGTGACATCAGTAGGACAGTAGGATTCAAACTTATGATCTCTGGATAATGCTGGGACAGAAACCAGCATTTCAACCCAGCAGGCTTTTCTGATCTCTGATGGCATTTTATGGTTGTGTTATGATTTAGTTACATATCGTTCCTTTCATTTCTCTGACTGGACTGTGCAGACGGGATAATGAATGCTATGCTTTAACTATATTTTAACAGTGTTTAGATATGCAAACCCCTCTTCTGTCGCCTCAGTTTCAGGGATGATGATGATAGAACACCATTTCAACATCATATATTTGAATCTTGTATCTGATCCGGGTTCTTTTCACACTGTCTGTGCTTGTAAATTAAACTTTCAGCACCAATTACTGCTTTTCCATTGTAGCAATTCACAGAATGCAAGAGACAGAGAGAGAGAGAGAGAGAGAGAGAGAGAGAGAGATAGTGATAGAGAGAGAAGTTTCAAAGGGAGAGAGTAAGGGATAGAGGAATAGAGAGAGAGAGACAGAGTGAGAGATAGAGAAACAGAGAAGGATGATTTAGAGAGAGAGAGAGAGAGAGAGAGAGAGAGAGAGAGAGACAGTAAGGGGGAAGTTTGATAGAGAAATAGAGAGAGAGAGAGAGTATGAGATAAATAAATAGAAAAAGAGAGATGGGAAAGTTTTAGAAAAACAGAGACAGAGTATGAGATAGACAGAGAGAGGGTGGAACGTTTCAGAGAGAGAAAGGGATAGAGAGAGTAAGAGATAGAGGGAGTAAGAGATAGAGAGAGTAAGAGAGAAATAGAGAAATAGAGAGAGAGAGAGAGAGAGAGAGAGTAAGAGATAGAGAGAGTAAGAGAGAAATAGAGAGAGAGAGAGTAAGAGATAGAGGGAGTAAGAGATAGAAAATAGAGAAATAAAGAGAAAGAGAGTAAGAGACAGAGAGAGTAAGAGAGAAAAATGGAGAAATAGAGAGAGAGAGTAAGAGATAGAGGGAGTAAGAGATAGCGAGAGTAAGAGAGAAATAGAGAAATAGAGAGAGAGAGAGAGAGAGTAAGAGAGAGAAATAGAGAAATAGAGTGAGAGAAAAATAGAGAAATAAAGAGAGAGAGAGAGTAAGAGATAGAGGGAGTAAGAGATAGAAATAGAGAAATAGAGAAAGAGAGTAAGAGATAGAGAGTAAGAGAGAAAAATAGAGAAATAGAGAGAGAGAGAGTAAGAGATAGATTGAGTAAGAGATAGTAAATAGAGAAATAGAGAGAGATAGAGAGAGAGTAAGAGATAGATTGAGTAAGAGATAGAAAATAGAGAAATAAAGAGAGAGAGTAAGAGATAGAGAGAGTAAGAAAGAAATAGAGAAATAAAGAGAGAGTAAGAGATAGAGAGAGTAAGAGATAGAAATAGAGAAATAGAGAGAGAGGAGTAAGAGATAGAAATAGAGAAATAGAGAGAGAGAGAGAGAGTAAGAGATAGAGGGAGTACGAAAGAGAAATAGAGAAATAGAGAGAGAGAGAGTAAGAGATAGAGGGAGTAAGGGATAGAAATAGAGAAATAGAGAGAGAGAGTAAGAGATAGAGGGAGTAAGAAATAGAAATAGAGAAATAGAGAGAGGGAGTAAGAGAGAGTTAAATAGAGAAATAGAGAGAGAGAGAGAGAGAGAGAGTAAGAGATAGAGGGAGTAAGAGAGAAAAATAGAGAGAGAGAGAGAGAGAGATAGAGGGAGTAAGAGAGAGAAATAGAGAGAGAGAGAGAGAGTAAGAGAGGGAAAAAGAGAAATAGAGAGAGAGAGAGGGAGTAAGAAATAGAAATAGAGAAATAGAGAGAGAGAGAGGGAGTAAGAGAGAGAAATAGAGAAATAGAGAGAGAATAAGAGATAGAGAGAGTAAGAGAGAGAAATAGAGAGAGAGAGTAAGAGATAGAGGGAGTAAGAGAGAGAAATAGAGAAATAGAGAGAGAGAGTAAGAGATAGAGGGAGTAAGAGAGAGAAATAGAGAAATAGAGAGAGAGAGTAAGAGATAGAGGGAGTAAGAGAGAGAAATAGAGAGAGAGAGAGTAAGAGATAGAGGGAGTAAGAGAGAGAAACAGAGAAATAGAGAGAGAGAGAGAGTAAGAGATAGAGGGAGTAAGAGAGAAAAATAGAGAGAGAGAGAGAGAGTAAGAGATAGAGGGAGTAAGAGAGAGAAATAGAGAAATAGAGAGAGAGAGTAAGAGATAGAGGGAGTAAGAGAGAGAAATAGAGAGAGAGAGAGTAAGAGATAGAGGGAGTAAGAGAGAGAAATAGAGAAATAGAGAGAGAGAGAGAGTAAGAGATAGAGGGAGTAAGAGAGAAAAATAGAGAGAGAGAGAGAGATAGAGGGAGTAAGGGATAGAAATAGAGAAATAGAGAGAGAGAGAGAGTAAGAGATAGAGGGAGTAAGAGAGAGAAATAGAGAGAGAGAGAGAGAGTAAGAGATAGAGGGAGTAAGAGATAGAAATAGAGAAATAGAGAGAGAGAGAGAGAGAGAGTAAGAGATAGAGGGAGTAAGAGATAGAAATAGAGAGAGAGAGAGAGTAAGAGATAGAGGGAGTAAGAGAGAGAAATAGAGAAATAGAGAGAGAGAGTAAGAGATAGAGGGAGTAAGAGAGAGAAATAGAGAGAGAGAGAGAGTAAGAGATAGAGGGAGTAAGAGATAGAAATAAAGAATCCTGAGAGAGAGACAGAGAGAGAGAGAGTAAGAGATAGAGGGAGTAAGAGATAGAAATAGAGAGAGAGAGAGTAAGAGATAGAGGGAGTAAGAGAGAGAAATAGAGAGAGAGAGAGAGAGAGAGTAAGAGATAGAGGGAGTAAGAGAGAGAAATAGAGAGAGAGAGTAAGAGATAGAGGGAGTAAGAGAGAGAAATAGAGAGAGAGAGTAAGAGATAGAGGGAGTAAGAGAGAGAAATAGAGAAATAGAGAGAGAGAGAGAGAGTAAGAGATAGAGGGAGTAAGAGAGAAAAATAGAGAGAGAGAGAGATAGAGGGAGTAAGGGATAGAAATAGAGAAATAGAGAGAGAGAGTAAGAGATAGAGGGAGTAAGAGAGAGAAATAGAGAGAGAGAGAGAGAGAGAGTAAGAGATAGAGGGAGTAAGAGATAGAAATAGAGAAATAGAGAGAGAGAGAGAGAGAGTAAGAGATAGAGGGAGTAAGAGAGAGAAATAGAGAGAGAGAGAGAGAGTAAGAGATAGAGGGAGTAAGAGATAGAAATAGAGAAATAGAGAGAGAGAGAGAGTAAGAGATAGAGGGAGTAAGAGAGAGAAATAGAGAGAGAGAGAGAGAGTAAGAGATAGAGGGAGTAAGAGATAGAAATAGAGAAATAGAGAGAGAGAGAGAGTAAGAGATAGAGCGAGTGAGAGAGAAATAGAGAGAGAGAGAGAGAGAGTAAGAGATAGAGGGAGTAAGAGATAGAAATAGAGAAATAGAGAGAGAGAGAGTAAGAGATAGAGGGAGTAAGAGAGAGAAATAGAGAGAGAGAGAGAGAGAGTAAGAGATAGAAATAGAGAAATAGAGAGAGAGAGAGAGTAAGAGATAGAGGGAGTAAGAGAGAGAAATAGAGAGAGAGAGAGAGAGAGAGTAAGAGATAGAGGGAGTAAGAGAGAGAAATAGAGAAATAGAGAGAGAGAGAGAGTAAGAGATAGAGGGAGTAAGAGATAGAAATAGAGAAATAGAGAGAGAGAGAGAGTAAGAGATAGAGGGAGTAAGAGAGAGAAATAGAGAGAGAGAGAGAGGGAGAGTAAGAGAGAGAAATAGAGAGAGAAATAGAGAGAGAGAGAGTAAGAGATAAGACTGTGACATCATTAAATCAAGGTACGTCTGTAATAAATGTGGAATAAAAATTGGCTGGACAGATGATCGGTTCCTGTTCTGTTGTTTGAGCTCTCCTCTCTCTCTCCGTGTCTAAAATCATAAATTCTAGTGGTTTGATAACAAACAGCACATACTAATGTAGCCGAGGTTGCCGGTGGTCACAGAACATCTAGAGAAGATCTACTTTGTCCCTCCCTCAGTGTCCCTCTCTGAGGAGTTGATTGAATTGAGTCTTGCTGCTGTCGGCCTCTCATCCAGGTTTCTGACAGCGGCTGTCCGAGCTCATTGTCAACGTAAGCCGTTCATTCTAAACTAACTGGCTTAATTCAGCTGGACAGCAGCAGCTCGCCGTCCAGGAATCAATCAGCCTGATTCATATGAGTGTTCTTTTCTGGAGAGCGAACATCTTGCTCTCATGTTTAGCTGCACGCTGGTATGGCAGCTATTCCCATCATCCCCCAATTCAGAACTGATAATGATGTAACATGCGAGAACTGAACACTTCAGTGGTTTTACATTCAGTTCCAGTTCCAGGACCCTGAAATGCGACTGTCAGGAATGCGGTTCCGCTTCTGTTTGTGTTTTAAAATATTCGTAAACATATATTAAACATATTTGTATTTATGGCCATTATGATTACTATTTTATTACTATTTTTTATTTATATGTAAACTGTCCTGAGCTTCTGGATGTGTGTGTTTTAAACATATATTAAACATATTTAATATAATATACAGTATTATTATATTGTTATTATTGTATTATCAATATATATATTGAATGTCAGGGCTATTATGATTACTTTTTGTTATATATCTCTTTATTCCTAATCAGGTGATAATCATCTGTGAACCTTTGCTTTTTTACTATTATGAGAGAGAGAAAAGAGAGAGACTGAGAGAGAAAAAGATAGATAGACAGAAAGACAGGTAGAGAGAAACTGAGAGAGGGATAGAGAAAGAAAGATAACAAGAGGAGAGAGAAGAGAGAAACAGAAAGATAGATAGAGAGAGAGGGAGAGAGAGACATTGAGAGAGAATTAGATAGATAGATAGATAGATAGAGAAAGAAATAAAGATACATACATAGATAGATAGATAGATAGATAGATAGATAGATAGATAGATAGATAGATAGATAGATAGATAGATAGATAGATAGATAGAGAGGGACAAAGAGAAAGAAAGATATAGATAGATAGATAGATAGATAGATAGATAGATAGATAGATAGATAGATAGATAGAGGCAGAAGGACTAATAGAGAGAGACTGAGAGAGGAATAGAGAAAGAAAGAAAGAGAGAGAGAGAGACTAAAGGAAAGGGAAAAAAAGAAAAAAAACAGATGAACAGAGATAGATACATATATAGATAGAGCGGAGGAGAGAGCTAGAGAGAAAGAGATAGAGAGAAAAGAGAGAGATAAACACTGAGACACTGAGAGAGAGGGACAGAGAGAAAGAAAGAAAGACACATAGATAGATAGATAGATAGATAGATAGACAGATAGATAGATAGATAGATAGATAGAAAGAAAGAGACACATGGATAGATAGATAGATAGATAGATAGATAGATAGATAGATAGATAGATAGATAGATAGATAGATAGAGATGGAAAGATTGATAGAGAGCGACTGAGAGAGGAATAGAGAAATAAAGAAAGAAAGAAAGAAAGAGAGAGACTAAAGGAAAGGGATAAAAAGAAAAAACAAATATAGAGATAGATATATAGATAGAGAGGAAGAGAGAGCTAGAGGGAAAGGGATAGAGAGAAAAGAGAGAGATAGATAAATTAACACTGAGAGAGAGGGACAGATAGATAGATAGATAGATAGATAGATAGATAGATAGATAGATAGATAGATAGATAGATAGATAGACAGACAAAAAAGAGAGACAGAAAGATTGATAGAGAGCGACTGAGAGAGGAATGATATGTAGATAGAGACGAAAATGGAGCTAGAGAGATAAATTAACACAGAGAGGGACAGAGAGATAGATAGATAGATAGATAGATAGATAGATAGATACATAGAGAGAGAGGGAGAGAGAGAGAGAGAGAGAGAGAAAGATATATGGAGAATCTTACAGCTCTGGAATGTTTGGTCTGATTTAAAAATAATAATTTATTGATAATTTATTGTACTGACACACATAATCCCCTCGACTCAATGCTGCCAGATCAGTTCTATAATGTTCCACATTACAATCAGACAGTTCTGAGATCAGCTCATCAACCAAACTGAATTTAAAAGCCTCCATATTTCATTTAATAATCAAACTAAACAAAACCATCATTTAAGGTGGAATATTTAAGTTAGCAGCTAAATCAATCAGTCAGTCATACAGACCCAGAGAACTCCTGACAGCTCACCTTTCTGAGTAACTGCTGAATGACAGGAGCGGGAAACTCCAGCTCTGTCCTGTATAAACATCCTACAGCGCGGCTGCTGCAAACAATAAACTCTCGTAATTAAGGCCTGATTTTGTGGTAATTATAGATAAAAAGAGTCGCTGCGGTAGCTCCAGCTCTCGGGAGGCCACGTTTTCATGGCCTAGAAAAACTCAAACAGTAATTAGCTTCGCCCGACGTCAGACAAGCTTCTAATTGCTCGAACCCAGTTTTGCAGGTTTGTGTTTGGTTGTCATCGACCTCCATCTGTTAATCTGTTTAAAGCACAGGCCTGTCTAATCAACCGCACCCGCCTAACGAGCCACACACACCAGAGAGAGGAACGGCTTAATACAGGTACCCTTACAGAAAATAAGTATACTTAAAATTTATTTTATTAAGTATACTTTATGCAGTTACTATACTAATGTGATTGTACTAGTAGTACACTTGTATATGTACTATTTTAATACTTCTTGGGACTAAATTGGTCCACTTTCTAGTTTTTAAAAGTATACTTTTAAGTACACTTTAAGTGTAAGAGTAGTAAACCAAGTATACAACTAGTTTACAGCTTTTGTACTGCAACTACACTAAAAGTAAACTTAAGTGTTTACTGTTAGTTTACTAGCTTGTAAGTTTTCTTTAAGTGAACTTAAACTTAACATAATACTTATAATTTACTTCTTATATTATTGTTGTACTTTAAAGTATATGACTAGGTTTAAGGTTTTTTCTACTTAAAATAGAACTTTAACAACGTTTACTTACTCACCAGTGGACACACGTAAAATAAACAAGACACACTCAGATTAATAAACAAATTTGTATCTTTATAAATCTTTATAAATCAAATTTTAAATAAATATTGTACTGGATGTGTTTTTGTGCAGAGCAAGAATACTTACTTCTACTATCTCCATCAAAAGATTAAGTACAAGTAAAGACCAAATATACTTAGACTGTTCTATACTTGTCAGTATAACCCAAGCATACTTAAGTATAACTGTGTTTAGTATATCACTGAGAAGTACATAAAAAGTAAACTGAAAGCATACTCACTTCCTTTTAGTTTAAAAAAAGTAAACTAATGGTACACTTGAATTAACTTCTTTTTTGTAAAGGTACACACAGGTCATCTGAGAAAACGATACACAGAGCTGTTTATCTGGACATTAACATTAGAATAAACACAGATAAGCAAATGGATAGTAGTGAAAACTTAGGATCTGTCTCAAACCCTAGTGAGTGTGTAAGTAGGCTGTCTAGGTAGCAGCTGTGTAAGTAGCAGTGTTCTCTCCTCGTCTCTCCTCATAAAACAGATTACTGAGACGCTCTAGTTAGAGAGAGACTGCGTCACGGCTTGTTCCCACCCACTGCAGCACACCACCAGTGGTTTAGCTGGTTGCTAAGCTACCGGCCGGCATCCAAAACAATAGGCAGAGTCTTAAAAATCTGCTAGCATGAATGCTAATGGCTTGAGTATAAAAATGGTGAAGGACTCGTTACAGAGTTGATAATAAAAACTGTTTTGTGTGATTATATGACCAGAAACACATTAAAACTCCAGAGAGAATCAAAATAACTCACATTTTAAAACCACTTCACTGCTCCTAGATTAGCCTGTGTTGCATCATGGGATTGTCTTAGCGGCTGAGGAAGCGTTCGATGCTTCTTTAAAATCAGGTCTAAATAAGGTTCCTCAGTAGACAGCATGTTTAAGGTATGTAAGAATTGGGACAGTCTACATGTCAGGAGAGCATACTATAACGTACAATGCAGCCTATGTAGGAGCTCTGTAGGATTTGAGACACACCCTTAGTCTCCAAATCACTGGCAGATCAGTGACAAATCACGGTGGTGTAGTGGTTAGTATGGTGGTGTAGTGGTTAGTATGGTGGTGTAGTGGTTAGTACGGTGGTGTAGTGGTTAGTATGGTGGTGTAGTGGTTAGTAAGGTGGTGTAGTGGTTAGTATGGTGGTGTAGTGGTTAGTACGGTGGTGTAGTGGTTAGTATGGTGGTGTCGTGGTTAGTATGGTGGTGTAGTGGTCAGTATGGTGGTGTAGTGGTTAGTACGGTGGTGTAGTGGTTAGTATGGTGGTGTAGTGGTTAGTACGGTGGTGTAGTGGTTAGTATGGTGGTGTAGTGGTTAGTATGGTGGTGTAGTGGTTAGTATGGTGGTGTAGTGGTCAGTATGGTGGTGTAGTGGTTAGTACGGTGGTGTAGTGGTTAGTATGGTGGTGTAGTGGTTAGTACGGTGGTGTAGTGGTTAGTATGGTGGTGTAGTGGTTAGTATGGTGGTGTAGTGGTTAGTACGGTGGTGTAGTGGTTAGTATGGTGGTGTAGTGGTTAGTATGGTGGTGTAGTGGTTAGTACGGTGGTGTAGTGGTTAGTATGGTGGTGTAGTGGTTAGTATGGTGGTGTAGTGGTTAGTATGGTGGTGTAGTGATCAGCACTGTCTCCTCACAGTAAGATGATCTGGGTTGGATTCCCGGTCTGGGTGGTTCTGTGTGGAGTGTGTATGTTCTCTCTGTGTTTGAGTGTGTTTCTCCGGGTACTCTGGTTTCCTCCCACAGTCCAAACACATGCATGTTAGGATCCTCACTATAAACTGCCAGTAGGTGTGAGTGTGTGTTGGCCATGCGATGGACTGGCGACCTGTCCATGGTGTACCCCACCTTCACCTGATGATGCTGCGATAGCAGGTTGAATTATTTACTCACTAAAATATATGTCAGTGTGTGTATTTAACCCTTTCCAAGCTTCTCCTTCTATAAACAACCCAGTATTATTATCAGTTCTCATCTAATACCTGCTTTGACTGCTCAGTACTTCATTAAGCTAAATCAAGATTACTGCTGATGGAACTGAATACATTCATACAAAGTCTGGGGCGTCCAGGAGAAGATATAACACTCCTACATCACTGTGTAGATATCACGTTTGTTGTTTAGCACAACTAAAGGCTTCATATTTGTGTGGCAGTTAGCTGGAAGCTGGATCTCGCATAATGATGAAGCTACAAAGGAAGGTGTTGTGTCCTGCTTTGCATGTAACTAAATCTCGATGTCGGCCTGTTTATAAATACTGATTCACCAAAAGATGCAAAAACATGCAAACAGGGTGTTTTGGCAGTGAACCGTTTCAGAAAAGGGCCATCATGAAGGTAGCTTGTTCCTCACCAGCTTCTCCATTCCACCTTAAATGGTGCAGTGTTTTTTATCCTGGTGCCTGAATGTACCTGCTGCACCAGTTAATGGTTCTGGGGTGGTCAGTCCATTGTTCTGAGAGCACCAGCAGCTTCTTTGTTTGATAGGTCTTTATCTCCTTTTCTTCATGAGGATCTTAATGAGGAGCTTCTTGAACAGCTACACATACTTTCAGACTCCATAGCACTGAGGTGTCTTCTCACAGTGGAAGGATGGACAGAAACACCTATAGATGTTTTTCAAATCTGAAGGTGGAGCTTGATGTTCTCAAGTTGGTAGGTCTCTGTTCTCAAGTTGGTAGGTGTCTGTGTTTAGGACTTCATTGTTGTGAGTGCACCAGCAGCTTCTTTGTCTCGATGAGTCTTTGTTTAATCCCCTTTTTCTCAGGTGAGGAGCTTCTTGAACAGCTACACATCCTTTCAGACCCATAGCACTGAGGTGTCTTCTCACAGTGGAAGGATGGACAGAAAGACCTGTGGATGGTTTTCAGATCAAGAGTGGAGCTTAATGTTCTCAATCTCTCAGAGATTTGTTGAAGCGCCATTATCATCAGCTGGTACTCTCCACAGTGGACAGAGTCAATCTCGGTTGGCATCATCTGGTGCTTACTTTCCACACATTACTGTAATGGCAGGTCCAGCACTCAGCTGACTCATTTCTTCATGGATGTTCTCAAGTTTGAGGATCACTGTCTCGAAATGTGGTCATCTAGACTGTAATCAATATAAAAGCTTAGCTTCTCTGAAAAGTTGGTGCCCCACCGTATGGTCCTGGGTTGGTCAGTCCATTGTTCTGAAACCACTAGCAGCTTTTTTGCTTGATCTCCTTTTCTCAGTGAGGAGCTATTTGAACAGCTACACATCCTTAGCAGTGAGGAGTCTTCTCGCAGTTAAAAGGATGGACAGAAACACCTGTAGATGTTTTTCAGATCTGAAGGTGGAGCTCGATGTTCTCAATCTCTCAAAGATTTGTTCGAGCACTGTCATTAACAGTTCCTACTCTCCACAGTGGATACTGTTGATCTTGGTTGGCATCATCTGGTACTTCCTGTCCACACTTTAACTCAACTACTGTCATGGCAGGTCCAGCACTCAGCTGACATGTTTCTTCATGTATGTTCTGAAGTTTGAGGATCACTGTCTGGAAATGTGGTCTTCCAAATTGTAATCAGTTCAAAAGCTTAGCTTCTCTGACAAGTTGGTAGGTTTATGTGTTTAGGACTTCATGCTGCCCCACCTTATGGTTCAGAGAGCACCGGCAGCTTCTTTGTTGGATCTCCTTTTCTCAGTGAGGAGCTTCTTGAACAGCTGCACATCCTTTCAGACTTCATAGCCCTGAGGTGTCTTCTCACAGTGGAAGGATGGACAGAATCTTGATGTTCTCTCTTAAAGGATGAAAGAACCAATATATCTAATAATCTTCTGCACAACAGTGACTCACTGCAACTGACCCGCCCATTTGTTACTTACTATGCTGTGAAAAAGTATTTGTCCCCTTACATATTTCTTTTATTTAAATGTTTAAAGAATGCTTACATATTCCAGATTATCAAACAAATGTCAATATCAGACAGAGATAACCTGAGTGAAAACAAAACCTTGCCAACCTGGCCCTATGTGAAAAAGTAATTGCCCCCTAAACCTAATAACTGGTTGTGGCACTCTTGGCGGCAACAACTGCAATCAAGGGTTTGTGATAACTGACAATGAGTTTTTCACGTCTCTGTGGAGGAACTTGGGCCTACTCTTCTTTGCAAAATTATTTGAATTTAGCCACATATGAGGGTTTTCAAGCATGAACGTTTAAGGTCATACCACAGCATCTCAATCAGATTTAAATCTGGACTGTGACTAGACCACTCTGAAACCTTCATTTTGTTTTTTTTTTGAGAGGTGGACTTGCTACTGTGCTTTGGATCATTGTCCCGCAGCAGAACCCAAGTACACTTGAGCTTAAGGTCACACACTGATGGCCGGACATTCTCCTTCAGGATTTTCTGGTAGAGAGCAGAATTCATGGTTCCATCAATTACAGCAAGACATCTTTGTCTGACATTGATTTTTTTTTGATAATCTAAAACATTTAAGTGGGACAATGTGTACATATCCACTTGTGGTACTTCTTGCAAGGTTGTCCAAGCTTCACGAAGCATGGGTGAATACTGGACCACCAATTTAAGCATTACAGCAAAGCCTACACAATCTTATTAGGTTGGCTGAGATTCTTGCTTATAAAGTCTTGTCCAGTCTCAAAACACTAACTTCAAAGGAACACATTTGAGGGGGGAACATGAAAAAAAATTAAAGACTAAAGAGCTGTCAAATATTAGCGGGAGAAGATCCTTTTGGTCAAGCGAGCAAAACAGCTGCTGAAAGCTGACCTGATGTCTCTCGTCACTGTATCTGCTCTCAAGATCCCCATTTAATGGAGAGGATTAGAAACGTCCCATCTGCTATAATCCCACTCTCTCTACACAAACACAAGGAGGAGCAGAGGGGAGGGTCTGGTACGGTTAACATGCCAAGTCTTACAAATTAAAGGGAAATGTTAGCAAAGCACAATAAAGGTCAAGAAAAAGCCTTTAAAGCCGAACTGAAGGAAGAATAAAACTTCTCTTGAAGCTGCTGGTGAGCAGAACACCATAACAGGTGTGTACATGTACGACTGCACTCACTGAACACTTTATTAGATATATCTACCAACCAACACATACTGGGCTGAGCTATCAACTCTGACTTTACATCTACAAGGTGGACCAACAAGGTAGGAGTGTCTAATTGAGTGGGCAGTGTGTGGACACAGTGTTTAAACACTCCAGCAGCACTGCTGTGTCTGATCCACTTGTACCAGCACAACACACCACCACGTCAGATGAACTACAGTCTGTAAATGTGGCTCCTATATGATCAGTGGAGCAGAAAAAATGAACAAAGAGCGTAGAAACAACAAGGTGTCCCTAATACCCCTGGTGGCAGAATACTGTAATAACAGGTAATGCAAGACGATTCAAGTACTTACCAAATCTAGAAAGCAGCCTAATGGCCAGCAGAATGGACGAGGTCAGTTTATATACCAGTACCAGAGACAGGAGACAAAGAAAGAGTTTGGAATCTATCAGATTCCCTCTTTTTATTCACGAGCAAAATTATGCTGAAGAACATTCACTGAAGACTAGAGCCTTTCATCTGCTAGACGTTCACACAGAATTCAGGAATGATGGACAAGCAAGAGATATAATTTGGATATTTGCTGGATTGAAAAAGTTGGGGTGTCTCAAGAAAGATGTCAGCATGTGTTTTACTGACTACAGCAAAGCTGACAATGATGTCCTCAGAATGTTAGTTATACCAGATCATCTTAATCAGCATTCTCCACGCTGATCAACAAGCCACTGCCAGGAGAGAAACTAGACAAACAGACTGGTTCAAAGGAGTTAGACAAGGCTGCCCTATATCACTATTCCTGTTTAACCTGTGTATTAAACATCTAATATAGGAGGCAGGACTAAAGTCACCACAACAGGAAAGACCTCTAACTTTACCACTGATGGAGAAGATGTGGAAATTGCTTTGGCTTAATTGGATCTGTTATAAAGTCAATGTTTATTTATGTAGTTCTATTTACAACAGATGTTGTCACAAGGCAGCTTGACAGAAAACCGGGTCCAAGACTCCAGTGAGCAAGCCAGGGGCAACAGTGGCAACTCCCTCAGAGAAAGAGAAGAAATCTTGAGAGGAGCCAGAATCAAAAAGGGGAGCCCATCCACCTCTAGTTTGAGAACAGATAGCAAACAAGTACAAAACTCAGTACAAAACAGATTAGACTTATAACTATGTTCATGGTTGAATGTAAAGAAAAAGGAAGGCATCTGTCCCATCAGAGTAGCAATGACAAACAGCTCAATGGCTGTGAGACGGGAGGAGACATGACTGAAGCAAAGCTTTCCACAAAGCACTGGACAGCAGGAGCTCCACGGTGGGTAAACTGGTCCAGAATGCAGGCAAACAGAGGCACCTGGTCAAGGCAGATGAAGCAGCAGCATCAGACCACGCAGGATGGGCAGTTGTTCAGCATCAGATCATACAGGATTGGAAGTTGTTCAGCATCAGACTGCACAGGATGGGCAGTTGTTCAGCATCAGACCGCACAGGATGGGCAGTTGTTCAGCATCAGAGCACACAGGATGGGCAGTTGTTCAGCATCAGACCGCACAGTATGGGAAGTTGTTCAGCATCAGATCACACAGTGTGGGGAGTTGTTCAGCATCAGACTGCACAGGATGGGCAGTTGTTCAGCATCAGACCGCACAGGATGGGCAGTTGTTCAGCATCAGACTGCACAGGATGGGCAGTTGTTCAGCATCAGACCGCACAGTATGGGAAGTTGTTCAGCATCAGACTGCACAGGATGGGCAGTTGTTCAGCATCAGATCACACAGTATGGGGAGTTGTTCAGCATCAGACCACACAGGATGGGCAGTTGTTCAGCATCAGACCGCACAGGATGGGCAGTTGTTCAGCATCAGACTGCACAGGATGGGCAGTTGTTCAGCATCAGACCACACAGGATGGGCAGTTGTTCAGCATCAGACCACACAGTATGGGAAGTTGTTCAGCATCAGACCACACAGGATGGGCAGTTGTTCAGCATCAGACTGCACAGGATGGGCAGTTGTTCAGCATCAGATCACACAGTATGGGGAGTTGTTCAGCATCAGATCACACAGTATGGGGAGTTGTTCAGCATCAGACTGCACAGTATGGGCAGTTGTTCAGCATCAGACTGCACAGGATGGGCAGTTGTTCAGCATCAGACCACACAGGATGGGCAGTTGTTCAGCATCAGACCGCACAGTATGGGAAGTTGTTCAGCATCAGACCACACAGGATGGGCAGTTGTTCAGCATCAGACTGCACAGGATGGGCAGTTGTTCAGCATCAGACCACACAGGATGGGCAGTTGTTCAGCATCAGACTGCACAGGATGGGCAGTTGTTCAGCATCAGACCGCACAGTATGGGAAGTTGTTCAGCATCAGACCACACAGGATGGGCAGTTGTTCAGCATCAGACCACACAGGATGGGCAGTTGTTCAGCATCAGACTGCACAGGATGGGCAGTTGTTCAGCATCAGACCGCACAGTATGGGCAGTTGTTCAGCATCAGATCATACAGGATTGGAAGTTGTTCAGCATCAGACTGCACAGGATGGGCAGCTGTTCAGCATCAGACCGCACAGGATGGGCAGCTGTTCAGCATCAGACTGCACAGGATGGGCAGTTGTTCAGCATCAGACCACACAGGATGGGCAGTTGTTCAGCATCAGATCACGCAGGATTGGAAGTTGTTCAGCATCAGACTGCACAGGATGGGCAGTTGTTCAGCATCAGACCGCACAGGATGGGCAGTTGTTCAGCATCAGACTGCACAGTATGGGCAGTTGTTCAGCATCAGACCGCACAGGATGGGCAGTTGTTCAGCATCAGACCGCACAGGATGGGCAGTTGTTCAGCATCAGACCACACAGGATGGGCAGTTGTTCAGCATCAGATCACGCAGGATTGGAAGTTGTTCAGCATCAGACCACACAGGATGGGCAGTTGTTCAGTATCAGAACGAACAGGATGGGCAGTTGTTCAGCATCAGACCACACAGGATGGGCAGCTGTTCAGTATCAGAACGAACAGTATGGGCAGTTGTTTAGCATCAGATCACACAGTATGGGGAGTTGTTCAGCATCAGACTGCACAGGATGGGCATTTCTTCCACATCAGATTGCACAGGATGGGCAATTGTTCAGCATCAGACAACATGGGCAGCTTTTGAGCTCTAGAAAAAAACACAGACAGTTCTTTTAGAATTAACAGAGGATCCAGCGCTTGAGGAATACAACACATATTGCCCTTTGATGGAGCAGGGAGGATACAACTTGTCCAGAACCCAGTGTTCTTCATGCTTCTTTATAAACCATAAACAAGCAGAACTGAAAAAAAGTACAGATGTTGTTTGCAAGTTTCTTAAAGTGCAAAATCCCATCTTGACGTTTTGTAATGAATGCTGAGCGGAGCTTCAAATACAGATCCTTTCTGCCTTCCTCACAATGAGTGCAACTTTTTGATCAGATGCCAGAAAACAGATTTTTTCCGTAATTTTTCCCATAGAGAATGAATAGGATAGAAAAGTACACGCCAATCTACTGAACTTCTACTCGACCGACAGACACAGTTTCACATACATTGACTCAGAGCGGACCCCTGACCACGACTGCATTGCTGGTTTGACCCGCACTCGTCTGTTTATCATTTTTTCATCCCTCTTTCTCCCCCTATGGAGTCCCATTCATTTTTGGTCAAACCTTTATTATGGTTTCTTTAAACCTACAGCCACCAAACTGCCTGTACTTACTCAGGGCAGATCCCCAAACACTCATCCACAGACATACTGACCTGCACTCCTCTGTTTGTTGTTTATTCATCCCTCGCTCCTCCCATAAAGTCCCATTCATTTCCGAGCCTACCCAAACCTCATGGTTTCATGTAATCTACAGCCTCCAAACTGCAGGTACTCTCTCAAGGCAGATCCCCAACCTCTAAATCTCAGACATACTGACCTGCACTCCTCTATTTGTTGTTTATTCATCCCTCGCTCCTCCCATAGAGTCCCATTCATTTTTAAGTCCACCCTAACCTCATGGTTTCCTTTAACCTACATTCTCCAAACTGCATGTACTCACTCAGGACAGAACCCCAAACACTAATCCACAGACATACTGACCTGCACTCCTTTGTTGTTTATTCACCCCTTGCTCCTCCCATAGAGTCCTATCCATTTCCAAGCCCACCCAAACCTCATGGTTTCATTTATTCTACAACCTCCAAACTGCCTGTACTCACTCAGGGCGGAACCCCAAGCACTAATTCACAGACATACTGACCTGCACTCCTCTATTTGTCATTTATTCATCCCTCGCTCCTCCCATAGAGTCCTATCCATTTCCAAGCCCACCCAAACCTCATGGTTTCATTTAATCTACAGCCTCCAAACTGCCTGTACTCACTCAGTGCGGAACCCCAAGCACTAATTCACAGACATACTGACCTGCACTCCTCTATTTGTCATTTATTCATCCCTCGCTCCTCCTTTAGAGTCCCATTCATTTCCAAGCCCACCCAAACCTCATGGTTTCCTTTGACCTACAACCTCAAAACTGCCTGTACTCACTCAAGGTAGATCCCCAACCTCTAAATCACAGACATACTGACCGGTATATTCATCCCTTGCTCCTCCCATAGAGTCCCATTCATTTCCAAGCCCACCCAAACCTCATGGTTTCCTTTGACCTTACAACCTCAAAACTGCCTGTAGTCACTCAAGGTAGATCCCCAACCTCTAAATCACAGACATACTGACCTGCACTCCTCTGTTTGTTGTTTATTCATCCCTCGCTCCTCCCATAGAGTCCTATCCATTTCCAAGCCCACCCAAACCTCATGGTTTCATTTAATCTACAGCCTCCAAACTGCCTGTACTCACTCAGGGCGGAACCCCAAGCACTAATTCACAGACATACTGACCTGCACTCCTCTATTTGTCATTTATTCATCCCTCGCTCCTCCCATAGAGTCCTATCCATTTCCAAGCCCACCCAAACCTCATGGTTTCATTTAATCTACAGCCTCCAAACTGCCTGTACTCACTCAGGGCGGAACCCCAAGCACTAATTCACAGACATACTGACCTGCACTCCTCTATTTGTCATTTATTCATCCCTCGCTCCTCCTTTAGAGTCCCATTCATTTCCAAGCCCACCCAAACCTCATGGTTTCCTTTGACCTACAACCTCAAAACTGCCTGTACTCACTCAAGGTAGATCCCCAACCTCTAAATCACAGACATACTGACCGGTATATTCATCCCTCGCTCCTCCTTTAGAGTCCCATTCATTTCCAAGCCCACACAAACCTCATTTCATTTAATCTACAGCCTCCAAACTGCATGTACACTTTTAAGGCAGAACCTCAAGCACTAATCCACAGACACACCCACCTACACTCCTCTATTTGTCGTTTATGTGCTACCGTCTTGCATTTCCTTCAGGAAAGGCACTTTTCTGGTTATACTTGATTGTCCAAAGTGAATGAATCCCTAACTTTAATTCCGTTCTGTGACATTTGAGTAAAACTCTCTGTGAAGGAACTAAAGTAAAAGCAACCCTTGCCTAGTGGATGTTGAACACCATGGGAAAGCAGCCTGAGTAACAAACTGATACAGTGATCATAGATGACTCTGTAAATGGGGAACACGCACCAGTGGAAGAAGGATTATATTTAGAAGATGTAGATGTAGATCTGATGGATGAGCAATGGAAAACCAACCATAATGGAAACCAAACCCTCCCAGCCACAATCATTGATCACACAGTGAGCCATCCACTAAACAGGCTTTAAATGATCAGCCAGCGCCGTGTGAAGGAGAAAGACAGCAAAATCTCATTCATTATTTAACTGCTGAGAAATTCCTCACTAATGTCTTCGGTTTAGAGAGATGAATTAGTAATGCAGAGTCAAACAGTTTTCCATGGGAGCAATAGTGTCGTGTGTCAAAGTCTAGCCTGGTCGAAAGAACCGTTATAAATATGCATGTCTGGCGCAGGCCACAAAGCAGTCAAGCACCCTCATATCAGTTTCCACGTTGAAGGTTCAGCAGATGTTGCGACTAATTAGTCTGAAGCGTTCTGGCGGGAAAGATATGCAACTGTGCAAACAGTGTGCAGGTGTGCTGATCCGGTTCCAGACAGAAACCCATAAATAACAAACACTAACGCTTCCTTTAACAGTACCATACGCTCTCTCTACTAACCCGGTGTGAGGTGTAGTTTCCCCAAGTACTAGATAATAATCTTGAGTAACATGATCATCAAATTCCTCCACAGTTTTACTAAATTACAATGAAATATTCAACAGGTTCTAGGTAAGTGTGAAGTGCAATCTCCAAGGTAATAGGCAATTTTAAACTAAATTGCTCAACAGGTTCTAGGTAAGTTGAAGGTGCAGTGTCCAAACTACTAGGCAATTTTAGACTAAATTGCTGAACGGGTTCTAGGTAAGTGTGAAGTGCAATCCCCAAACTAATAGGCAATTTTAAACTAAATTGCTCAACAGGTTCTCTGTAAGTTGAAGGTGCAGTGTCCAAACTACTAGGCAATTTTAGACTAAATTGCTGAACGGGTTCTAGGTAAGTGTGAAGTGCAATCCCCAAACTAATAGGCAATTTTAAACTAAATTGCTCAACAGGTTCTAGGAAGTGTGAGCTACAGTGCCCAAAGTACTACAAAAGTTTACATGGAATTACTCAACTGGTTCTAGGTAAGTGTGAGTTACAAAGACACAAAGTACTAGGTAATCATCTTGGATAACAGTATAGTAGTTTTCAGGAAAGCACATCTACATGTTATTGAAATATCTGACCAGTTCTTGACAGAAAGTACTAGGTATAAGGTACAAACTCCAAAGTACTTGGTATTTGGGCAATATCATGCTCAACAGGTTCTAGGTAAGTGGTGTGAGGTACAGTGCCCAAGGTACTAGGCAATTTTAAACTGAATTGCTTAACAGGTTCTAGGTAAGTGGGAGGTACAGTCCCCAAAATACTAGAAAAGTTTACATGGAATTGCTCACCTGGTTCTAGGTAATTGTGAGTTACAAAGACACAAAGTACTAGGTAATCATCTTGGGTAACAGTATAGTAGTTTTCAAGAAAGCTCATCTAAATGTTATTGAAATAGGTAGGTAATTATCCTGGGTAACATGATCGTCAAATTCCACTACAGTTTTACTAAATCACAATAAAATATTCAACATGTTCTAGGTAAGTGTAAGGTACAGTGCCTAAAATATTAGGCAATTTTACACTAAATTGCTCAACATTTTCTAGGTAAGTGTGAGGTGCTGTCCCTGAAAGTACTAGGCAATTTAAAACTAAATTGCTCAACAGGTTCTAGGTAAGTGTGAGACACAGTGCTCAAAGTACTTGAACATGTTAAACTGAATTGCTTAACAGGTTCTAGGTAAGTGTGATACACAGTGCTCAAAGTAATAGGCAATTTTAAACTAAATTACTCAACAGGTTCTAGGTAAATTGGAGGTGCAGTGTCCAAAGTACTAGGCAGCTTTAAACTAGATTGCTCAACAGGTTCTAGGTAAGTGTGAGATGCAATCCCCAAAGTACTAGGCAGCTTTAAACTAAATTGCTCAACAGGTTCTAGGTAGGTGTGAGGTACGGTGCTCAAAGCAATAGGCAATTTTAAACTAAATTGCTCAACAGGTTCTAGGAAGTGTGAGCTACAGTGCCCAAAATACTAGGCAATTTTAAACTAGATAGCTCAACAGGTAAGTGTGATGTACAGTACTATGCAATTTTACACTATTACACTATTTCTTAACAGACTATAGATAAGTGATGAGATTCCATCTCAGATGTACTAGGTAACACGAGCATCAAATTCCACAACAGTTTTTCCAAATTACAATAAAATATGCAAAAAGTTCTAGGTAAGAGTGGAGTGCTGTCCCAAAAGTACTAGATTATTTTACAATAAAATGCTTAACTGGCCTAGGTAAGTGTAAAATATAATCTCTCAAGTACTAGGTAATTATCTTGGGTAACATAATGTCAAGCTCCAAGACAGTTCAACTAAATTGAAACTGAATTGTCCATCAGGTTCTAGGTGAGTGATGAGGTAGAGTAATGATCTTGGTCAACATTATCATAATAGTAAGCTTAACTAAATTACAAAGTCACAAATTCACAAAGTACTAGGTAATAATCTTGGGTAACAGTATAGTAGTTTTTAAGAAGGCCTAACTAATTTTTTTTAAATGTCTGACCAGTACTAGATACATTTGAGGTACCACCCGCAAAGTACACTGTAATTTTACAATTAAATGTTCAGCTGGTTCTAGGTAAGTGTGAGGTACACTCTCTAAAGTACTAGGTAATTATCAAGTTCAACTAAATTTCACAGAAGTGTCCATTAGGTTCTAGGTAATTGTGAGGCTCCATCCCCCCATTACTAGTTAATTGTACAATGAATTGCTCAACAGGTTGTAATTAGATACAACCTCCAAAGTACTAGGTAATTATCTTGGGAAACATGACAGCTTTACTAAATTACGAAGAAATGTCCAACAGGTTCTAGGTAAGTGTGAAGTGCAATCCCCAAAGTACTAGATAATTTTATACTGAATTGCCCACGTTCTAGGTAAGTGATGAAATACAATCTCCGAAGTACTAATCATCTTGGGTAACAGTATGGCAGGTTCCTAGAAAGTTTAACTGAATATTACTGAAATGTCTGACTGGTTCTAGATAGGTGTCAGGTACAGTCACCATAATATTATGTCATTCCACAATTTTTTGCTAAACAGGTTCTAGGTAAGGGTGAGATATAACCCCCCAAAATACTAGATAATTATCTTTGGTAATATGATGGTCAGTTCCAGACTCCAAGAACTAAATTTCACTGAAATGTCTGACCGGTTCTAGAATGATTGCAGTATGAGTTCCAATCTCCAAAGTGCAGTGTAATTAATTTGGGTAAAGTGATAGTAAGACACCAGATAGTCCAATCTTAATTACACGGAAACACCCTGTGGGTTCTAATTATTAATAGAAAGCTGTTCCGTTGACGCGGCCGCTAGATTCATGTCCCTGCTGCTTTCTACAAGCTGCTTTCTATCAGTGAGGCTTCATTTATTCTTGGATGTGAAATCTTCATTTCATAAATACTTCGTCTTTACTGTAAAACGAATAGATTTTAGAAAAAATATTTGAAGTAAAATTTTTAATTAAAAATTGTTGTTAATAATTTAAAAGAAAGATTAAAGCTGTAAATAATTCACTTTTTTGTTAACAGCCATATGCTAAGGCTATTGGGGGTGCCAATATTTGTGGAGGACACAGTTTTTCTATTATTAATGGGTTTTCTTGCTCATCCATCCATCTATCCATTATCTTCTGCTTCATTAGGTAAGTGATGAGATGCAATTTCCACAGTACTAGGTAATAATCTTGGGCAACCAGTATGGTAGGTTCCAAGAAAGTTTAACTAAGTTTTACTGAAATGTCCAACAAGTTCCAGGTAAGTGTTGAGATAAAGTCCCCAAAGTTCTAGGTTATTATTTTGGGTAACAGTATAGTCCAAAAAAAGTCTACCCACTTCTAGATTAGAATCAGGTACAGACCCCAAAGTACTAGATACTTTAACAATGACATGCTTAACAGGTTCTAGGAAAGTGATTAGATAAGTGCGAGGTGCAATCCTCAAAGTATTAGATAATTTTACATTCTATTATTAATGGGTTTTCTTGCTCATCCATCCATCTATCCATTATCTTCTGCTTCATTCCATCTTGATGTGAGGCGACCACCATGCTGCCTTGTTTTCTTGCTCAAAAGAGGCAATTGATTGTAAATAAACTTAATTAGAAATTAGATTTAATCTAATTTACATTATTAACACTAATGCTTGCTCTAGTCTTAAGCTGATAAAGGACATTATAAAATACTGAATCTAAAAATCCAATAGGCTTCATAATCACTTCAGCTGTATACCAGTGCACAGTTCCAAGACATTCAACTAAATTTCACTGAATTGTCTATCAGGTTCTAAGCAAAGGTGAGGCACAAAGCTCTCATTACTAGTAAACTTTACTAAGAATTGCTCAACAGGTTCTAGGTAAATGATGAGTTGCAAGTACTAGGTAATAATCTTGGGTAACATGATCATAAGTGGTAAGTGGGTTTGTGATAAAAAAGGTAACTATTAATTACTTGTGAGAGGTGCAATCCTAAAAGTACTAGATAATTTTACACTTAATTACTCAACAGGTTCTAGTTAAGTGTGAGATACAATGTCCAAAGTACTAGGTAATTATCTTGGCTAACATGATGGGTAATTCCAATTTAGTTCAACTAAATTTCATTGAGTTGTTTTTCAGGTTACTAGTACATCTTACAAAGAATTGCTCAACAGGTTCTAGGTAAGCGTGAGATACAATCACATCAGGTACAGCCCCAAAGTGCTAGGTAATTTTACAATGAAATGAAATGAAACAGTATAGTACATTCCAAAAAAAGTCTAAGACTAAATTTCACTGAAATGTGTGACCACTTCTAGATTAGAATCAGGTACAGACCCAAAAGTACTAGGTAATTTTACAATGACATGCTTAACAGGTTCTAGGAAAGTGCAAGGTGCAATCCTCAAAATATTAGATAATTTTACATTGTATTACTCAACGGGTTCTAGGTAAGCGTGAGATATAATCACATTATCAGGTACAGCCCCCACAATGGTAACTCTATTGATTACAGAGAAATGTCCAACAGGTTCTAGTTAAGTGTGAGGTGCAATCCCCAAAGTACTAGATAATTTTACATTTAATTACTCACCAGGTTCTAGTTAAGTGTAAGGTGCAATGTCCAAACCCCCACATACACACTACATTTCATCGTAATGCCACACCTTTAGGCAGAAAGCAGGCGGTTAAGTGGGGGTATTGGCAGATAAGTGGGCTACACTGGGTTTACATTCAGGTGACTGTGTTTAATTTCCTAAGGTGAAGCACCCTTACAGAAAATAAGTATACTTAAAGTTAATTTTATTAAGTATACTTTATGCAGTTACTATACTAATGTGATTGTACTAGTAGTACACTTGTATATGTACTATTTTAATACTTATTGGGACTAAATTGGCCCAATTTAAAGTTTTTAAAAGTATACTTTTAAGTGTAAGAGAAGTAAACCAAGTTTACAACTAGTTTACATCTTTTGTACTGAAACTACACTAAAAGTAAACTTTATTGTTAGTTTACTAGCTTGTAAGTTTTCTTTAAGTGAACTTAAACTTAACATAATACTTATAATTTACTGCTTATATTATTGTTGTACTTTAAATTATATGACTAGGTTTAAGGGTTTTTTTCTACCTAAAATAGAACTTTAACAACGTTTACTTACTCACCAGTGGACACACGTAAAATAAACAAGACACACTCAGAATAAGAAACATATTTGTATCTTTATAAATCTTTATAAATCAAATTTTAAATAAATATTGTACTGGATGTGTTTTTGTGCAGAGCAAGAATACTTACTTCTACTATCTCCATCAAAAGATTAAGTACAAGTAAAGACCAAATATACTTAGACTGTTCTATACTTGTCAGTATAACCCAAGCATACTTAAGTATAACTGTGTTTAGTATATCACTGAGAAGTACATAAAAAGTAAACTGAAAGCATACTCACTTCCTTTTAGTTTAAAAGAAGTAAACTAATGGTACACTTGAAGAAACTTCTTTTTTGTAAGGGCATGTATGGAGGCTGGAGACAGTTCAGAGTGAAACCAACACATATGCATCCACACAGTCACTGCTGACTACCTTTAATTGACAAACCATAAAAAAAACTACAGTGCTGGAAAAGTTCCCCCCCAAAAAGTAAATAGATCACATAATCAGCGACGAGCATCTGCAGCAAATGCCTTTATAAAGAGAAAATGATTATCCCAGTTCAGAGTTTTGGCTCAGTAACTCATGATAACCTCATGAAAAGCACGGCGGAACAGCTTTTTAATGAAGAGCCGACTATTACATGAACGAAACAAGCACAGGGGGGAAGACTGCTCATGTGTTAAATTGTTTTTTTTGTTTTTTTTTACTGGTTAAATTGCTTCGGCTGGCAAACGCTGCGGCAGCCCCTCTAATTATCGCCTGTACGGGCCTATGAGCGGAGATAATGATGAAAGTTTTAAAAAACGGCAAACGCAAACATTTATTCAACCTCATGCACTCGAGTGACTCTACAGTAAACAAACGTTAGCCAAATATAACTTGCAGCTGCTGAAGGACGGAAAGAATATGATCCAAAGAAGAGACATTGGATTACTGATTAGAAGACACATCTTGCATTAGTATGCAAACACACAGCGGTAATCGTATTAGGCAGCTGTGAAGGAGGTTCAGGAGCATCTAGTAGCCTCCAGGCCCTCCTTCACCACTTACCCAGCCTGGATTGTAAAATAAGGCACTGGTATGCAAATGAATGTAATGTAATTGGCTGGGATGAACCATACAATGGGATTGGCTCTTAGAAGTAAGTGGGAAGTTATGAACTATTCCTTATTAGTATTATTCATCGTATTCATGACTAAGTACACTGGCTTTCCGTATCAACTTTAAAATTCTTTTATTGACGTATTTTAACTTTATTAACCCTCGCACCAGAGTACCCGTAAGATCTTATTTCCTATTATGAGCCACCACGCTTACTCAGATCACAGGATGCTGGTCTTCTGTTAGTTCCTAAAATTCAGAAGACTTCAATCTTAAATAGGGGAAAAGAGCTTTTTCCTACAAAGCCCCCAAATTGTGGAATAATCTCCCAGTTAATGTTCGAGACTCTGACACAGTCTCTATATTTAAGTCCAGACTAAAAACATACTTGTTTAGTTTAGCTTTTGGTGACTGAGCTGCATTCTGGAATGCTTCTTATCCTTTATATTAATCCAAACCAGAACTAACCTCTTTTCTCCTTCTTTCTGAGGTAATAACCGTCCACCTGTCCTGCCCAATACTGTTGGAGGACTGACCATCAGTACCTCATTGTCCCTAGTTCTCCTCTTCAGCGGTGTCCTCCAGATGTAGCACCTGTGCAGCAAACTCCTTTTAGTTCATTCTGTTTATAATCAGATCTGCCAGAGTCACCAGCTACACTCTAAACACTCCTCATCCTCTGTACTAACCTAAACCAGAACTAACTCAGTCTCTGTACTAACCTAAACCAGAACTAACTCTGTCTCTATTCTAACCCAAACCAGAACTAACTCTTTCTCTGTACTAACAAAATCAGAACTAACTCTGTCTTTGTACTACCCAAACCAGAACTAACTCTGTCTCTGTACTAACCCAAACCAGAACTAACTGTCTCTGTACTAACACAAAATAGAACTAACTCTGTCTCTGTACTAACCCAAACCAGAACTAACTCTTTCTCTGTACTAACAAAATCAGAACTAACTCTGTCTCTGTACTAACCCAAACCAGAACTAACTCTGTCTCTGTACTAACCTAAACCAGAACTAACTCTGTCTCTGTACTAACACAAACCAGAACTAACTCTGTCTCTGTACTAACCTAAACCAGAACTAACTTTGTCTCTGTACTAACCCAAACCAGAACTAACTCTGTCTCTATTCTAACCCAAACCAGAACTAACTCTTTCTCTGTACTAACAAAATCAGAACTAACTCTGTCTCTGTACTAACCCAAACCAGAACTAACTCTGTCTCTGTACTAACCTAAACCAGAACTAACTCTGTCTCTGTACTAACCCACACCAGAACTAACTCTGTCTCTGTACTAACCCAAACCAGAACAAACTCTTTTCTCTTTCCGAGAAAAAGCTGCCCACCTGTCTGCTGAAAACTGTAAAGGACTGACCACCAGGCCCCCCCGTCACCTGGCACCACCAACCAGTTCTTTTCTCCATTCGTTTCATTTACTCCATCCTTTACAGCATCGCTGTATCATCCACCTGATGTAGCACCTGTACAGCTTCTAAAGCTTTTACCTTCAGACTCAGCTTTAGTTTAATAAACTGTAAATACTGTTTGACCAGAGGAGGATGGGTCTCTGCTTGTGGGTCTGGTTCCTCCCAAGGTCTCTTCCTCCAGTTGAGGAAGGTGTTCTTGCCACCGTTGCCTCTGGCTCACTCACAGTGGATAAAGTGTTGTGACTCCATGTTTTCATGCTTTTAAACTCTGTAAAGCTGCTTCATGACAACATTGTTGTAAAAAGAGCTATACAAATAAACTTGACTTGACTAAATAGAAGTTCATCCACAGTTGGGATGTGGTGTATAAGTTAGATATTGTTTTTAATTTTTTTTAGGGGTGCAAGCAACCTTACAAACTACAGCCTTCCCCCTGAGGACAGGCCCACCAGTGGGCTGGGAAGCTTTGTAGTGGGCTGTCCGAATACTTAGTACTCATGGAGTAGAATGTGAATGTTACCCGGATGACCTCCTGAATTGGGAGCCATTATTATGTATGCGACCGCAGCACACTGTGCTACCCCATAATTTAACAGGAGCCGCAGATGAATTCAAAGCGGAGGGTGCCGTCTGTCTATGGTGGTCTGACGTCTTGGTCACAGGATGTTGGCAAGATGGCGGACGTAGTGCGTCCACGATTGCATGAATACTAAACACTTGTGTACTGAAAGTGCCTACTACTCTACCGCTCAAGCAGCATCTACTATTGGGTCCCATCAAGTACCTACTGACTAAGTTGGCAATTTCGGACACAGCTTTTGTCTCAACATCTTTAAATTGAAACCAAAATGCGGCGGCACAGTGGTGTAGTGGTTAGTATGGTGGTGTAGTGGTTAGTATGGTGGTGTAGTGGTTAGTACGGTGGTGTAGTGGTTAGTATGGTGGTGTAGTGGTTAGTATGGTGGTGTAGTGGTTAGTACGGTGGTGTAGTGTTTAGTATGGTGGTGTAGTGGTTAGTAGGTGGTGTAGTGGTTAGTATGGTGGTGTAGTGGTTAGTATGGTGGTATAGTGGTTAGTGCGGTGGTGTAGTGGTTAGTACGGTGGTGTAGTGGTTAGTATGGTGGTGTAGTGGTTAGTACGGTGGTGTAGTGGTTAGTACGGTGGTGTAGTGGTTAGTATGGTGGTGTAGTGGTTAGTACGGTGGTGTAGTGGTTAGTACGGTGGTGTAGTGGTCAGTATGGTGGTGTAGTGGTTAGTATGGTGGTGTAGTAGTTAGTATGGTGGTGTAGTGGTTAGTATGGTGGTGTAGTGGTTAGTAAGGTGGTGTAGTGGTTAGTATGGTGGTGTAGTGGTTAGTAGGTGGTGTAGTGGTTAGTATGGTGGTGTAGTGGTTAGTATGGTGGTGTAGTGGTTAGTAGGTGGTGTAGTGGTTAGTATGGTGGTGTAGTGGTTAGTATGGTGGTATAGTGGTTAGTATGATGGTGTAGTGGTTAGTACGGTGGTGTAGTGGTTAGTACGGTGGTGTAGTGGTTAGTACGGTGGTGTAGTGGTTAATATGGGGGTGTAGTGGTTAGTATGGTGGTGTAGTGGTTAGTATGGTGGTGTAGTGGTTAGTATGGTGGTGCAGTGGTTAGTATGGTGGTGTAGTGGTCAGTACGGTGGTGTAGTGGTTAGTATGGTGGTGTAGTGGTTAGTATGGTGGTGTAGTGGTTAGTACAGCGGTGTAGTGGTTAATATGGGGGTGTAGTGGTTAGTATGGTGGTGTAGTGGTTAGTACCGTGGTGTAGTTGTTAGTACGGTGGTGTAGTCGTTAGTAGGGTGGTGTAATGGTTAGTACGGTGGTGAAGTGGTTAGTACGGTGGTGTCTTGGTTATTATGATGGTTTAGTGGTTAGTACGGTGGTGTAGTGGTTAGCACGGTGGTGTAGTGGTTAGTATGGTGGTGTAGTGTTAGTATGGTGGTGTAGTGGTCAGTATGGTGGTGTAGTGGTCAGTATGGTGGTGTAGTGTTAGTATGGTGGTGTAGTGTTAGTATGGTGGTGTAGTGGTCAGTATGGTGGTGTAGTGGTCAGTATGGTGGTGTAGTGGTTAGTATGGTGGTGTAGTGGTCAGTATGTTGGTGTAGTGATCAGCACTGTCTCTTCACAGTAAGATGATCTGGGTTGGATTCCCGGTCCGGGTGGTTCTGTGTGGAGTGTGTATGTTCTCTCTGTGTTTGAGTGGGTTCTTCTGGGTACTCTGGTTTCCTCCCACAGTCCAAACACATGCATGTTAGGATCCTCACTCTAAACTGCCTGTAGGTGTGAGTGAGTGTTGGCCATGTAATGGACTGGCGAACTGTCCATGGTGTACCCCACCTTCGCCTGATGACCCCGAATAGTCGGATTAAGCGGCAGATAATAGGTGGATGGATAGATATACTAAACAAGATTTCGAGTAAACATGAAGAACTTGACCCGGATTGGCCTTCAGGGTGTGCTGTGGTGCATAACAAGCCAATTAGAAATACACATTGTATTGATGAAATGCTTCTCTGGCACTTATTCAAAGCCTGCAGCGCAGCACACCAATGTCAAACACTCAGTCTGTACCACCTGATCAATAATCATGACTTAGTGTCACTCCTTATTATTTGTCTTCTCTGCAGGGCTTGTGCGCCAGTGCTTACTGGCATGCAGTACCTGCACTTTTACTCTTTACTCTTTTGCATATTATGACTTTTTTCCTGCGTACCAGCACTTCTCACAAGCTGCCCTATTCAGCTTCCCCCAAACTCACATTCCCTTTTGCAAATCAGGTCCTCGGGCGCCATTCACTGAACACAAACCGACGCCAAGCAGCACTGGAACTACGGGAAGTGAAAATATTCCATAAACTTCATGACCTCCAAACTTCATGTGGCCTTTAGATCAGCTCAGGAACAGTGTGTAGAGAGCTTCATGGAACGGGTTTCCATGGCTTAGGGGCTGCATCCAAATCTTACATCACCAAGCGCAACACAAAGCGTCAGTGTATGCAGTGGAGACGTGTTCTCTGGAGTGACCAATCACGCTTCTCCATCTGGTAATCTGATGGATGAGTCTGGGTTTGGCGGTCGCCAGGAGAACGGTACTTGCCTGACTGCATTGTGCCATGTGTAAAGTTTGGTGGAGGGGGGATCATGGCGTGAGGTTGGTTTTCAGGAGTTGGGCTCGGCCTCTTAGTTCCAGTGAAAGGAACTCTTAATGCTTCAGCAGACCAAGAGATTCTGGAACGTTTCAAGCTCCCGACTTTGTGGAGACAGTTTGGGGACGGCCCCTTCCTGTTCCAACATGACTGCCCACCAGTGCACAAAACAGCTCCATAAAGACATGGAGGAGCGAGTTTGGTGAGGAAGAATTTGACTGGCCTGCACAGAGTCCTGACCTCAACCTGATAGAACACCTTTGGGAAGGATTAGAGCAGAGACTGCGACCCAGACCTTCTCGTCCAACATCAGTGTCTGACCTCACAGATGTGCTTCTGGAAGAACGGTCCAACATTCCCATAAACACTCTACTAAACCGTGTGGAGAGTCTTCCCAGAAAAGTAGAAGCTGTTATAGCTGCAAAGGTTGGGCCGACATCATATTAAACCCTATGGATTAAGAATGGGAAGTTCATATGCTTTTGAAGGCAGATGAGCGAATACTATTGGCAATATACTGTGTCTGTATATATATATATATATATATATATAGTGCTTTAAAGTGCTTTTAATTGGCTGTATGATTGCCATCTGTACAGAAAACATCTACAGAAAACAATAATACTTTCCATTAGACCATCATTGCTCAAACTAATGATTATATCCATGTTTTTTAGTGTACGCTGGTCCTGCAGGCCCACTGCTTTGCCAGTTTCAGTATTGTTTCTGCTCCCTGTACACCTGATCGGAATAATCAGGTCAATAATAATCCCATACTGAGCTGAAGTAGGCATGTTCAGAAACTAAAATGTGCAGGACATTGGACCTCCAGGACCAGAGCTGAGAAACACTGCCCCACTTTAAACAGGGCAGATTAGAGCCTGAGCCAGACACTTCAAACCGCAATAAGAGTTTGCTGTGATTGCTCACAAGGACCCCTGGGCACAAGCCCCTTAAACCAAACAGTATGATCCAGATCTGCTAGGAGGAGATTATTATAATGAAGCACCTTCTTTGATATTCTCCAAAAACTGCCTTCATCTTCAATGTGTGTCAGTGGAAGTAGAATTTCTTCAAAGCTATTTTGGAGCATTTCTATTGGTCCATTCATCAATCTACAATCTACACAAGGTGTAAAAACCCATTCATAAATAAGATTGAGATACATGTTTCTTTGGACAGCGACAAAGTACCGCCTTGATGTTGGCATCAGCTTGGCCGCCGTTGTCTGTGATAAGAGTTGTTCAATCACATTTGTTGGCAGGGGTCTTTAATTAGAATTCAGTAAGGTCCAGTTGGTGGAAATTTCTTCAGGCCAAGGTCTTTACCATCATCATTTCTAACGTGTGTTCTGATTCAGTGGTGTATCCTGTTTACTGAAGTAGTCTAGTATCATCATCTTATACCATCAGCTACTGAAACACCAACACACCACACATACCGTTCAGTATATTTCAGTATATTTACTGTTTAAATACTGAACTGAATTAATTATTTATAAACTTCTAATAAATGTTTTTTCCCTCACTTGAAGTAAACAAGGGCTGTATTTAAAAAAAACAGAATGCTATTTTAAAAAAAGTGGGAAAGTAAATAAAAAATGCGTCTTCTTGTTAACTTGGTTTAACATCTTAACAGTTTATCTCTCTCTTGTTTTCTTCTCTCAGACTTTCTCTTGTTCAGTGAGAGAAGTGAGCTCTTGGTTGTTTAGCCAGGACTTTAAACCTGGGCTGAAATAGTGTGAGGGCCATTCTCACACTCATAAGAGAGATATATAAGTGGCTATTTTTAATTCTCACACTCTCAGAACATATGAGATGTTGGTTTGGAGCTGTCTGTGAGAAGAATAAACATGTCTCGGTTCATTCCTGGTTGAAAAGTCGTTTTTTCGCTGCCGAGTTTCCTTTTTTATAGCACGCCGTCCTAATGAGCCTTTCTCCGACTGCTGCTTCCCGCTTCGTACCTTGCCTGTACCTCGTACCTAGATCTGATTGGCTGAGGAGCGTCTTTGGTGATCTTACAGTGCACGCGATTGGTCAGTGAGTTTACTGCGCCCATATACAGTATAAAGACTTGAAAGGTTCCGCCACTTAAAATAAACACCGTCGACACACTGTTTGGGTCCACATTGGACAACGTCTGGGTTCGGACCACGGTCCACCTATTAGTGACCACTGGTGTATCCTATTATTCCAACCATCACTTCTTACCTGCATGTAAAGATGCTGTGAAAGAGGTTGGGCTAGGCTGGGTCAAGGTCTGGAGATGACCCCAATGCTTCTTCAAGCTGATGGCCAGACCCATCAGTCTATTGGCCTTGAGAGCTCTTTTGTAGTGAAAGTATCCTGAACGAGTGCGACTGTTCTTTCTCTCACTCTCCAGAACAGAAGATGTGATTGTAGGCGTGATGAACGAAGCCCACTCAAGCTTCTGTGTAGGTGGAAATGTATGCACAACAACAGCACTGCTTCCCCTTATTAGAGTATGAGATGAGGTCAGAGGTGGTAAACACAATGTTCTGGTTCTTTTGCATCAGTATAGGTTTTATATCTCTCTATCTTTATATCTATCTATCTATTCCGTTCTTCAGTTCCTCACCTTGTGTTTTCTGTATGGAGGTCAAGGCTTCCATACACAATACTGTATGACACCTAAGCTCAAAGCCTTGATCTGATCAATAAGTGTATGTTTATCAGTTAGAACATCAGATCTGATTAGAACAGATGTAAATATACAATACAAAGTAACATGAATATATCATTCCTTTATCGTCATCAACACTGTTCCTTCATCCCTTCATTTCTTAATCATCTCCAACACTGTTCCTTCATCCCTTCATCCCTTTATCATCTCCAACACTTCCTTCATCCCTTTATTCCTTTATCATCACCAACACTGTTCCAACATTCCTTTATCATCACCAACACTGTTCCTTAATCCCTTCATTCCTTTATCACCAGCACTGTTCCTTCATCCCTTCATCATCTCCAACACTGTTCCTTCATCCCTTCATTCCTCTATCACCACCAACACTGTTCCTTCATCCCTTCATTCCTTTATCATCACCAACACTGTTCCTTCATCCCTTCATTCCTTTATCACCACCAACACTGTTCCTTTATCCCATCATTCCTTCATAATCACTAACACTGTTCCTTCATCCCTTCATTCCTTTATCATCACCAACACTGTTCCTTCATCCCTTCATTCCTTTATCATCACCAACACTGTTTCTTCATCCCTTCATTCCTTTATCACCAACACTGTTCCTTCATACCTTCATTCCTTTATCATCACCAACACTTCCTTTATCCCTTCATTCCTTTATCATCACCAACACTGTTCCTTCATACCTTCATTCCTTTATCATCACCAACACTTCCTTTATCCCTTCATTCCTTTATCATCACCAACACTGTTTCTTCATCCCTTTATCATCTCCAACACTGTTCCTTCATCCCTTCATTCCTTTATCATCACCAACACTAGTCCTTTATCCCTTCATTCTATTATTATCACCAACACTGTTTCTTCATCCCTTCATTTCTTTATCATCACCAACACTGTTCCTTCATCCCTGCATTCCTTTAACATCACCGATGTTGTTCCTTCATTCCTTTATCATCACCAACACTGTTCCTTCATCCCTACATTCCCTTATCATCACCAACACTGTTCCTTCATCCCTTCATTCCTTTATCATCACCAACACTGTTCCTTCATCCCTTCATTCCTTTATCACCACCAACACTGTTCCTTTATCCCTTCATTCCTTCATAATCACCAACACTGTTCCTTCATCCCTTCATTCCTTTATCATCACCAACACTGTTCCTTCATCCCTTCATTCCTTTATCACCAACACTGTTCCTTTATTCCTTCATTCCTTTATCATCACCAACACTGTTCCTTCATCCCTTTATCATCACCAACACTGTTCCTTCACCCCTTCATTCCTTTATCATCACCAACACTGTTCCTTCATCCCTTCATTCCTTTATCATCACCAACACTAGTCCTTTATTCCTTCATTCCTTTATCACCAACACTGTTCCTTCATCCCTTTATCATCACCAACACTGTTCATTCATTCCTTTATCATCACCAACACTGTTCATTCATTCCTTTATCATCACCAACACTGTTCCTTCATCCCTTCATTCCTTTATCATCACCAACACTGTTCCTTCACCGCTGCATTCCCTTATCATCACCAACACTGTTCCTTCATCCCTTCATTCCTTTATCACCAACACTGTTCCATCATCCCTTTATTCCTTAATCATCTCCAACACTGTTCCTTCATCCCTTCATTCCTTTAACATCACCAACACTGTTCCTTTATCTCTTCATTCCTTCATAATCACCAACACTGTTCCTTCATCCCTTCATTCCTTTATCATCACCAACACTGTTCCTTCATCCTGGAGTTGGTGGAACTCTCTTTGACTACACAGTCTTCCACTGAATGTGGAAGAGCAAGACTTTCAGGCCTGTTTCCACGCTGGCCGGCTGACGTCAAGCACAGCAATCAGCCGCTGCCTTCGTCTTCCATCTGAAATTTGGTGCTATGTCGGAAAATGAAAAAAACAAACAGCGACCCACACAATGCGGTGGGCTTGCGTAGAGGAGATGATCTATATCAGCGCTGCCCTTTCATGATCTACCTTTAGCAGTGGGCACAGCTGAATCTCATAATACGTTATTTACTTAGCAACCGTCCCCGACCAGACTTATGACTCAGTCGTTTCTTGCCATATCTTTAATTAAAAAACAGCTATACAAAGGGCTCGAGGGACAAATAGCAATATTGCAGGACCCCCGCAGACAGGTTTAATAATACATGCTGTAGGAAGCCCGATTGAAATCTACTGCCAGTAAAACATAAAAATGAGAATATATAAGGAATAGATTTTATTTGAATGCCAAGTAGGCTTGCATTGAAACCCATTTGTGAATAAGTGTATGCAACAGTTTAACATTTGCAACAGTGTAATATTTTTATTACTAAATACTGTCATGTCTATTCTTTCTTCCGCTGACCATATACACTCATTGACAAAAACATAATGCACTCAGATAATAATGTGGGACTGTTTCCCCCACTGCCCTACAATAGGCTATTGGTCAGAGATCTGCTGGACATGCTGCCTCTACAACACACTAGAAGACATTACACCAGACTTACATACACTACCACTCAAAAGTTTGGGATCACAGTGAAATGTTCTTGTTTTAATGGAGTATCTTCTTCCTTAACACAACAATGAACTGACGGGTCTCTAAAGAAAGTTGTTTCTTTCTGGTAATTTTGAGTCGGTCAGCAAGCCATCAACTGCTGATGCTTCAGATACTAAACTAACCTAGAATGTTGTTCTCCCTTTTATACTCACTTATTAGTAGAATGATTTTCAGCTGTGCATCACAATTGATCAAGAGTGTCCTAACAACCAATTAGTCCAATAACATCCTTAACTTGGATTGGTGGTCGTACCAGGAGATTTAGACAGAGGACTGAGAATTGCTGATAATAGAACTATATGTAAAATAAGCCTCTATACAAAAAAAGACTTTAATACAAACATTTTTATTCTTTAAAAATTATCTGATACACTTACATTAATTGTGAAATGGACAATATTGTTTGTTAATTGCATGAAAATTGCATGAAATTAATTTCTAAAGTGATCCTAAACTTTTGAGCGGTAGTGTAAGTGCTATGTGTTCAGTCAGAGTATGTATGTCTATCTAGTTCAAACTACTCTTGAGCTCAAACACTGCCATAAACAAGTGCCAGTGCTGATACCTAGAAAGAAGATAACAAAATATAAGATTAGACAAAGAGCAACACCTAGCAAGACTGGAACACCTACAGAGAAGAGAATAAATACAAGACTACATACAGTATAAGTACAGTACTTATCCAGTGTTCCTAGAAGATCAAGTGAAATTACGGTTTCTACCAATGCTTCAGTAGATCAGTGCTTATAAGTGCTTCCCAAAGAGACGGTGGTCTTTAGTCGGCGTTTGAAGACCGTAAGAGAGTTCGCTGTTCAGACAGCCAGTGGAAGTTCATTCCACCATCTTATAGGCTGTTGGGAGCTGTGTTTACATGAGGGAACCCACACACGGTGTACAGGCTCCAGACTGACCACCAGTGGAGAGGATCATTTGGTCCCTCAACAAGCACAAGCAGGTCTCACAGTTTCCTGGACTGTTACAGAATGGATCTGTTTGGGACCCAATATTGGTCAGTCTTCTGTATGGAGGCCTCCAGTAATGGTGACGGGTCAAACCTGCCTTTGCTGTGGAGCGACGCGCTGACTGACCCAACTGCTGGTGTGATGATCTGTAGAGCATTGCCTATGACAGTCCACCACTCCTTGTAGTGATACAAGGGTCACTGGCAGCTCAACAGCTCCAGGGTTTCCCAGGAACATCTCCACCAGCTTCCAACACTACTAATGAAGTTATGAAATAACTTAAGTTTGGGAGAAGGACCATATCCAAACTCCTCCTCTCCATCATTACACGCTTCATTTAAACCACTCCTCTGTCTTCACCATCTCGTGACGAAATTCACACCCCACCACCTCCCCAGCTCCTCCATCTCTTCCAAAATCTTATTCACTCTTCACTTGGCTTCAAATCCCAGCCGAAGTCACCAGAACTCCAACCCCAAGTGTTTCAGAGTTCCCCTTATTTGCACTGCCTTAGTGGTCCACACCTGCCAATCAAGTATTTATGGGACCAGCTAGAACGGCAGCTTCAGCAACTATGAGTGCGCAGGATATACAAGACCAGCTACAACATCTGTGGGCAAAGGAGCGGCAAGATGCCGTACCTGTATGCCTACATGCCCAACCATATCTCATCTTGTATCCAGGCTAGAGGAGCCCAATAGGGAAGTAGAGCCTTTGAATTCTACTGAGCCTTTGAATTTTCTCTAATAAACTTTTGCTTTAATATCATAATTAGTTACGTATGTCATTCCATTCACACATAACATTTCATTAATTCCAAACGTCTTCTTGGCACATAATTTTTTTGTTAATGAGTGTAGATAATATTTTACCAGAATAGGCCTCAGAGTGGTCGGTTCATGATTTTAATGATTGTATCTTGTTCCTGGTCCTCTCTTACCCTCATGTTTTCCAAATTTCTTCTCCAATTAATAGTTTTTCCATCATGTGTCCTAAAGAAGAGCTTCAGTTTGGTTATCTGGGCTTCAAGTTAGAAGATCTCTGTTTGAATCTAATATATGCTATGTCATGCGGTCTATGTCAGATGTCACATGTAATGAAAATTGGGAAATTGTTGAAGTGACACACAGGACAAGTTTACTCAGTTTACAAAAGTGTATTGTGACTTATTCACAGGTGAACCAGATAGTGACTTCAAGAGTGACCCAGACCAAAACAACTAACAAACTCCCCACTAACACCCTAAACCCTAACCCTAGAGAACTAGCAAGATCGATAACAAACAAGAGCAACAGAGTATACAGCAACAAATCACAATCAGAATAAGGAACTTCCTGAAGTGCGTGAAGTTGGTGCCTCTTTTAAAGGGCAGAAGGAGCCAAACTATGGAACGGAGTGGGATTCTGGAGTGAAGCAGACAGGAATCCTGGACTGGACCCTAAACAGTGAACAGAAAGAACACACACCAGTCTTTAAAATGACCACCAGTTTGATTCTGCCCAATTGTTGAGGGGGCGGCTTGATCTGCCAGAAAATATCCAAAAATTATATCCTTCACATCTTTAATCATGAAGAAAGAACAATAGAACCAGAACTACCAGGTTCAAGAAGAAACACCTACCAGAACATTATTACACACAATGGAATGTTAATAATCCAACTCTAGTCCCCTCATACCACTCCATATTAATGCACATAGGTTTAAAACACTATGGGTAGGCGTCCCAATACTATACTATATATCTGCTCTTTATAATCACTTACTTTAACTTGCTCATCTGGTTACCTCAACATACTGTTTGGACTTTAATTTTATATAGCCATATAACTGACCTGCAGTCAGTGTGTATGCACATTATTGACTTACTGTCTATGCAAATAATTTTAGTGCTTTTGTCTTGGCTCTATTGTTTATTTATCTACTTTTCATCACTCCACTGGAGCAGCAGCCTGACAGTGTTTCCTTATATAAAACAATGAAGTTAAATTGAGTAAGTGTTGTAACTCAACCATGAAAAGTAATGTAGTAACATGTGGTCTAATCATTCACCCCAACATCAGGAGGTCATGAGTTTGGACCCAAGTCAACCCACAGCTGTCCATATCTGGAAGCCCAAGAGGGGATATTGCCTGGTGGGATTGTGTGAGAGAAAGATTCCCAGTTGGTGAAGAAATAGATTCTATATTGTGTACTTAACATAGAGTTGTTATAAATAAATAAATATAATAATAATTTCCACCCTTGCAGATCCTGTACACCCATACATTACTGACCGTCTTCTCTGGGGTGGATGGGATCTTCCAGCAAGACACTTCACATGGCTAGAAATGTCCCACACTGGTTAAAAGAGCTGAGCAAGACTACATTTGACCCCTAATTCCCCAGACTTGAGCAGTTTAAACTAATTCATTAGTGTTGAGGTCTGGACTCTTTGGTGGTCTGTCAATTGTTCTGGGAAACCAGCAGCTTCTCAGTGAGGAGCTTCTTAAACAGATACACCATGCTCTTAGATCAAGACTGGAGCTTGATGTTCTCCATATTTGAAAGTAGATGAAAGTGCTGTTTATCTGATGAGGACAGTGTAGATCTTGCAGATGGTCCTACTTTTTTTCTCTGAGATTTTTCTCATTTTTGTGAACTTCAGTTTTGGAATATCTTATGGTCAGTGGACATGGACTGACATTGTAGGGCCCCTGCTGACCCAATGTATCTGACCATTCTCTCAACACCAGTGTCTGTGTTCTGCTCTCAGTGAGGAGCTTCTTGAACAGCTACACATTCTTTCAGACCTATAGCGCTGAGGTGTCTTCTCACAGTAGAAGGATAGGACAGAAACTTCGATGGCTGTGACCTGCATGAAGTGGGGACTGGGTGTTGATGGGTCTACCAGGTCTTACAGATGATTGTCCCATTTTCTCTGCATCTTTGAGTCTAAACTCTAGTTTCTACAGAAGTATCTACAGAAAAGTAAAGACTTAATGGTGGTGTTGACTGCCAAGGACGTTTTTGGCACAGTGTTGGGTATGACAGTGCGATGGAGCATGTCATGCAAATGTAATGTAAATACGGTTCTAGAGAAGTGCTGGTACAGCTCAACCTCTAGCATGTGCTTCTACAGTTCCAGGAACTGTAATACTAACAAAACTATCTGTATGATATTGAAACTAATCATCATATGTCACAAATACAGTACTGGGTAAAGGTTTTAACTCATTATTTGTAAAATAATAATCAGTATTAATACAGTAAGTAGTGCTTTTACATAAGTCAGTGTGTTTATTTAACCCTTTCCAAGCTTTTCCAATCCTTGTGGAAACAACAAGTATTATTTCCAGTTCTCATCTAATACCTGCTTTGACTGCTCAGTACTTCATTAAGCTAAATCAAGATTGCTGCTGAAGGAACTGAACACATTCATACAATGTATGGAGCGTTCAGGAGAAATCTGGAACTACACTTTGTTCTTCAAACTGGATCAAGATCTGATCTACTTCTCTCACAATAAGATATTCATGTTACTTTGTATTGTATGTATGATTATTTACATCTGTTCTAATCAGATCTGGTGGTGTTAATACACTTATTGATCAGATAAAGACTTTTAGCTTAGCTGCCTCAGACTTTTACACAGTAGAGTGCATCTGGTTCAAGTGAAAGATGGATCTATGAACAAGCCAGTACAGTCACTTTGGCTAGCCGATATCAAAGATGTGTCTAATTAAGCTTGTCTGGAGAAGAAAAGGGAAAGAAATGCACCATAAATAGACTAATTATTATGGAAATATTTAAAATCACATTCTTAACGAAGAGAGAAACCATGTGGAAAATTGCACTGACAGCCAGTTTCATTACGAGCCAAAGAGCGTGGCTAAAAACAGCAATCATAAAATAATTATGACAGGATTATATTTTTATATGCAGTTAACCAGAGATGAGATTACAGTAGGGTTGAGTAACAAGATGACATTGTGATTCTCTGGTTGTCGAACACAGCTTTAGAACCCAACTGATATCTGTTGACTGATAATATCAGCATATACACTGTGATGACCTTAAGGCATTTCTTCAAATAAATAAAGTTCATTGGTTTAAATGATTAATGCTAAAAATGTTTATAGGTTGTTAAAAGTAATTACAAGTTGTTTGTATGAATTATTTTAAGTTATTTTAAGTTAAAAATGACGTTTTATCTAAAAATATTATCGCTGAAATGTCTTTCCGGTTATGCACTTCTGATTTTTGTGGGTTTATTTTCTGTTATTACAGTTTTCACCACATGCTCACGAAGACAATAAAACACGCTGCAATGGAACTCCAGGGTCTTCATTTGTGGTTTAACTCGGTGTCACCAACACTCTAGTTGAAAACACTACATACACTATATGGCCAAAAGTATGTAGATACCCATCCTAATTCTTGAGATCAGGTGTTTCCGCCAACTTATAGACAAAGCCAAACAACCCTTATGGACAAACAGTGGCAGTGAAATGGGTCGTAAACATGGTACCATCATGAGACGCCACCTTTACCACAAGTCAGTTTTTGTATGGTCAAATGGAAGCATCTTGGAGCAACCAGCTCCTGACAGCAACATCAGCACTAGATCTGAGCGTCAGAAGCTTCATGAAACTAAGTTCCAGAGCTGAGCAGCAGCTTCACAGAAACCTAAGATCACTATGTGCAATGTCAAGTGTCGGCTGGAGGGGTGTAACTCTGGAGCCGTGGTAACATGTTCTCTGGAGTGATGAAGCTGGTGGACTGATTGATGAATCTAGGTTTAGCAGATGCCAGCAGTCGCTGCTCTAATTCATCCCAAAGGTGTTCTATCAGGTTGAGGTCAGGACTCTGTGCAGGCCAGTCAAGTTCTTCCACACCAAACTCGCTCCTCCATGTCTTTATGGAGCTGCTTTGTGAACTGGTGGGCAGTCATGTTGGAACAGGAAGGGGTCGTCCCCAAACTGTTCCCTCAGAGTTGGGAGCATGAAATTGTCCAGAATCTCTTGGTCTGCTGAAGCATGAAGAGTTCCTTCACTGGAACTGAGGGGCCAAGCCCAACTCCTGAAAACCAACCCCACACCATAATCCCCCCTCCACCAAACTTTACACTCAGCACAATGCAGTCAGACAAGTATCAGAAGTGTGATTGGTCACTCCAGAGTACACGTCTCCACTGCTCTAGAGTCCAGTGGCGGCGTGCTTTACACCACTGCATTCCAACGCTCTGCATTGTTCTTGGTGATGTAAGGCTTGGATACAGCTGCTCGGCCATGGATACCCATTCCATGAAGCTCTCTACGCTCTGTTCTTGAGCTGATCTGAAGATCACATGAAGTTTGGAGGTCTGTAGTGATGGACTCTGTAGAAAGTTGGTGAGCTCTGTGCTCTATGCTCCTCGGCATCCGCTGACCCGCTCTGTCATTGTACGTGTTCTACCACTTGGTGTCTGAGCTGCTGTCGTTCTCAATCACTTCCACTTTGTTATAACACCACTGACAGTCCACTGTGGAATATTTAGTAGTGAGGAAACTTCACCACTGGACTTGTTGCAGTGGTGGTGTCCTATCACGGTACCACGCTGGAGTTCACTGAGCTCCTGAGAGCGACCCATTCTTTACTAATGTGTGTAGAAGCAACAGCATGACTAGGTTTTATACACCTGTGGCCATGGAAGTGATTGGAACACCTGAATTCAATGACTTGGATGGGTGAGTGAACACATTGGCAATCTAGGGTAGTTGTAACTTTGTTACTTTGCTTTAAATAATTGTTAAGCAGCTAATATGGGTTCATTCTTGCCCCAGCCTGCCATCCATGATGCCACACTAAGCCTCCAAATTAAACCTGTCCTCAAATTAGTTAGTAGATCAGGGTGAACCCGTCTTGTGCAGACCAGACTATCAAAATTAATCTGCCCATTAGTTTCTAATTCTTGTGCTATAAAGACCTATATGTAGCTTAAGCTCAGTACAGCACAACCCAGAACAAACCCAGGCATTTTCGTTTCTCTAGACTGGAAAGCCCTTATACGCCAGAGCACCGTGTGACCGATTACGATAAATAGCCTCGGCTTCTTTCGCTGACAGCTCTTAAATGCCAGGCTCCTCTGCATTTCACTTAAAGGAGTCAGTGCAGTTAGTTTTCCGCAGGCCCGAGTTCTAGAAGAGCCAGAATAACATTCTGTTACTCCCTGAACCCAATTATTCATCTGAGAAAGTCGCCTGCTGCTCGGAGCGGAGACGGCCCTCTCTGCCTGTGATAAATAAATAAATAAATCCCTTTCAGCCGCTCAGTAAACGACAGCCCTTCATGCGGTGCTATATGAATTCTACACTAATACAATTCCGACCCCTTTCCAAAAGAAACACTTTCCTAAAGAGACCCTGGGAGTCTCACCTTCTTCTCTATAGACTATCGGTCAAAAGTTTGCAGCACCTACCCAGAAAAAGAGAGGGGTGCAGCTCAGTATGTCTGTGGATAAGAGGTTGGGGATCTGCCCTGAGTAAGTACAGGCAGTTTGGAGGCTGTAGGTTTCACAAGACCATAATGTTTGGGTTCGGCTGAAAGTGAATGGGATCCTATGGGAGGAGCGAGGGATGAGTAAACGACAAATACACGAGTGCAGGCCAGTATGTCTGTGGATTAGTGGTTGGGGATATGCCTTAAAAGAGCATATGCAGTTTAGAGGCTGTAGGTTAAATGAAACAATGAGGTTTGGGTGTGGCATAGTTCATCTAATTCATCTGATTCTCTACATACTTTGAACATTCTGGCCAGCAGCTTCATGAGGAGCCACATGAGCTGCTTCTCTAACAGGACTGGAGAAGAAGAAGTGTAGATGCTGAGATCTTGTTCTGATAAACAGGTCTGGGGCTTTTATAGCTCTTATAAAAATAAACATTCTCATTTTCAGATTTATATACAGTCAGATGTTTGTTTTAGTAATATTTGTGTTGATGGGCTCTAACTTTACTATAAATTCGACTCTCCACACATTCACATCAAAATGTCTTTATATATATATATATATATATATATATATATATATATATATATATATATATATATAGAGAGAGAGAGAGAGAGAGAGAGAGAGAGAGAGAGAGAGGTGTAGTGGTCAGTATGGTGGTGTAGTGGTCAGTACGGTGGTGTAGTCGTCAGTACGGTGGTGTAGTCGTCAGCACGGTGGTGTAGTGGTCAGCACGGTGGTGTAGTGGTCAGTACGGTGGTGAAATGATCAGTACGGTGGTGTAGTGGTCAGTACGGTGGTGAAGTGGTCAGTACGGTGGTGCAGTGGTCAGTGCGGTGGTGTAGTGGTCAGTACGGTGGTGTAGTGGTCAGTACGGTGGTGTAGTGGTCAGTACGGTGGTGTTGTGGTCAGTACGGTGGTGTAGTGGTCAGTACGGTGGTGTAGTGGTTAGTATGGTGGTGTAGTGGTTAGTACGGTGGTGTTGTGGTTAGTACGGTGGTGTAGTGGTTAGTATGGTGGTGTTGTGGTTAGTACGGTGGTGTAGTGGTTAGTATGGTGGTGTAGTGGTTAGTATGGTGGTGTAGTAGTTAGTATGGTGGTGTAGTGGTTAGTACAAAGGTATATATATATATGAGGTAGCAGGAAGCAGCTACTGAGCGGTATTTCATTAGTCACAGAGCCTAAAATACCTTCTGACATCATTCAGCAGCTTTCAGTCCACGCCGCTCGTACATCAGCGTGATAAGGAAAAACAGACGAGCAGCTGTGCTCCTTCAGAAATCAGTTGACAGGGGACGTCAGTGCTGGACGTGATCAGAGTGACAACAGTCCATCCCCAACCACACAGTGGGGGATATTACATCACTGCTGCTGCTCGGAAACCCCTCGATACAACGATGAACACATGTTTAAGAGGTCAGTGGTTCAAAACCTAAAGGCAGTGGTCTACAGAGATATAGAAAGAGGTGGAGTATATATATATATATATATATATATATATATATATATATATATATATATATATATATATATATATATATATATATATATATATATATACAGGTACACAGGTAGGTGAAGGTGGTGTTACAGTTTACCTGTACACAAGTAAGTGAAGGTCTCCAGAAGGTCTCCAGCTTGTAACCCACTTTAATACAAATACCAGTTGTTGCAGTTCTGCTGTATGTATATGAAAAATCATGTTTTCAAGTGGTGGAGAAGTCATATCTCCTGATATTTCACATAAACCGAGATAACTAGTCTCTTGTCTGCTGTTCAAACTGTTTAGACATATCTGTGTTGACCGGACAAAACATCATATCATAATAATCATAATCATAATAAAAAAAAAAAAAAAGTTTGACGGCTCTCTGTAGATAATTATCTAAAATAAAAGTGACATTTTTAAGCATTTTTAGTTGAAACATGTTGGTGGATTGAAATTTCAGCTGGTATTTAGCGTATACCAATAGAACGCTAGGGTCTGATTGCTTGACCCCTACAGTGAGGGGGGTCCAGCCACCCCATTTCACCATAGGTTTGGATCCACTCTGACTACTTAGAAAGAAATCAATACTATATTATTCTGACTGATTGCCTTCATACTGAGATGAACAAGATCTGATGGGAATGATCTCTACATGAGTGACAGTGGCCCCCATCCACAGGACACCAGAGGTCACTAATTGGTTTAATGCATATGAAAATCATGCAAATCATATATTATGGTCCTCCCAATCACCAGATCCTTACTTCAGGAGACTGCCAACTATGGGAACATCTAATGGAATATCTTATGGGATGATGGCTCTTCGTTCCTCCAGTACGGAGTCCGTGTACAGCTGTCCATGAGCGTGCAAAGCACATACCTCAAATCTGCAATGATCTACTTCAGGAAGTGGCCGTTAAAGCTGTCGGAATGGTCCACTTGGCTTGAACCTCGCCAAAAATCTATGGGTAGGTCTTCTGTGCATTGGGGCTGAGTGATGTATGCAAGCAATTGGAAACAGTTTAGAACTAAATGGAGTGGAAACCCGACCCCCCTCAGGTGCAACAGGTCTTAAACACCCTCTCGCTAACCTCCCCTCAGGCTCTGTGCGTCTGGCCCTGAGAGCGAGAGCACACACACACACAAGTCAACAAGAAAAGAACACCATCTTCAAAAGAAACGACATGAGAGGAAGTGCTGACACAAGATTTCAACCCAAAAAAAACACAAAAACACAAAGTGAACGGGGGGCTTTTTGAGGAGGGGTGCGCTGAAAAAGAGAAGGTTGTGGGGAACATAAAGACCCGAAGGCATGAATAATTTCTGCACTTGTCCCCTACTCCCTCAGTACTGGGGGAGCTGTAACCCAGGTAGAGTTTTCAGCTTTGACGCGCTTCTGCTGAGCCAGCAGACGAAACATGAGAGCGGAATTTACCCAATTACTGGAAGCCCCCATGCTGAGACAGCGCTGCCGTCTGCCTTCGTACAGACGCGGCCTTCGCCACACTGTCGCACTGGGAGATGGCAGACATCCAGTTTGCTTCCAGATGTGTTAACTGGAAGGAGATAGCATGGGCGTAGGTTTGCACACGGGATGGTAGGTACCAATACTTTGGGAGAAACTGTCCCTACTAAAGTTTCAATGAACTTGAGAGTGAAATCATATTAATGGGTTATACGCAATCACACGGCAAGAAACGTGCCACATTGGATGAAAGAGCATGACTTCCAAGTACTACCCTGGACCCCCAAATTCTCCAGACTTGAACCCAATTGAGCATCTGTGGGTCCACCTGGATGGTGGTGTTGCCTCTATGGATCCTCCTCCACGCTCCCTCCAGCAGCTGTGGGATGCACTGCAGTCAGCATGATACCTCCAGATACCTGTGACCACCTACCAGGACCTTATTGAGTCTTCCAGTCCGTGTAACAGCAGTCACTCTGGACATTAGCTGGTGGTCATAATAATGTGACTCGGTTTTGTATTTTCACTGCAAGATGGCATGTGAACCTGAAGTGGACAGAGATAACTAGTCTTTTGTCTACTGGTCAAACTGTTGGAACGTATCTGTGCTGACCGGACAAAATAGTGGGCACCGTTTTCATCATCATTCGAAAAGCATTGGTAAGACTTAGATTTAATTTAACACTTAATTAGTGTAATGATGTAATTTAGGCAGGTTTGATTGGTTGAAAGAGAGGGGCCTATCTAATGACTCACATCACAACATGCAAATATCATATTTACTGCCAGACATGGAGTGACCATACTGTTATCAGTAATAAGTGTATGTTCACCAGTAAGAACACCAGCTATGATTAGAACTGATGCTCATGGGTTTATTAAGTGAATCATGTTACAGATAGAAAGCAATGTAGCGTTAGATGACTTTCTCAAGGACTCTTATTGGGATAGCATAGTGAACTGAGGCTGTGAAGAGGTGGGCAGCGTTATCAACTATGCTATATCAACTGCTATAGTCATATAACGAATCCAAATACAGCCCCAACCAACTTAATTCATATAATAATAAGAATTTGCCAACTAAGATCAAATATAGAGAAAAGTCTCATCATGTACACCACTGTGCATGATGGCATCAGCCTTTATCTGATCAATAATTGTATGTTTACCACCAGATCTGATTAGAACAGATGTAAATAATCCTACATACAATACAAAGTAACATGAATATGTTATTGTGAAAGAAGTAGATCAGATCTTGAGCTCCAGTTGGAAGAACAAAGTGTGGTTCCAGATTTCTCCTGGACGCCCCAGACATTGTATGAATGTATTCAGTTCCTTCAGCAGCAATCTTGATTTAGCTTAATGAAGTACTGAGCAGTCAAAGCAGCTATTAGATGAGAACTGTAAATAATGGGTTGTTTATAGAAGGAGAAGCTTGGAAAGGGTTAAATAAACACACTGATACATGGAAAAGCACTACTTACTCTATTAATACTGTTTAATATTTAAATAATATTGTGTTTTACTGAGTAAATACAAACTCATAGTGTAATTTTGTCCATGTTTTATACTTTTATGGCACCAAGAAGAAGATGGACATCAGGAACTTTTCCATCATCCAGATTGTAAGTAATAGTAAACTATAGTAAGTTGCTACCAAACATCTCCAGCCTCTCCACTCTGAAAAATACTTATGAACTATAGTCTGTAATTACAGGGAAGCATCAGCAATTGAGGCTAATCTTAGAATGTTCATTAAATCTAACCTTTGAACGTGTAAATGTTTGGCTATGAGTTTAAAAAAAGTTGGTTCATGAGATCGTATTCATACTTAAAATTGGCCTCTAAAAAAAGAATGGGACCCCAAGTTTAACTAATTTGTATGTGGAGGGGTTGTTGTTGGATGCTGAGATTAAGGGGTACATTGTTGTGTCCCTACCAATGTTGTGACCAAACCTACACCCTTGGCAGAAAGCTAATGCTATCCAATGGCCAATGAACTCCCATCAGTTTCAATCATTCATTCATTCATTCATCTTCTAAGCCACTTATCCTCCTGGGTTGCAGGGATTTGGGTCAAGGTTAGGGAGAGCCGGAGCCTGGCAGACACACAGACGTACACACTGACACCTGGGACAATTTTTGCATCTCCAATTTGCCTGACTGTATGTGTTTGGACTGTGAGAGGAAACTCACATGGGCACAGGCAGAACATGCAAACTCCCCCTCTTAGCATCGAACCTAGGCCTTGCAGTGGGGTGACAGCGCTACCCACTGCACCACCATGCCCCATCAACTTCCCATCACCGATTAGAGCCAGCTTTGTTTATAAACAAGCACTGCCTGTGTTTGTGTGGTTTTTATCGACCCATCTGAATTCCCTATGTCATTTTTTGAAGACTGTGAGCTCCTGCGTCCTAAAAAATAAGACACAGAAATAATCCCAGTTTATAATAATCCTGTGATATAAAATGGACCAGATAATTAACCCTAGTGTATATTAATCTCATGGTATAAAATAGGCCACAGTATTAACCCAGTTTAAATTAGTCCTGTGATACAAATTAGACCAGATAAATAACCCCAGTTTAAATCTGTCCTGTGCTATAAAATGGACCAGAAAATTAACCCCAGTGTATATTAGTCCTGTGTTATGAAACAGACAAGATAAATAACCTTAGCTTAAATTAGTCCTGTGATACAAATTAGACCAGATAAATAACCCCAGTTTAAATCTGTCCTGTGCTATAAAATGGACCAGAAAAGTAACCCCAGTGTATAGTAGTCCTGTTCTATAACATGGACCACCTAAATAACCCCAGTTTAAAATAAGTACTGTGCTATAAAATAGACCAGATAAATAACCCCAGTTTAATATCCCCAATTTATATCAATCTCATGTTATAAATTAGCCCACAGTATTAACCCAGTTTAAATTAGTCTTGTGCGGCAAATTAGAGCAGATAAATAACCCCAGTGTAAATTAGCCCTGTGCTACAAATTAGACCAGATGATTAACCCCAGTGTATATTAATCCTGTGATACAAATTAGACCAGTTAAATAAACCCAGTTTAAATTACTCCTGTGTTACAAATTAGACCAGATAAACTTGTGTAAATTAGTCATGTGCTATAAAATGGACCAGATAAATAAACCTGTGTAAATTAGTCATGTGCTATAAAATGGACCAGATAAATAACCCCAGTTTAAATTAGTCCTGTGCTACAAATTAGACCAGTTAGATAACCCCAGTTTAAATTAGTCCTGTGCTATAAAACAGACCAGATGAATAACCTCAGGTTACATTAAACCCATGTGTTCGTTCCTGCCAACACAGGCTGTGCGCTCCTCCCGGGGCCGGGACAGCTGCAGCTTATTTGGGGAGGAGCATCGACAGCATAAAAAACTCTCTCTCTCTTTCTCTCCAGCAGAGACAGGACGACACTGGTCTGCATGACAAGTGACTGAGCGAGGCTGAGAGTTGTGCTATAAAATTGCCCATAGAAATAAGCCTAGTTCGGAAAGCCAGCCCTCTGTCAGAAAACCATAGCAATCATTTGATGTTGTTGACTGTTGGCTACAAATGTCCCACTGAATTCACTTAAGACAGCTATAAGCCTATATGATTGCTTATAATCTGTTACAGTCACAAGCATAGCACCTTATGAAATGATTATTTATCTCTGTAATGCCAGGTTTCCTAATGCATTATAAAGTCTATTCATAAGATCACTGTAAACGTTCATTTTGTTATGCACTCTAACATGCTATTACATGGCGCAGCGCTCTATAACAGTAGTGTATACAATGTTTTTATGAATGCATTATCAAGCCTGACTTTATAAAGTGTTATACATGCAGTTATAACTTCTTAAAAGCAGTTATACAAGCTTGTATCCAGTTTAATGTATTTAACTGGTCTGATTTTTAACTGCATCTTACACTCACTGTAATGCTGTTTACATACAATACTGTTTACATTCACTACTCACACAAACATTATTGTTTACATTTGTTACTTGTAACTTGCACTTTATGGCTGCTGCTCTTCATACTTGCACATAAAAGCACACATAACTTACTTTTATCTACTTCAACTTATATTATTATACTTTGTATATTTTGTATATATTTTTTATGATTTCTTTTATTTGTTATCTTTGGTGAATGGAGGAGCAGCAAAGTAAGAGTTTGATTGTACAGTGTAACTGTCTGTTCTGCTGTATATATGACAATAAAACTCTTGAATCTTGAATATAACACCTTATTACAACATTTAGAATGATGGATGAACACTGGATATCTGTATTCATATGATATGGCAATAGGTGAATCAGGTAGCCACTTAGATCTCAGTCATTTGTGCCTCATCATAAATGGTCATACACGTACAGACACCCTGTAGTAGTGTTACATCACCCCACTCATAGAAAACTGGTGTAGAATCAGCTCAGTAAAGCTGCTCTGTTCCGATAATGTACTATTCTAAGTCTTCTGGCACTTTCACACCTGAGCTAATGTGTGAACATGTGAGACTACCTGTAAGCAGGTGCGGACCGAGCCACTTCACGGTCTTGTACCTTCACCTAGTACACTCTGCTTTAGTCCACTGAGTGGTGAGAACATTTTAATGCCCTCCATCTGTAGACTAGGGATTGATTCCCCACCTGGATAACCACCTTACACTATATCAATAGGAGTCCCAGTCACTGGGTAAGAGCTCTAACACTACCTTCTCCTACCTGTGTACAGGTAAACTATATCACTACCTTCACCTACCTGTGTACAGGTAAACTGTAACACTACCTTCACCTACCTGTGTACAGGTCAACTGTAACAATACCTTCTCCTACCTGTGTACAGATAAACTGTAACACTACCTTCACCTACCTGTGTACAGGTAAACTATATCACTACCTTCACCAACCTGTGTACAGGTCAACTGTAACAATACCTTCTCCTACCTGTGTACAGATAAACTGTAACACTACCTTCACCTACCTGTGTACAGGTAAACTATATCACTACCTTCACCTACCTGTGTACAGGTCAACTGTAACAATACCTTCTCCTACCTGTGTACAGGTAAACTGTAACACTACCTTCACCTACCTGTGTACAGGTAAACTGTAACACTACCTTCACCTACCTGTGTACAGGTACACTGTAACACTACCTTCTCCTACCTGTGTACAAGTACACTGTAACACTACCTTCACCTACCTGTGTACAGGTAAACTGTAACTCTACCTTCACCTACCTGTGTAGAGGTAAACTGTAACACTACCTTCACCTACCTGTGTACAGGTCAACTGTAACAATACCTTCTCCTACCTGTGTACAGATAAACTGTAACACTACCTTCACCTACCTGTGTACAGGTAAACTATATCACTACCTTCACCTACCTGTGTACAGGTCAACTGTAACAATACCTTCTCCTACCTGTGTACAGGTAAACTGTAACACTACCTTCACCTACCTGTGTACAGGTAAACTGTAACACTACCTTCACCTACCTGTGTACAGGTACACTGTAACACTACCTTCTCCTACCTGTGTACAAGTACACTGTAACACTACCTTCACCTACCTGTGTACAGGTAAACTGTAACACTACTTTCAACTACCTGTGTACAGGTAAACTGTAACACTACCTTCACCTACCTGTGTACAGGTAAACTGTAACACTACCTTCTCCTACATGAAATACACGGTCCTTATAAGATCATATGTATGCATTTACATGTTCATGTACAGCCTATGCCAGTTTAGTCCCGCCCACTGTTGAAGTTATATGGTGGGTTTCAGCTTGGACTGCTGTTTTTCAATAAGGGTAAGACAGCCAATCAGAACAGAGCCTATTTAAACATGGATTTAGAGCATGTCTAATGTTTTCGGTACACAGAGCTACATAGAAACGGCATGAAGGAAAGCATTAAGAGACAGCCTCATGCCGTCGGTCAGGATAGATGCATCTGGACCATCTGGTCATCTGAAGTAAATCAAAATTATAGTATAAAGCAAAAACCGCTATCGGCAGACGGGGAGAAGCTATCTAGGCCCTCATGCGTGGACTCTGATCTTTATTTTGAGTGGCAAACGGACCCAGGCTACTGCAGATAAAGCTGGCTTTCCAACTACCTGCAATAATAAAGAAAAACAGGGGGAGAGTGTTTGTGGAGACACGGTAAACATAAAGCAGAGGACAGGAGACAAGACCTCCCTTACAAAAAAGAAGTTTATTCAAGTGTACCATTAGTTTACTTCTTTTAAACTAAAAGGAAGTGAGTATGCTTTCATAAAAGTGAGTTTACTTTTTATGTACTTCTCAGTGATATACTAAACACAGTTATACTTAAGTATGCTTGGGTTATACTGACAAGTATAGAACAGTCTAAGTATATTTGGTCTTTACTTGTACTTAATCTTTTGATTGAAATAGTAGAAGTAAGTATTCTTGCTCTGCACAAAAACACATCCAGTACAATATTTATTTAAAATTTGATTTATAAAGATTTATAAAGAAATAAATATGTTTCTTTATTCTGAGTGTGTCTTGATTATTTTACGTGTGTCCACTGGTGAGTAAGTAAACGTTGTTAAGTTTTATTTAAAGTAGAAAAAAACTCTTAAACCTAGTCATATACTTTAAAGTACAACAATAATATAAGCAGTAAATTATAAGTATTATGTTTAGTTCACTTAAAGAAAACTTACAAGCTAGTAAACTAACAGTAAACTCTTAAGTTTACTTTTAGTGTAGATTCAGTACAAAAGATGTAAACTAGTTGTATACTTGGTTTACCACTCTTACACTTAAAGTGTACTTAAAAGTATACTTTTAAAAACTAGAAAGTGGGCCAATTTAGTCCCAAGAAGTATTAAAATAGTACATATACGAGTGTACTACTAGTACAATCACATTAGTATAGTAACTGCATAAAGTATACTTAATAAAATGAACTTTAAGTATACTTATTTTCTGTAAGGGCTGACAGTGAATACATTCAGTGGGTATTACAAACACTAGTTCTGTTATATGATTCTCCAAATTACAGCTAGGGCTTACATTACTGACTATATCTGTATATATAGGGTATGTACAGATTTTTCAAACAACTGTTTGCACCATTGGTGTAGGAACCGGGGGGATGGGGGGGATGTGTTCCACACGTTATCAGAAACGGGTAGATTTGTCACACCCAAAAATTAAACCACAGAAAAGCGGAAACTGTTTGAAACTGTTTGGCAGCCTGTTTGTTATTAGCAACGGGCTCTGGTTGTTAGGTGGTCTCTTGGTCTTTCACTGTGTTAAGGTTTGTGGTGGAATGCTCGTTCAGAAATATCCTGTAGTCAGCAGCTTCACTGTCCCGTGAGAGTAATGAATAGCAACGATGACCATATATACTGTAATAAAACGGATTAAGTATAATGTGTTGCTATGGTAACAGACTAGGAGGGTTTGGGTTAGCTAACGTTTATATTAACTTTAGTTAGAAAGCACTCTGAAACGTAAAGTTACATTACTCTCTGGCCACGCCCCCAAACTGTAGACTGCTACTACACTACATACATAAAAAATAAAATAAATAAATGAATAAATAAATAAAATGACTCCATCATTAGAAGTGCTGTCAGTAGTGCAGTATGTAATGTTCCAGAGGGTGGTGTTTGGGACACAGCCTTACTGTCTAACATTAATATTAGTCTAGTCTAGTCAGGAAACCTTAATATACATTATTTATCATTTCATTTCAGCATCATGCTCTAAAGAAAATAATTTTTATATATTTTTGGTTATATATGTATATAACCAGACATTGCATGTATAGTTTAAAAGTTTTCTGACAGCAGTACCGTGTAATGTGGAGAATCTAGTTTAGCTTGTAAAGTGATTTTTAATTGGATTTATCTAATAATAATCAGACGTACAGATAATGTTATATTTTATTTATTTATTTGTAATTTACTGTAATGTTGTTCTACGTCACTACACGTACAGTGATTTACTACCTTACCTACAGTGAAATCAGCTTATAGGTAATATTTTAGGGCATAGGGTGGGCTTGGATTCATATTAGCAAATGTGCCCCCCCCATGCCAAACCCACTCCTATGCACTAAAAGCTTTAAAGGCCTAAACAGCTTAAGACATGACCATAGAAATACAGTCTTATCCCCAGATTCGTAGATCACCATCTAAAAAAAAAACTGAAATCCTGATTGTGATTGGAGTCTATTATATTCATCAAAGCATCAAAGTCCAAAAAATCAAACACTAAACTTTTATCTCAACATTTGTGTAGAAATGTTCAAAACAACTGCCCATCCTGTGAGGTCTGATGCAGAGCAACTGCGCATCCTGTGCAGTCTGATGCACAACAACCGCCCATCCTGTGCAGTCTGATTCAAAACAACTTCCCATTTTCATGATCTGATGCGAAACAGCTGCCTATCTTTTGTGGTCTGACGCTGAACAACTGCCCACTGTGTGGTCTGATCTGGAACAAGTGCCCATCCTGTGTGATCTGATGCCAAACAACTGCCTATCCTGTGCAGTCTGATTCGAAACAGCTACCCATCCTGTGCAGTCTGATGCTGAACAGCCACCTATCCTGTGAGGTCTGATGCTGAACAGCCACCTATCCTGTGAGGTCTGATGCTGAACAGCCGCCCATCCTGTGAGGTCTGATGCTGAACAGCCACCTATCCTGTGAGGTCTGATGCTGAACAGCCAGCTATCCTGTGTAGTCTGATGCTGAACAGCCACCTATCCTGTGAGGTCTGATGCTGAACAGCCACCTATCCTGTGTAGTCTGATGCTGAACGGCCACCTATCCTGTGTAGTCTGATGCTGAACAGCCACCTATCCTGTGTAGTCTGATGCTGAACAGCCACCTATCCTGTGAGGTCTGATGCTGAACAGCCACCTATCCTGTGTAGTCTGATGCTGAACAGCCACCTATCCTGTGTAGTCTGATGCTGAACAGCCACCTATCCTGTGAGGTCTGATGCTGAACAGCCACCTATCCTGTGAGGTCTGATGCTGAACAGCCACCTATCCTGTGTAGTCTGATGCTGAACAGCCACCTATCCTGTGAGGTCTGATGCTGAACAGCCACCTATTCTGTGTAGTCTGATGCTGAACAGCCACCTATCCTGTGAGGTCTGATGCTGAACAGCCACCTATCCTGTGTAGTCTGATGCTGAACAGCCACCTATCCTGTGAGGTCTGATGCTGAACAGCCACCTATCCTGTGAGGTCTGATGCTGAACAGCCACCTATCCTGTGTGGTCTGATGCTGAACAGCCACCTATCCTGTGTGGTCTGATGCTGAACAGCCACCTATCCTGTGAGGTCTGATGCTGAACAGCCACCTATCCTGTGTAGTCTAATGCTGAACGGCCACCTATCCTGTGTAGTCTGATGCTGAACAGCCACCTATCCTGTGTGGTCTGATGCTGAACAGCCACCTATCCTGTGAGGTCTGATGCTGAACAGCCACCTATCCTGTGTAGTCTGATGCTGAACAGCCACCTATCCTGTGTAGTCTGATGCTGAACAGCCACCTATCCTGTGTAGTCTGATGCTGAACAGCCACCTATCCTGTGAGGTCTGATGCTGAACAGCCACCTATCCTGTGAGGTCTGATGCTGAACAGCCACCTATCCTGTGTGGTCTGATGCTGAACAGCCACCTATCCTGTGTAGTCTGATGCTGAACAGCCACCTATCCTGTGAGGTCTGATGCTGAACAGCCACCTATACTGTGTAGTCTGATGCTGAACAGCCACCTATCCTGTGAGGTCTAATGCTGAACAGCCACCTATCCTGTGTAGTCTGATGCTGAACAGCCACCTATCCTGTGAGGTCTGATGCTGAACAGCCACCTATCCAGTGTAGTCTGATGCTGAACAGCCACCTATCCTGTGAGATCTGATGCTGAACAGCCACCTATCCTGTGAGGTCTGATGCTGAACAGCCACCTATCCTGTGTGGTCTGATGCTGAACAGCCACCTATCCTGTTTGGTCTGATGCTGAACAGCCACCTATCCTGTGTAGTCTGATGCTGAACAGCCACCTATCCTGTGAGGTCTGATGCTGACCAGCCACCTATCCTGTGTAGTCTGATGCTGAACAGCCACCTATCCTGTGTAGTCTGATGCTGAACAGCCACCTATCCTGTGTAGTCTGATGCTGAACAGCCACCTATCCTGCGAGGTCTGATGCTGAACAGCCACCTATCCTGTGAGGTCTGATGCTGAACAGCCACCTATCCTGTGTGGTCTGATGCTGAACAGCCACCTATCCTGTGTAGTCTGATGCTGAACAGCCACCTATCCTGTGAGGTCTGATGCTGAACAGCCACCTATACTGTGTAGTCTGATGCTGAACAGCCACCTATCCTGTGAGGTCTAATGCTGAACAGCCACCTATCCTGTGTAGTCTGATGCTGAACAGCCACCTATCCTGTGAGGTCTGATGCTAAACGGCCACCTATCCTGTGTAGTCTGATGCTAAACGGCCACCTATCCTGTGTAGTCTGATGCTGAACGGCCACCTATCCTGTGAGGTCTGATGCTGAACGGCCACCTATCCTGTGAGGTCTGATGCTGAACAGCCACCTATCCTGTGTAGTCTGATGCTGAACGGCCACCTATCCTGTGTAGTCTGATGCTGAACGGCCACCTATCCTGTGTAGTCTGATGCTGAACGGCCACCTATCCTGTGTAGTCTGATGCTGAACGGCCACCTATCCTGTGAGGTCTGATGCTGAACAGCCACCTATCCTGTGTAGTCTGATGCTGAACAGCCACCTATCCTGTGAGGTCTGATGCTAAACGGCCACCTATCCTGTGTAGTCTGATGCTAAACGGCCACCTATCCTGTGTAGTCTGATGCTGAACAGCCACCTATCCTGTGAGGTCTGATGCTGAACAGCACCTATCCTGTGAGGTCTGATGCTGAACAGCCACCTATCCTGTGTAGTCTGATGCTGAACAGCCACCTATCCTGTGTAGTCTGATGCTGAACAGCCACCTATCCTGTGTAGTCTGATGCTGAACAGCCACCTACCCTGTGTAGTCTGATGCTGAACAGCCACCTATCCTGTGAGGTCTGATGCTGAACAGCCACCTATCCTGTGTAGTCTGATGCTGAACAGCCACCTATCCTGTGTAGTCTGATGCTGAACAGCCACCTATCCTGTGAGGTCTGATGCTGAACAGCCACCTATCCTGTGAGGTCTGATGCTGAACAGCCACCTATCCTGTGTAGTCTGATGCTGAACAGCCACCTATCCTGTGAGGTCTGATGCTGAACAGCCACCTATCCTGTGAGGTCTGATGCTGAACAGCCACCTATCCTGTGAGGTCTGATGCTGAACAGTCACCTATCCTATGAGGTCTGATGCTGAACAGCCACCTATCCTGTGTAGTCTGATGCTGAACAGCCACCTATCCTGTGAGGTCTGATGCTGAACAGCCACCTATCCTGTGTAGTCTAATGCTAAACAGCCACCTATCCTGTGTAGTCTGATGCTGAACAGCTGCCCATCCTGTGCTTTATTGTGCAAACTGTCTAATCACTGCTGATTCATTGAGGAGATGAAAATGAACTCAACAACTTCAGACGTCAAGTTTATTGGAGAAGGCGTGTCAGCTGTTCTTACGACCTCATCATCACTCCTGATGACAGGCAGGAACGTGTTGTATGATTTGAGCTCATTTGAATGGTGCCCTGATTTGAATAGCAGTAGTTTGAATACTGCTGAGTCTGCTCTGCTGTGGCTCTGCTGAAGGTCTGTTGGTGGAAACCGGGTACAGCTCTCCTTGCCGTAGATTTGCATCATTCCTTGCACATACCAGTGAAGTACATGGAGGGCTTGAAGTCATGATCGTTCGCTCGATCACTGCTTCGCTAAAACCATTAATCCTTTTAGTTTTTGTAGAAGAAGCTGAAATCTCATCTTCCCAGAGTTCCATTCTCGCAGATTAAAAGTTAAGCCTGGACCAAAATGGATTTCCAATAGCGATTCGCTGTCAGCGTCACCGAAGTCCAGGATTAGGCGCTGTGCAAAGCTCGCTTAAGAAAACACAGATATCAAGACTATAAACCATAAGTACAGAACAACAGAGGCTTTAGCCTGATTAGCCTCCGCCAGTGGAATAGAACTGGACAAAAAGAGTATTTGTTTTTTTGAGCTATTATTCCATTAATAGTTTGTGTGTTCACTAGTGTGTGTATATGTGGGTGTTTTACTGCCCCCTAGTGTGTATGTTTACTGTTGTATGTATATGTGGGTGTTTTACTGCCCCCCTAGTGTGTCTGTTCACTAGTGTGTGTGTATATCTGAGTGTTTCACTGCCCCCTAGTGTGTAGGTTCACTAGTGTGTGTGTATATCTGAGTGTTTCACTGCCCCCTAGTGTGTAGGTTCACTAGTGTGTGTGTATATCTGAGTGTTTCACTGCCCCCTAGTGTGTAGGTTCACTAGTGTGTTTGTATATGTGGGTGTCTCACTGCCCCCTAGTGTGTATGTTCACTGGTGTGTGTATATGTGGTTGTTTCTCTGCCCCTTAGTGTGTAGGTTCACTAGTGTGTATGTATATGTGGGTGTTTCACTGGCCTCTAGTGTGTAGGTTCACTAGTGTGTATGTATATGTGGGTGTTTCACTGCCCCCTAGTGTGTATGCTCACTGGTGTGTGTATATGTGGGTGTTTTACTGCCCCCCTAGTGTGTGTGTTTACTAGTGTATGTATATGTGGGTGTTTTACTGCCCCCCTAGTGTGTATGTTCACTGGTGTGTGTATATGTGGGTGTTTCACTGCCCCTTAGTGTGTAGGTTCACTAGTGTGTGTGTATATCTGAGTGTTTCACTGCCCCCTAGTGTGTAGGTTCACTAGTGGGTGTGTATATCTGAGTGTTTCACCGCCCCCTAGTGTGTAGGTTCACTAGTGTGTTTGTATATGTGGGTGTTTCACTGCCCCCTAGTGTGTATGTTCACTGGTGTGTGTATATGTGGGTGTTTTACTGCCCCCCTAGTGTGTGTGTTTACTAGTGTATGTATATGTCGGTGTTTTACATGGGGGGACATGTTCAACCCAATATCAGAAACTGATTTGTCCCACCCAAAAATTAAACCACAGAAAAAGCAGAAACTGTTTAAAAGCACTTTTGGTAGCGTTCACTATGCATGCGCTGTGTTTGTTGTTAGCAAGGGGCTCTGGTTGTTAGGTGGTCTCTGGGTCTTTCACTTTGTTAAGGCTTGTGTTGAGATGCCTGTTCGCGAGGTCAGTGATGAAAGCAATGAACAGCTACGATGACCATATATACTGCAATAAACAGCTTTAGTATAATGTGTTGTTATGGTAACAGACTAGGAGGGATTGAGTTAGCTAAGGTTTATATTAACTCTGAAACGTAAAGTTACATTACTCTCTGGCCACGCCCCCAAACTGCAGACTGCTACTACACTCTATATGTAAAAAAATAAAATATAATAAATAAAATAATGAATAAATAAAAGGACTCCATTATTAGAAGTGCTGTCAGTAGCGCAGTATGTAATGTTTCAGAGGGTGCTGTTTGGGACACAGCCTTACTGTCTAACATTAATGTTAGTCTAGTCTAGTCAGGAAACCTCAATATACATTTATTTATCATTTAATTTCAGCAATATGCTGGTATTGTTTAGTGTGTAAAGTGATCTTTAATTGGATTTGTCTAATATATATAAACAGACGTACAGATAATGTTATATTTAGTTTATTAATTAGTAATTTACTGTAATTCCACAAATGTTGTCCTACCTCACTATACATACAGTGATTTACTACCTTACCTACAGTGCAATCAGCTTATAGGTAATATATTAGGAGATAGGGTGGGCTTTGATTCATATTAGCAAATGTGCCCCCCCAATGTCAAACCTGCTCCTACACTCTTGTGCACAGAGGCTAAATGCAGGTTCAGGACCAGACTGTATTGAGTTGTTTCTGTGTTTTGTGACCCAAAATATAAATAATTTGTGTTTGTTTTGACTGGAAATACATTTTTAAACCGAACATGCTGATCATGCTGGAAAGCCTGTGATAAAGAAAACGCCTGCTGGTTAGCTTTTAGCCTCTACAGGTCAGTGTAGCCCAGCAGTGCGGCTGAGCTCAGAGAGCAGACTCTTTACGGAACTGCCTCATTAACATAGTGTGACTAATGAGGTGAGAAAAGGAGATTTATTCTCCTGCACTGAGCATATGCTGATGTATCATAAAGGGGGGACGGGGGGGAGGTGTACTTAGACTCCAGTTCTGCAACTTCTGCAAAACAAACGCAAAGGATAAAATGGACGAGCCCACCAAACCGTGCTCTGCCATGGTGGGAGCTGGCTGAGGCCTAAGAACTCTACTGTTTCTGCTGTGCTGCTGCACTGTGTAGGTGTTCCGTATGAATTCATGATTCATTTACATTCTGTAGAGTCTGCACTTCTGAGTATGTGATCTGAGAGGCTGAGGAGAGATAAAATAATGGTGAAAATGTAACGGATGGCTTTACTTTCCACAAGACAAGGCTTCTCGATAAATTCAAATCATAATAGAATATCTCCTCTTCTATATACAGACGTGAACGTGGTATGAATGGAACGTTTCCACAGATTTTCTTCACTTGGTTCAATGAATATACAGTTACAGCTGGAACAACACTGGCAAACGTAAGAATCTTTAACTCAAGTTTCTTGTTTTTTTAGGTTACATGGTGCAGCAGTTAGGCTACATTACAGTGCAGAGGTCACTAATAGGCAGACCGCGGTCCAGGTCCGGACCCAGACGTTGTCCAATGTGGACCCAAAGCGATAAACTATTGAGAACGAATTGATTTTGACAGTGTGTATTTTAAGGGGCGCAGCTTTTCTTGTCTTTACGGTATATTTGTGAAAAACAACTTAATTTAAAGCAGCCACGTATATCTCACGGGGAGGGGCTGGAGCCAATCCCAGCGTCATCACGCAATGACGGGGTACACCATGAACAGGTCAGCAGTCCATTGCATGGCCAACACACACCCACGCACACACTCACATCTACGGTCAGTTTAGAGTGAAGATCCTAACATGCATGTGTTTGGACTGTGGGAGGAAACCGGAGAACCCAGAGGAAACCCACTCAAGCACAGAGAGAACATACACACTCCACACAGAACCACACAGATATCTCATGTGTGTGAGAATGTGAGGAATTTCAGCCCAGATTTAAAGTCCTGGCTGGGCAACCAAAAGTTCACTTCTCTCACTAAACAAGAGAAAGTGTAAGAGAGGAGTGTACGAAGGAAATAAACTGTTAGGATGTGAAATTGAGTTATCAAGACCCCACGTTGTACTTACTTTTTCTCTAAATAAGGATGTTATGATGCACTTTTTTTCCAATAGCATTTTTAGTGTAGCCCTTGTTTTTATTTGAAATGAAAAAAAAATATTCATTCAGTTCAGCATTTAAAACAATAAATATTATTGAAATATATTGAATGGTATTTGTAAATTGTTTTGTCTTTTAGTTGCTGATGACAAAATGCTGATATTAGGCTACTCTTCTATACAGGATATAGCACTAAATCATAACACAAGTTAAAAATTATGAGGGCCCGAACCTGGGCCTGAGGAAATTTTCTCCAATTCTAATTAAATACCCCTGTTCTAGGGCCTCAACCTCTTGTACAAACGTTCCCATTCCACCTTAAATAGTGCAGCAGTTCCATGCTGGTGCCTCAGTCTACCCGTTCAGCCACTTAAGCTAATCAAACATACCAGTTTCACATTAAGTGGTCCAGCAGTTGGATTCCTTCAGTCAGAATGGAATTCCCTTTGGCTTCTCTTTGGCTGTCTCTCGGCCATCTCTCCTTCTTGACAATGTGTGGAGTTCAGCATGGAGTCCCTCCCCTTCCATAGTCCTGTGTACGAGCATGAATCCCATTTTATAGATTGGCTGGAGGAGTATTGTGTGATTTGACCTGACTTTGATTTCCCCTTTACAGAGTCAGGGCTGGGTACTAACACTGGACAGCTTCCCGGTGTTCACACAGAATGGACAGGTAGTGGACCGTAAAGAGATATTTGCTAAATTTGACTAAAAAGTCTGTTCCAGGGGTCACTAATAGGCAGGCCGTGGTCCAGACCCAGACGTTGTCCAATGCGGACCCAAACTGATAAACTACTGAGAATGATTTAATTCTGACTGTGTTTATTTTAAGAGGCGGAACTTTTCTTGTCTTTACGGTATACGGGCTTTACGGCGCAGTGAACTCAGAGACCAATCACGTGCGATGTGAGGTCATCGAAGGCTCCTCAGCCAATCAGATCTGTGCCCATTGGGGTGTACGGCATGTACACACAGGCGAGGTACGAAGCGAGGAGCAGCAGCTGGAGACTAAAGCGAGTCAGAAAGAATAAGGAGCTCTAAAAACAGAAAAGTGAACAGAGAGAACTGAGTGTTTAACAGGAACGGTTCTGGAATGGACCTGCTCTTCTAGTTTTGGAGAACACCGCTCTGTACAACCAACATGTTAATCTGTGAAGCTGAGTTAACAAGAAGAACCACGTTTTATTTACTTTCTCTATAAATAAACACTTTAAGATGCACTTTTTAAAAATAATTGTATTTTTTTTAAATAAATAATTCATTCATTTCAGCATTTAAACAGTAAATATACTGAAATATACTGAACGGTATGTGTGATGTGTTGGTGTTTCAGTAGCTGATGGTATGAGATGCTGATACTAGACTATTTCAGTAAACAGGATACACCACTGAATCAGAACACACACTAGAAATGATGACAGTCTGGACCCGCCTGAGGAGATCTCCTCTAACTGGACCTTACTGACTATAATTAAACACCCCTGGTCTATTGGACTGCATCATATTAGAGTTTAGAATTAATCACTATTTGCCACTTGTGTTTGCACACCGCGGAATTTGACCTCTGCACATCCATGAAATGGGAACACCAACATATACACACACTATTGAAATTTTAAAAATATAAAAATAAAAAATACTTTTATTTACTTCAAGTATTATCATACTTTGTATATTTTGTGTATATATATATATATATATATATATATATATATATATATATATATATATATTTTTTTTTTTTTTTGTTATCTTATCTATTGGTGAATGGAGGAGCAGCAAAGTAAGAATTTCATTGTACAGTGTAACTGTCTGTTCTGCTGTGCATATGACAATAAAAGTCTTCAATCTTGAATATACACACTAGGGGGCAGTGAGCACACTTGCCCAGAGTAGTGGGCGGCCCTATTCACAGCACCCAGGGAGCAGTTGGGTGTTAGGTGTCGTGCACAAGTGCACTTCAGTTGCATGTTGTTGGTCCTGGGGGACCAAACCAGCGACCTTCTGGTCAAAATCACTAATCTTCAGCCCACGACTGCCCCCAATATACTGCACCATTGAGTAGACACTGTTACAAACATGGATTTCCCTGTTAAATAAAAGACTGACGAGCCTGTTTCAGTGTCAGCTCACACGATCCAACCTTAACCCCCTAAACATATCCATCAAGATCAGAACACATACTCATATTACATGCAAGAAAACACCGAAATGCCCCGAACCACCACAGCGACCTATCTGGCCATGATCTCAGGATGAGTAATGCTGTCTAATCTGACCTCTCGAAGACACCTGAGGGGGTCACATGTCCTCCTGTGATCAGAGTTTCTTATGGAACCCGCCTGTGGCCGTCTGTTTCACAGCACAGCACAGTACGGAGGTTATGTTTCAGAGCTCTGAAGGTCACTAATGGTTTACAAATGCACCCGAGACCATAAAGCAAAGACAGTAGGTCCATTTAGCTTCAGGTGAGTCTCAGGTGAGTGCAGTGCTTGGAATAATACTGATATATGATATGTTTCCTTCCTCATACAATGTCTTCTCTGTTGCTGCTCCATTCTTGGAAAGCACTGCTGTGTTTCGTGTTAAAGTGTTTTATGTAGGCTAAGGTAGAAGACGCCAAAGATACACTACATGGCCAAAAGTATGTGGACATTCCTTCTAATGGTTCATGCTGAAGAGCTCAAATGTGGCTCTGTGTTATAAAGCCACTTGTCCAGCTGCACAACTTTCTAATAGTCTAATAGTTCAGTTTTGTGGCGTGGAAGCATCTAGAACCTGCAAAGCAGCGGACCATGCAAACTCAGACAGGGGGCTGGCAAGTTGCAGTCGACTGTCTTCTGTTGCATCACTCACTCTAAACTGCCTCCAGAAGCAACTTCAGCACAAGAACAATGCATCAGGAGCTTGATGGAGGGGGTTTCAATGGCTGAGCAGTTACAAGCAGGTCAAAGATCATTATGTGCAATGGCAAGCGTCAGCTGGAACAGTGGGAGCTTCATTTAGAGTGACGAATCACGATGAATCTGGGTTTGGCGGACACCAGGAGAAAGTTGGTAACAGTAAAGTTTGGTGGAGGGGGGATAATAGGGCCCTATAGTCCCAGTGAAGGGGGATCTTAATATGACTTTCAACTTTGTGGACTCCATAAAGACATTTGATGAGTTTGATGTGGAGGAACTCCAGTGGCCTGCACTGACCCCTGTCCTCAACCTCGCTAAACATCTTTAGGATGAACTGGAACGGTGTTTGGATAGCCTTCTCATCCAACATCAGTGCCTGACCACACAAATTCTCCTTGACTGAATGGGCACAGATTCCCACAGACACACTCCAAAATCTTGTGGAAGGCTTTCCAGAAGACTGTAGTCGCATATTAGTCCCAGTGGTTTTGAGTGATGGTCGTACTTTTGGCCACAATGTGTACATTTCCAGTGCAGAGAGCTACAAAGCCACTTTAGTTTGATCTATTCTAATCAAGTTTAACCCTGATTTAATTTCAGGCTGCCACTATTGGATAAATTAGTAATCAAGTGATTCTCCAAAAGAGTTTTAAGGGAGATCAAACAAGATTAAAAAAGATTTAACTGAAGAAAAATGAAACATGTACATTAAAAAGATTATAAAAAACTAGGAGAGCTTTAAGACAGATGTTATGCTATTATCAGACTGCAGGTGAAAGCAAGCCATCAACTGCTGATCTTCAGATACTAAACTAACCTAGAATGTTGTTCTCCCTTTTATACTCACTTATTAGTAGAATGTTTTTCAGCTGTGCATCACAATTGAGCAAGAGTGTCCAAACAACCAATTAGTCCAATAACATCCTTAACTTGGATTGGTGGCCGTACCAGGAGATTTAGACAGAGGACTGAGAATTACTGATAATAGACTATATGTAAAATAAGCCTCTATACAAAAATAGACTTTAATACAAACATTTTTATTCTTTAAAAATCATCTGATACACTGACATTAATTGAGAAATATATATTTCATATCTATATCATTTCTATTAAACAATGTAACTGTAACCTAATCCAGCAAATTAATAGATAGACAGATATGATTACTTTGTTTTGCTTCTGATTACTTGTCTTTAATTAAAGATATACAATTATATAAAGAAAAAGCAATTCAGCAGCACTTTTTCTTTTATTAGTAATTAAACTTTAACACACGCCAAACACAAAAACTGCAGAATGAGAGGTCGTAGGTCACTTAAATATTGTGGCTTAGATTTGGCAGAATGACCAAATCTACGTGGAGCAATATATGTAAATATTTAAAACATGTAGATGACGGATCTGTAGAGCAGTGACGTTTGTTTGAGTTTAGACATTTATAACCAAGCTGTGAAGTTCAGAATCCTACACACTGAGACTGAAAGCTCAGGGGAACAAGTAATGAATGTAAAATGAGTCAGTACACTGGATCAGAGGCAGCACAGCTGTGGAACGGCCAGCACACCAGAGTTAAGCCCACTAAATCCAAGTCTGACCTGCATTTTTCAGTCCTGATTAAGAAGAATTCATTTATTTGTGAAAACAATATATCAAATATTAAATATCATTGACTCTCACATAGGACTAGGTATGCAGGTTGAAGTGTCTATGGGTCTGTCTCAAAACCTAGTGAGGGTCTACATAGACAGTATTTTATATCATAGTATGCGGCTCCAACCATGTAGGCTGTCCCAGTTCTTAGATACCGTAAACATGCTGTCTACTGAGATTCCATATTTTGGCTGAATCGTAAAGAAGCATTGAACGGTTCCTCAGCTGCTAAGGCAAGCCCATGATGCAATGCAGGTGAAGGGAGAAATATGCATTGTCCTCTCTTTGGAATGTTTGGCATAAATAGTGTATAAAAGCAGCAGACTTAAAGCCCAGGTCAGAGGAACTTAACATCTGGCCTAGAACCTCTCTCTAACATCAGAAGATTGAATACCAGAAGATGTTCCAAATGATGCTGTCCATTATTTATCTAATAAATATACCAGTGGGGAACCGTCATGGCCCTCTACGCCCTCTCAGAGGGCCTAAAATATTCTTAACACCCACACACACACACACACACATATATAATATATATATTATTTTTACATATATATATATAATTTTTTACATATATATAATTATATTTTATCTACTTACAGTTTGACAATCAACATCTAAACAATTACAAAAATATATTCAAATAAATTATTCAAACGTGTCTATTCAATCTGTGTTGGAGTGTGAGGGGTTAAGTGGAAGCCTGTGAGTCTGTGTCTCCCCCTATAGGGACTGTGATGCCTCCGCAGAATGTTGGTGATTGGTGGTCCCGCTGTTCAGCGCCATACCAATTTCAAATAACAGTAAAACTGACCAATCATATCTTCCCTCTAAGTGGGCGGGCTTAACTCTATGATCATTTCCGCCCACTGTGGTGACGCTAGCTGGAGAAACAGCTAGCTGGCGCTAGGCTACCACCGCTAGCTAGTTTGCTGAGTCACGATGGAAGCCGAAGCTAGCTAGTTGAGGGCCGAGGCTTAAGGGTCAAGGTTCGCTACTGAAATATACATATTAAAAAGTAAAATCTAAAGTAAAATCTGTATCATCGAAGAGTTCTTCTAGCCATCAACAGAACATCGCTACAGAAGAGAACATACTTCACAGGCAAAGCTTTCTCCAACATGGCGGACAAAAGCAAAGTCATTTTCAAATTTAAGTTATTCCAATTTTCTCTGATGTTTTCATTTGTTTCTTGTCATAAAACCACACAAACAGCATTTTCATAGCAACTTTGCAACCAGTCTTTATGCAGTGGGCGGGAACAAGCCGTGATGAGGAGAGAACACTGCTACTTACACAGCTGCTACCTAGACAGCCTACTTACACACTCACTAGGTTTTGAGACAGACCCTATGTTACAGGTAGGGGCTTGACGAATGTCAATTTTTGGTGGGAGCAGGACGAAATCTAGCGGGAGTGGGATTAAAACATCAGTGCCATGAAGACCTCCAATCTTTGGCAAAGCCTGAGATCTTCTCAGTTTAACTTATGCAAGAAAAATGTAAATGTAAAAAATAAATAAGAAATAATAATAAATAAATAATGAATAATGAATAAATAAATAATTAAATGAACAGTAAGTATTTTATAAAACGTACAAGTGAGATGTGTTCACTTATTTTAAATTTGATAATCAGATCAGCAAAACATTCCTTGACCATCGATCGTATTTTATATAGGAACTATATAATTTATTAACGTTCATTAATATCACATATTCACCAAATATGAACAAATATTCAATTTATATTCATGAGAACCAAAAGCTTGAGAGACTCCAGGCTGAAGGCTTGTTTCTTGGGCATTGCTATAGGTGGTTGCTATGGTGATGTACTGTGGTGTATACCTTAATATATAGTTGCCGTTTGGAGAAAAGAAAAACATTTATCTCCATTTCTGTCCATTTACATTGCCTTAAAGTTTAATGATGAATGGACCAATAGAAATGCTTCAAAATAGCTTGGAAAATCTGGTTTCATTGACTTACATTGAAGGTAAAGACATTTTGATGGTACACATGGACTGAATAACACTGTATGGCACCAAATCACACAACAAGTATTTGTTTTTAGCTAGCCATAAGAAGAAGGTAGCTATGTATTCCCAGCAGGGACACCATGTGGCTGGAAATAGTCGGAGGAAGACGTTATCAGAGGAACTGAGGAAAACAAATAGAGGCAGAGCAAGAGAGTGGAATAAATCTGGCTTTCACTCGCTGACGAGAGCTAAAAGCGATAAAAGGATGCGAGAGAGTCGGCGGCTAATGGGAAAACTAGAGTGGACATATTTGCTGACGTTATTTATGAAAGGTTGGGATGTAGGTCATAACCTTATCTCTGACAGCCTTCTGCAGTTATTCCATTCTGTTTCTGTTCTGCAGTCCAGTCTTTGAATTGCATGCATCAAACAAAATTCATCTCAGGCCAAAAGGCCATCTCAGGTTGGGTCAGTCGCCAAAACAGGCCGCAAAGATTGAATCCTCTGTAATAAATTCCAGTAATGTTACTATTATATATATATATATATATATATATATATATATATATATATATATATATATATATATATATATATATATATATATATATATATGTATGTATTTATTTATATTAGATAGATTAGATTCAACTTTATTGTCATTGTGCAGAGTACAAGTACAAAGCCAATGCAGTTAGCATCCAACCAGAAGTGCACAATACATTATTATTTACATAAAGTGCAAAATAGAAATGACTAACAGTTTGAGATTATTGTTCATGTGGTGGTATATAAATAAATATATAGAATGTAGCTGTACACAGAATGTGAGATGAGGGGGTGGTATATAAAATAGAATATAAATTACTATACATATATACAGTAAAGAGTGAAATGCAAAGATTGCACAGAGCAGCATATGTTGTGTAACAGTGTAAGCAATAATTACAGATATAAATAGTGCAATATGAACAGAATTGCGAATATAAATATAAATTTAAGGTATATATATATATATTTAAGGTCATAGAGAATTTAAGGTTATATATATATATATATATATATATATAACCTTAAATTCTCTATGACCTTAAATCCACTGCCACCTTAAGTCAACTGCTACCTTAAATTCACTACTACCTTAAATCCATTGCAACCTTATATCCAATGGTACCCAAAATTCACTATTACTTTAAATAGACTGGTAACATGAATTCATGAATTTACTGCTACCTTGGCCCAAGAGTCCCCAGTCCCTTCAGTACACATCATTAGAAGGTAGTTTTCCTACCACCGTTAAGACTACTGCAGGGCCTTAGTAGGCAATAACAGCAATGTGGCTAACGATTTTAGTTTCTTCAGTATAATCAGTGGATTCTGGGTCATTCAGCTCATCAACAAATACACGTGTGCAGCTGTTCATGATGGGGGCTCATAGCACGATTTGTATTTGAGACAGTGGTGTGAAAATGCAATACACCCTGCAACTGTAGAGGGAGCCCAAGAGCCACAAATACCAATTCCAACATGCAGCTGCTTAAATTATTATTAATAATAAAAAACACTTTGCTTTTAAAAGATGATGAGGTTGCATGGATCACAGAGAAGACAGTAATTTTCATTTACATTATCTTTTCTCCTTTTACGTAGAAGTTTATTAAGGGGTCACCGCACTGTGACCTTAAAATATCTGACCAGGGGGAACGAGCAGAAAAGTTTTCTTCCGGTTTAAAAACTAATTTCGATACAGAAATGCCAAAGACCGTCACGATAACAGCTGCCCCTTCAGAAGGAGGATAAAAATAGCTTTCCGCTTCACATTTAGACAGATGGACTCGCTCCGGCCTCTGGGACATATTGAGAGGGGAGCCAAGTGTCAGCTGGGTCTCTTGATTAGCTTAATCACTTGCAGCCGTAGACTAGCGAAGTTACTTAATGTCCTCTTTCTTTTAAAATAGACCACAACAGAGAAAAGATCAGCGAGGCTAAAGAGGCATTCTGGCCTCTAACCATGACCGTACGCAGGGTTTTGGAAAACTGAGGTCCAAGAATTCGGCTTGGGTGGAGGGGGGGCCGGAAACATGACCACATAAGTTATATGGCAGGCAATAAGTATACTTATTTTGCAGCTACTTATGGAGAACTTTCACCTTATGACACACCATGTCTGCTATTTGCTCAGCACCACTAATTTTACATCTGAAGAACAAATCAATGTTACATCAACAACAAAGAATTGCTCATTTTAACTGATATTTTAAACTGATTTTCCTCGACAATAGATGGAAACATGTCATGTTATAAGTAGCCATTATTCTACTCATTTGCTGAGATTGTGCTAATAGCTTTCAGCATCACCTGCTTCCTTAAATGTAGTGCTACCTTAAATTCACTGCTATCTTCAATTCAGTTACCTTATATGCAAAGGTACTTAAAATGCACTATGTTAAATAGAGTGATCCCATGAATTTATTGTTACCTTAAATTCTCTATGACCTTACATTCACTGCCACCTTAAATCTAGCGCTACCTTAAATCCACTGATGCCTCAAATTCACTGCCACCTTAAGTCAACTTCTACCTTAAATTCACTACTACTGTAAATCCACTGCAACCGTAAATGTTCTGCTACCTTAAATCTCCTGCCATCTTAAATTCACTGCCACCTTACAGTCTATCCAATGGTAGCCCAAAAATCACTGTTATGTTAAATAGACTGATAACTAAATTCATTCACCCCTGCCCCCCACACAACATACACACTCACCCCACCCACACACACATGAGCCTTTCAAGATATCATCATTAGAAGGTGGATCCCACTCCAGAAAATATCACCCTCAAGACTACTGCGGTGCCTCAGTAGGAGGGCAGGTAGAATTAACAGTGATGTTGTGATGGCTACATTTTTCATTTTGGGGTTGAGTGCCGTACTCTCCAAACAAACAAACAAACAGAAGAGGGAGCAGTTTAGAAAAGTATCAGATAAAGGAGAGAGCGAGGAATTTGTTCCTGGAAAGACAGAAATTTGGAAGGTGAGGTAAAGACGGATAGACAGACACGTCTTTGAAACACAGTGAAGGAAGAATGTCTGGAAGCTTCAGCCTCGCGAGAGGAATGAGATCATCAGATGAAAGAGAAAAGGACAGCTGCAGGAAAGTTAGTCACTCCGGGGGGCTGGGGGGGAGTGCGGATGATGTCAGAGATGCCGTAAGCAGTAAAGCTGCACATAAGACCAGAACTAAAACTGCAACTAACCTGAATACTAATATATATATATATATATATATATATATATATATATATATATATATATATATATATATATATATTATATCCACCTCCTTATATCTACACACATAATCCAGTGTATCAGCTCCACTGAACATATAAGAGCTACACTTACAGACTGTAGTTCATCTGATTCTCTGTATACTCTATTACTCAGGACCCCCACAGGACCCCTACAGAGCAGGGAGGTGGATTGTTCTCAGCACTGCAGTGACACTGACATGGTGGTTGTGTGTTAGTTTGTGTTGTGCTGGTGTGAGTGGATCATTTGTTGCAAATGAGTCCAAAATAATTCACATCAGAATTGATAGGAACCAGATGTCCACGTGAAAGCAGTCTTATAGAAATGGTCCACTCCCCAAATATCAAGTTATCAAACATGAAACCACAAATATTCTTCAATTTTAACTTTTTAACCATATAAAATTTCCTCTACTGAAACAGTCAGTACTGAAGCGTTTCGGTAGTGTTACGATTATTTTGATAGGGCAAAATAGAATTTTCAATCATTTTTTTTAGTAAAATAAACTAAAAAAAGTAAAATTTATTTAAGTCCAAGTAAATCGAAGACCAGAAACTATTGTTTTTAACTCTGACCTTAAACCAATTTGGTGGGATGACCCATATGGTCTGTATGGATAGTGCTGACCTTACATTTTAACCCTTGAAGTGCTCCATGCTGGAGAACCTTAGAGTCTGTATCATCACAATGGAATTGAAAAGAACCAGACTTCTGCCTAAAAGCAGTCTTATAGAAATGCTCTGCTCCTCAAATATTCCCCAACCATAACTTTTTAACCATATAAAATTTCCTCTACTGAAACAGTCAGTACTGAAGCGTTTCGGTAGTGTTATGATGGTTTTGATAGCGACAAAATAGAATTTTCTATCATTTCTTTTAATAAAATAAACATTATTTATTTTAGTCCAAGTAAATTGAAAACCAGAAATTATTGTTTTTAACTCTGACCTTGAACCAATTTGGTAGGATGACCCATATGGTCTGTATGGACAGTGCTGACCTTAAATCTTAACTCTTGAAGTGCTCCATGCTGAGGAATGTTACAGATTCAGAATCATTTACATTGGCGTTGATAGGAACCAGACGTCTGCCTAAAAGCAGTCTTATAAAAACGGTCCACTGCGTCGAACAGCAAGTTAACAAACATAAAAATATTCCTTAATCTTAATTTTTTAATTATATACATTTTTTTCTAGCGAAACAGTAATGAAGCGTGTCAATAGTGTTACGACTGTTTTGATAGCGACAAAATAGAATTTTCAATAATTTCTTTTAATAAAATAAACACAATTTATTTTAGTCCAAGTAAACTAAAGGCCAGAAATTTTTGTTGGCGAGTCCAAATAATTTACAGTGGTGTTGATAGGAACCTGATGTCTTCCTAAAAGCAGTCTTATAGAAATGTTCCACACCTCAAATATATAGTTAACAAACATAAAACCACAAATATTCCTCAACTTTAACTTTTTAACCATAAAAATATCATCTACTGAAATAATCAGTACTGAAGTGTTTCTTTTAATAAAATTCACAATTTTTTTTTTAGTCCAAGTAAACTAAAGGCCAGAAATTATTGTTAGAATGTCCAAATAATTTACATTAGAGTTGATAGGAACCAGTCATTCACGTAAAAGCAGTCTTATAGAAACGGTCCACTGCTCAAATATCAATTTAACAAACACAAAAACACAAATATTGTTCAACCTTAACTTTAGCTCAGAGGTCCAAGTAATCTGAGGGCCAGAAATATTTTTTTTAACTATGACTTTTAACCAATTTGGTAGGATGATCCATATGTATGATTCATGTATGGACAGTGCTGAAGTGCTCCATGCTGGAGAAACCTTATCGAAACTGTATCATCACAATGGAATTGATAGGAACCAGACATATGCCTAAAAGCAGTCTTATAGAAATGGTCCACTCCTCCAATATCAAGTTATCAAACATAAAACCACAAATATTCTTCAACTTTAACTTTAGCTCAGACATCCAAGTACATTGAAGGTCAGATTATTTTTTAACCAATTTGGTAGGATGATCCATATGGTCTGTATGGAATGCTGATCTTAAATCTTAACCCTTGAAGTGCTCCATGCTGGAGAAACCTTACTGAGTCCGAATCATTTACAGTGGTGTTGATAGGAACCAGATGTCTGCCTTAAAGCAGCCTTATAGAAATGATCCTCTGCTTCAAATATCAAGTTAACAAACACAAAACCACAAATATTCCTCAACATTAACTTTGTTTTAGAAGTTTAATTAAAGTATTTTTAATTTTAGGTTAGTCATGTCAGCCAACCAGTTATAATTAATGTACGCCCTTGCAGTCTGGCATTCTCTAGATTACAGCAGAAGCTTGTTGCCTCTTACTATCAATTATGAAGACAGTCGCGGGGTTATTATTCTGAGAATCCACCGGCCCAGTGTCTGCCTCTTTGGTGTCGCTACCTCGCCAGAGAAAATGACATCACTTGCTCTCTGAAGCTTCCCTCAGGCCTTCGCTCACAACTTGCCTCGAACACCTTCGAAAATTCCATGAAAGGAAGAAAAAGAAAGGCTGAGGAACAATGAAGCTCAGGCACGGAGGAGCTGGCAGCGAAGCGTCTGCCGGTTTATGGGGGCTCGTTACACATAGGAAGGCTCATTAAGTAAGCTCTGAGGGGAGCTGAGGAGAACCTCCGTCTGCTATCCAGTCACCTGCTGTACTTCAACTTGAGGAAGAACGTTCTTAATTCTTCTTCGTGTAAAGCTGGAGAGCTCAGCTGAGATTGAATGTAACACCTCTCTGAAGCTTTCTATAGACTGTAGGTTTTTCTTAGCTTACTCATAAACCTGTTGCTTATAAGCTGCAGCCGGGATGATAAATGTGCTGACGCGAGCCAAACAGGCAAATAGCTTCTCAACCATCTAAACACAAACAAGGCGTCGCCCAAGACATACACTATGTCTGAAAGCCACGGGAGGAGCTCCGCTGGAAGAGATATAGGTAATGCTTTAGGAGCAAAGTTATTTAAACTGCACTAAAAATCATATTTACACATTGCACCCCCCACCCACCAACCACAACAACCACCACCACTCCTTACCCCACCATACCAAATAAGTAATAGCTGCATATCATCACTGTGCAAAGAAATACAAGTATCTCATGTTAATATCAATTTTCAGTTTTCTATATCATTTGAACACGTCAGCTGTTCTTTACATCCTGTGAAAGTTTCATGATTAATGGACCAATAGAAATGGTCCAAAATCACTCAGAATAATATCTGGTTCCATTGACCTACATTGAAAATGAAGACAGTTTTTGTCCTCTCCTGTAAAGTTATTATTTTTGAGATGCCCAAACCATCACAGACTAGCTTTAAAACCGTACTGATGCATGATGTATTTCATAAACATGCACAAAACCTGTTCTCAGCTCTGTAATGTCCATTTTATAGAACACTGAATGACCCACTGAATGACCCACCATCTCTGGTGGTCCTGTGGGGGTCCTGATCATTGAAGAACAGGATAATAAAGTATAGAGTGAATCAGATGAGCTACAGTTTGTAAGTGTAGAGCTACGAACTGCCCCTGCATAGCTCATGAAGTGGACAAGCGAGTTGGGGGCACCAAATTGTTCACTAGGTGTGAGTGTTTTGCCCGTCCTGTGATGGGCAGGCAGCCTGTCCAGGGGGTTTCCTGTCTTTTGCCCACCTACAGTTTCTGGTATTTGGCAAATGCTCTTATCCAGAACGACCTACAGTTTACCTGTACTCAGGTAGGTGAAGGTAGTGTTATAGTTTACCTGTACACAGGTAGGTGAAGGTAGTGTTACAGTTTATCTGTACACAGGTAGGTGAAGGTATTGTTACAGTTTATCTGTACACAGGTTGGTGAAGGTAGTGTTACAGTTTATCTGTACACAGGTAGGTGAAGGTAGTGTTACAGTTTATCTGTACACAGGTAGGTGAAGGTAGTGTTACAGTTTTTCTGTACACAGGTAGGTGAAGGTAGTGTTACAGTTTATCTGTACACAGGTAGGTGAAGGTAGTGTTACAGTTTATCTGCACACAGGTAGGTGAAGGTAGTGTTACAGTTTATCTGTACACAGGTAGGTGAAGGTAGTGTTATAGTTTATCTGCACACAGGTAGGTGAAGGTAGTGTTACAGTTTATCTGTACACAGGTAGGTGAAGGTAGCGTTATAGGTTATTTGTACACAGGTAGGTGAAGGTAGTGTTACAGTTTATCTGTACACAGGTAGGTGAAGGTAGTGTTACAGTTTATCTGTACACAGGCAGGTGAAGGTAGTGTTATAGTTTATCTGTACACAGGTAGGTGAAGGTAGTGTTATAGTTTATCTGTACACAGGTAGATGAAGGTAGTGTTATAGTTTATCTGTACACAGGTAGGTGAAGGTAGTGTTATAGTTTATCTGTACACAGGTAGGTGAAGGTAGTGTTAGCAGTCTTATCCAAGGACTCTTATTGGTACAGTGTAAGGTGGTTATGCAGGTGGGGAATCGAACCCCAGTCTACAGCATGGAGGACAATAGTGTAGCCCCCTACACTACACTATACCAACCACATACAAAATGTGACTCTTATACAATAAAATCTCGATTCTTGTTGTTATTTTTCTTTTTTGCGGAATTTGTAAAGTCCAGTTATTCTTTGCCTTGAGTTAAAATTTCATCCTAGTGGAAACCAGAGCATACAGAAGATGCAAACTCCATGGAGAACTCAACAGAACCAAGAAGAACTCAGAGACTCACACAAACACTAACATGAGGGTTCCAAAGTGCTCTGCTTACAAATTAAAGTTAGTACAACCACCTCAAAAACCAGGTTTCTTACTATAACGAGTCCTCTGGGCTACTTTCTCACTATTGTCTCTTTCTTTTATTCCATGGTTCCTACCTAAACGAGTATCAGTGTTTATTCCAGAGCACCTGGCAGTTGTTGATGATTGCAGCAGCTAACATAAGCACCCGTGGCACTGTTGATGTTGGCGGCAGCTCAGAGGTGCTCTCCAAAGCACCTGGCAGCGCTGGCAGCAGTTCCAGCATACTCTGCGGGGCTCCTGCAGGCACTGCCAATGCCGGCAGCAGCCTGTGGGCACCATACAGACTGCCTGGTGGTGCTGTCAACTGTGGTGGCCATCCCAGGTAGATCTTCAGATCACCCAGTGATGCTAGGTAGAGCTGTCAACTTGTGTGACTCTGGTAAGTCCTTTTTCTACACCAAGGGCCAGCACTCTCCATGCCGAACTCCTTGACCCTGAGATCTATGTTTGAGGCCAGGAAGGGGAATTTACAGGGGTTGGGATCAGACGCTGGCCAGGGATGTGACAGGAGAGGATGGGACTTCAACATCTCCAGCTTGTACAGCTGAACACAGTAGGGAGCGAGAGGAGGAAGCCAAGTCCTGATGGGAGGGAGAAGAGGAAAACAGATCTGGGGCCTGGTCCTCATCCACCAGCAGTGAGGATCAGGTGGCAGTGGATCCGATAAGGTCCAAGGACATCAAACCCCACATGATCAGAAGGGTCTTGGGTGGCAAGTTGGAGCTTTTTTTGGCCAGTTCTGTGGTATCTTCTTGTCAACCCAACTGTAGCAATATCCCCAATGAGTGTCTTCACGATCTGCCCCCCCAGTGCCTCTCTTTCAGGCACCACTAACCCCAGACTCCATTCCTCCAGGAGCATAGGGGGTGGTAAACCAACCCTGCTGCATCTCTCAGGGTCTACTCAGCGGGTCACTCCAGGCCCTGTAGAGAATGGAAGAGAGTTGCTGGCTCTTCTTCTTCTCTTTTTTAATCTGTATTGCATTTTTCTATTGGTTTTAGTTAAACAAATAGAAACTAAACTCAAACCAGTGCTCTGACATGCCTCCAAGTCTTCCCTGGTCTTCTAAGTAGGTGCCAGGCGGCAATGCTCACATTTTCCAACACATTGGCACTGTTCTGGGGAAGGGTCAATGCAGGGTGACTGGAAAACCCATCAAGTGCTTTATTGGCAGATTAAACGAAGTGCAAGCATCACAAATCAATCAGGCTACTTTAACAAGTCCTCCGGGCCATTCTCTCTCTCTGGCATGTGGGCCGCTCATCGGCCCTGGAGGTTTCTGAGCTCGAGTGGACCTTTGATGGTGCAGTGCATCACTGTCTGTACAGTCTGGTGTGAAGATAACTGTGTTCAGTCTTTGTGGTCACTGTATATTTGCAAGCCAAACGAGGAGTGTACCATTTCACAGTAGTGGAGAAGAAGTCAATGCTCAATTCTTACTGGTAATCCCTTCTTTTCCAATTTGCATAAAGTTTATCATCGCTCAACTATGTCACAATGACTCCTCCCACTTCGCCTTGCCATCGTCCAGCAGGTTTTATTGGAAATGAATGAGTTCTGGCTGCTATGCATTCGGTTGCTGCTGGTGTGAACGCAGCTCATGCTGGTGTGGATCCCCCCATAAATTACCTTTCAAGGATTCAAGGAGACTTAATTGTCATTCACAACACATATGGTACATGAGATGTAATGAAATTTAGTACCCAAGGTCCCAGTTTCCCCCAAATACAAATATCCAGTATTAAATATAAAAGAGAAGGAAATACAATAAATAAAATATAAATATAATTTAAGAGTCTCACAGCTTCTGGAATGAAGCTGTTTCTTAGTCTTGTGGTTCTATACTTAATGCTCCGCGACCTCCAGCCTGAGGAGGGCAGGAGTGGAGTCCTTCATGATGCAGGTGTCCCTGCATCTTCCTTTGCATACAATCCACAACTTAAGCTGGCAGGAATGAGGCGACTCCATCTCCACCACAGTAGATGCGTTTATTGACTCTATGGGTCTGTCTCAATCCTAGTGAGTGTCTAAGTAGGCAGTCTAGGTAGCAGCTGTGTAAGTAGCAGTGTTCTCTCCTCATCTCTCCTCATAAAACAGATTACTGAGACTCTAGTTAGAGAAAGACTGCGCTTGTTCCCGCCCACTGCAGCACGCAACAGGTGGTTTAGCTGGTTGCTAAGCTACCGGCCGGCATCCAAAACAATAGCCTGAGGCTTAAAAGTCCGCTAGCATAAATGCTAATGGCGAGAGTATAAAACTGCTAAATGGTGAAGGACTCGTTACAGAGTTGATAATAAAAACTGTTTTGTGTGATTATATGACCAGAAACACATTAAAACTCCAGAGAGAATCAAAATAACTCACATTTTAAAACCACTTCACTGCTCCTAGATTAGCCTGTGTTGCATCATGGGATTGTCTTAGCGGCTGAGGAAGCGTTCGATGCTTCCTTAAAATCAGGTCTAAATAAGGTTTCTCAGTAGACAGCATGTTTAAGGTATGTAAGAAGTGGGACAGTCTACATGTCGGGAGCGCATACTATGACGTACAATGCTGCCTATGTAGGAGCTCACTAGGATTTGAGACACACCCTATAGGTTCTGCCATGTGTACGGTTTCAGTGAGTAGTGGAGAGTTATGGGCCCAGTCCAAGATCCTCAGTCCAGGATATGAAAATGAACAAGGTCTGGCTGTTCTAACGTGGTCGACACCAAAAACCAAGAATATGACACACATGAAAAATATGACAGGGTGTTCTTTCATGTAAATGTCTGAAGTTTTGGATTTACGCTGTGCACTGTTGTATATCTAAACTGACTGTGACTAATTTTTGTATATTTTATGACATCTGTAAAACTCACACACCAGCTAAGGAAACCCAGCAGTTCCCCACAGTCTCAGCTTTCATCACAGTCATCTGTTTGGGGCTGATCCAAATATATTTCAATAGCCTGAGAATTGGCCTGATCCACTTCCAGTCCCTAGTTTCTTTCTGACATTCTCTTCACTCTCCACTGTAAATATGGGCCTATTAAAGAACCTGCAGCAGTGAGGCACCTTTTCAGAGGTCAACAGCAAGATGGTTACTGTGTGGAGATGTTTTATAGTGGAATATAAAACCGGTACTGTCGAAAGTTCCAGTGATTAAGAAATCTTTTGTCCTAACGTGTGCACGGGAACGGTAAGGGAGTGGCCATAACTCTAGTCTATACTGCGTTTACATGTTTCCCTTGAAAAAGGGGTCAATTTCATGTCTCATAGCAACATGGGAAATAAAGCCAGGTAACCGGTGGTGTGGTACACTGGTTAAATACCAAGAGTGGTTAAACAAAGACCTTTCCTACATACAAGAAAAGAAAACATAATAATTTTTAGTATCCATCTTAATGTGAACTCTGTTCTGCTGCATTTTAACTAGAGATGGACGGATCAGTGTTTTTGGGGCCAATTCCGATCACCGACCAATATCTGATACCGATCGAGGGCGGGGCTATATGCCACGGCGGGGCTACATGTAGTTATTAACGCTAGCAAGTCATGAAACATGGTCTAAACTGGTTTATTACATTTTTAACGAGCTCATATGAAACAGTATAATATTGTAACTAAATTAGAAGTTGGTCTATGTGGGAGTAAACCGCTTGATAAGCTCCAGAAGAGCCACATCTGAAAAGTATCTCTACTAGGAACAGCAGAGCGTGGATCCAGGTGGAACATTAAGCAGCAGAATGAACGTCATCTACAGCCGAGAAGAGCTGCTTATCTAGAACTATAAACTCAATCACTCTGGCTGTGGTTCTTTAGCTCTCTGGCTGTTTCTGCTGCTGTTCTGTTGGTACCGGTCAGATCTGGTCTGTATGTGTTCTGGGTTATTAGTTTGTGTTAGCTGTGTGTTCTAGCTCTGCTGTTTACTGATACTCACTGTGTTCAGCTGTGTGGTGTCTCTGAAGTGTGTATCAGATTAGTGTGTTAAATGTCTTTGTCTTGGTTCTCTGTGAGAGACGCTGATGTTACTAATTGTACAGATGTTATAAACTGTCCTGGATGAGTCTGAGTCACATACGGTAACAAACTGTCAGATGGACGATGTTTTCTTTACGCACGTGCGGTAAACGCTTAAACTGTTCTTGCGAAGCCGCTGTTTTAGTCAGTCGGAAAATAAAACGGTATGTATTTCCACCTAGTGGTTCAGATAGGAATTGCAGGGAGCTGGCTGGAGTTCTCCTCTTCCTGAATGAAACACTAGCTGGAAAAACAGAAATTAGGCTCATTTGTTTAACACCATTGATTGGCTCTCGAGATCGGCTAAATTGGAGAAATAACGGCTGATCACTGATCACATATTTTGATTAAAAATCGGCCGTTACAGATACATAGCCCATCGATCCTTCCATCTCTAGTTTCAACATTCAAACAACAACCACAAACTACTCGGTTAACAGTTTCACGATTGCTTCCCTCCTTGTTTAAACCTCAAAACAGTCTAAACAGTCTTTCTACTCCAATCCACTGGTTAAAGCATCTGAGGCATCTGAAGCTCTCATCTTTTCAACATGCAGCAGTTTGGTGTTCCTTGTTCTTCTTTGTTGAGTCCAAAAAAAATACTTAATACTATCTTAATACTTCGTTATCATTTCAGTGCTGTATAGGGCTTCTTGCTAGGAACTCATGTCTTCATGTTCCGGTCATTAACTGTTTTTCTGAGTAGTTTAGCTTTGCCTTAGCTGGCTAGCTATCTTTGGTGCCAACATTAGCTGGCTGACATTAGAGCCCAGTGGCACCAAACATTTCATTCGTTTAATCTTTCTCATCACAAAGAAAGTGCTAGAATAGTAATTGTTCAACTTAACATTGCAAGGAATCAAAGTGGTCACAGGCAGTGATGGTGAGGGCATGAGGGCACTAAAACTAAGAAAAATAACAAGATCTAAAGACAAAGATTTAAAAACAGAGTACACAGAGAACACAAACACAAGCGGATATCTTGCAATAAATATCCACAAATACATTCAGCAGCACAACCACACTGCTGGAGATAACATTCACAATCCATAAATCCACAAATGTCCAAAAAATACCTTATCTTAATACTTAATAACTAATTTTATAAGCATCTGGGTTGAAGCTGCTGGTGAGACGACGAATAGCTGTCGTTGATAAGGTAAGTTACAACACTTAAGGGTGATTCTTCAATTGCGGGCTCTTTTTGCCATCTTAGTTTTATAAAGTAATGCATTTCAATTGAATTTCATTATAAAACCACACTGTTAGACTTAATTCTATTTCATTTCGAAATAATTTAAATGATACTGATGGTGAAATTTAAAACCTGTCATTACCATCAACAAATGTCATTACCATCTCAACAGGTTATGTGTTGGTAATGACGTGTTGCGGTAATGACAATTTTCACTTCTTTAAGAAAAAAGCTAGCTAGGCCATGGATTTGCTAAATTAGTACAAGATGCACTTTAAATACACATAAATAAATAAATAATGTGTAAATGTAATGTTTAGTTGTAAATAAATAAATAATGTGTAAATGTAATGTTTAGTTATAAATAAATAAATAATGTGTAAATGTAATGTTTAGTTATAAATAAATAAATAAATAAATGTGTAAATGTAATGTTTAGTTATAAATAAATAAATAAATAAAGTGTAAATGTAATGTTTAGTTATAAATAAATAAATAAATAAATAATGTGTAAATGTAATGTTTAGTTATAAATAAATAAATAAATAAATGAAGAAAAAAATAATGTGTAAATGTAATGTTTAGTTATAAATAAATAAATAAATAAATGAAGAAAAAAATAATGTGTAAATGTAATGTTTAGTTATAAATAAATAAATAAATAATGTGTAAATGTAGTGTTTAGTTATAAATAAATGAATAAATAAATAATGTGTAAATGTAATGTTTAGTTATAAATAAATAAATAAATAAATGAAGAAAAAATAATGTGTAAATGTAATGTTTAGTTATAAATAAATAAATAATGTGTAAATGTAGTGTTTAGTTATAAATAAATAAATAAATAATGTCTAAATGTAATGTTTAGTTATAAATAAATAAATAAATAAATGAAGAAAAAAATAATGTGTAAATGTAATGTTTAGTTATAAATAAATAAATAAATAATGTGTAAATGTAGTGTTTAGTTATAAATAAATAAATAAATAATGTGTGATTGTAATGTTTAGTTATGAATAAATAAATAAATAATGTGTACATGTAATGTTTAGTTATAAATAAATAAATAAATAAATAATGTGTAAATGTAATGTTTAGTTGTAAATAAATAAATTATGTGTAAATGTAATGTTTAGTTATAAATAAATAAATAAATAAATAATGTGTAAATGTAATGTTTAGTTGTAAATAAATAAATAAATAAAGTGTAAATGTAATGTTTAGTTGTAAATAAATAAATAATGTGTAAATGTAATGTTTAGTCATAAATAAATAAATAATGTTTAAATTCAATGTTTAGTTGTAAATAAATTAATAAAGAATGTGTAAATGTAATGTTTAGTTGTAAATAAATAAATAAAGAATGTGTAAATGTAATGTTTAGTTGTAAATAAATAAATAAATAATGTGTAAATGTAATGTTTAGTTGTAAATAAATAAATAATGTGTAAATGTAATGTTTAGTTGTAAATAAATTAATAAATAATGTGTAAATGTAATGTTTAGTTGTAAATAAATAAAGAATGTGTAAATGTAATGTTTAGTTGTAAATAAATAAATAAATAAAGTGTAAATGTAATGTTTAGTTATAAATAAATAAATAATGTGTAAATGTAATGTTTAGTTGTAAATAAATAAATAATGTGTAAATGTAATGTTTAGTTGTAAATAAATTAATAAATAATGTGTAAATGTAATGTTTAGTTGTAAATAAATAAATAATATGTAAATGTAATGTTTAGTTGTAAATAAATAAATAATATGTAAATGTAATGTTTAGTTGTAAATAAATTAATAAATAATGTGTATGTAATGTTTAGTTGTAAATAAATTAATAAATAATGTGTAAATGTAATGTTTAGTTGTAAATAAATTAATAAAGAATGTGTAAATGTAATGTTTAGTTGTAAATAAATTAATAAATAATATGTAAATGTAATGTTTAGTTGTAAATAAATAAATAAATAATTAGTAAATGTAATGTTTAGTTGTAAATAAATTAATAAAAAATGTGTAAATGTAATGTTTAGTTGTAAATAAATTAATAAATAATATGTAAATGTAATGTTTAGTTGTAAATAAATAAATAAATAATGTGTAAATGTAATGTTTAGTTGTAAATAAATAAATAAATAATGTGTAAATGTAATGTTTAGTTGTAAATAAATTAATAAATAATATGTAAATGTAATGTTTAGTTGTAAATAAATAAATAAATAATGAGTAAATGTAATGTTTAGTTGTAAATAAATAAATAAATAATGTGTAAATGTAATGTTTAGTTGTAAATAAATAAATAAATAATGTGTAAATGTAATGTTTAGTTGTAAATAAATAAATAAATAATGTGTAAATGTAATGTTTAGTTGTAAATAAATTAATAAAAAATGTGTAAATGTAATGTTTAGTTGTAAATAAATTAATAAATAATATGTAAATGTAATGTTTAGTTGTAAATAAATAAATAAATAATGTGTAAATGTAATGTTTAGTTGTAAATAAATAAATAAATAATGTGTAAATGTAATGTTTAGTTGTAAATAAATTAATAAATAATATGTAAATGTAATGTTTAGTTGTAAATAAATAAATAAATAATGAGTAAATGTAATGTTTAGTTGTAAAGTACTGCCGTACTGATGTAAACGGTAATGACTCTGAATAAATGTACTCTATGTTCAGGAGCAATACACCATTCAGTTACTCCCATTTACACACATTAACATCTCACTCCTCACTCATGGCTGACATGTGCTCCTTTGAGAGTCTTTGTTTCCATGGTTACAACATAAACAAGTGCTGCCTTTAAATAGTTCCCTGCAGAAAGTCATACACTGTTGCAGTAATGATGATAATGTTGGGGACGATAATATATTGCTCAGAAATATGCATAGGTACAAATATGAAACTAAACAGTACATTTAGTTTCTTTTTAAGTTTTAATGAAACTCATAATGTGATCTTTTTCATAAATTGATCACTTTTTAGAATTTTATTGGGGAAGTTTTAAAGTCTGGGTTAGGAACAAGGCCAAAGTAGGAAAATATTGATGTTTAAATCATTATAAAAAATGGAAATCATAATTATTTTGGTGTGTCTTTTTTCGTGATGAAAGGAATGATCTTTTTAATACCTAAAATGTTTGTTTTGTAGCAAAGTAATTTTAACACACATTTATAACCTAGGGAGGTAAAAGTTCCTCTAATTAAAGAATCAGCCTTAAACAAAAAATGGAAGACCACGTTTGGTACCAATGGCCTCTAATGTCAGCACACTTGGTAAAGACTTTGGCTTGTATAGGGTGTTTCTTGTTTTCTATGCTTTTCAGCTTTGCTACCTTTGTCAGCCCTTGTCTTACTGACACACCCGACAACCAAACATGAGTTCATAGCAAGAAACACTCTATATACCCCCACAGCCTGTTTCAAGGGTATCTGTAAAGAGCTAATTTAGCTCTTGCCAGTTGATGCTTACATTAGGTGGCTAACATTAGAGCCCAGTGGCACCATACATTCCACTGGTTTAGTACTTGATCAATTGAGTGCAATGTGCATTGGCTAGTTTTTTTGGACTCAGGACCTGGACGCAAAGGTCTATACATCATGGATTAAAACCTTGTTCTTTTGCATCCTTTCAGAAGAAACTCTGGCCCAATAAAAGTGGTGCAACTGATGGGATATGCTTGTAATGTCCATAATATTAGCATGTTGGGATGTTATCTTTGTAAATGGATGACTACTTGAGGAGAGTTAGCAGTACAGGCTGTTCAGGGACGGTGGAACAGCTGGAGTTCGCTCTGTACTCTTTTATTTTTATGTTGCATGAAACAGGGTTCATCAAAAAGACGTGGCTCTGTGATGATGGAGCAGATGAGGGAAGTGGATACAGATTAGAGTTCAACTTAACCTTGCGAGGACCAGATACACAGAGAACATGAACTCAAGTGGGCTACTTAAACATCCATCCATCCATCCGTCCATTATCTTCCACTTTATCCTGCTAGTCGAGGTTATGGAGAGCTGGAGTCGGAGAGGGTTGGTCTTCTCAGAGTTACTGCTCGACACCATCTAAGTACAGATTCAGACGAATACGCAGTTCTGTCACAAGAAGTGGATCTAAAATGATGTAAATGGGGCTTTTAATGAATAGCGGGTATGTTGATTCAGACTGAGACATGGTGTTACGATCCTTATGCTAGGCTTTATTAACTCAAACAAGGGTATGAAATGTGAACACAAAGCACAGAGCGGAGCCAGTAGACTCGGAAGTCCTGGGAGACTCCAGATGCAGAATCTCTGTCTGAGCAGTGGAATGTGAAGAGGTCCCTCTAGCGCTGGGAAGAAACCCTGGAATTAGGTCCTGTCTGGACAGTTCAAACAAAAAGAGGTTATTCCTTGCGTTGTTCTGGAGCTAGCAAGGAGAGAGCGTTCTGGAGTGTTCCCCGAGAGAGCGTAAGAACACAGTTTATATATTCGCGAAGTTCAAAGTCAACTGAGGACCAAGCACAAACACGATGTTTGATAGCCAAACCAACCTCACAGTGTGGAGACCTGTGGGGATGGGATGCCAGGTGTTAGCTCAGACGTCAGGAGTCGGGGGTGTTCTGGCAGATCAGCGAGTCCAGTGGCCTCGAGGGCTCCAGGGAGGATGGCAGGTCACCGCTGTGGAGATATGGACCTAGAGGGAACGGGGGAGGTAGGGGTTGTCACAGTCAACGTCACAATTCAATACCACACACTGCACTCAGAGAGACTATATAGGCCTGCTGATGAGCTTCAGGTGTGTGATATTGATGGTGCTCAGGTGTAAGGTCACCACCACAGTGGTGGTCTTGTGTTAAAGGAAGTTGGTCAGATGGTGGACATAGTGTGTCCAAGGTTGTGTAGATACCAAACACTCATGTACTGAAACTGCCTACTAGTCTACCGCTAGTACGGGGACCAATTTAGTACCTATTGATCTAGTAGGCAGTTTTGGACTACCTGGACTACCTGGGAAGGGGAGGAGCCACAAATACAAAGGATAGATGAGGGGTGTGACCAGGGAGAAGCTAGAGACTGAAAAACAAATGCACAAAGTAGAGAAAACAAAGAGAGGAACAGGGATTTCACTGATTCGGTCCATAAAAAAAGTTGGGATAACTCAACTCTTGACGATTGGCGACAGACAGCTGAAATCGAAGATGTTCTTTGGTGTGTGTGAAGCTCTCTTAGCCGACGCTGAGCTGCTAGTCATGCTTATATTGCATCAGGCTGCTGTAACTACATCCACATTCTTTTATTACCATTTTGAAAAGACGCAAAATACTAGTCCACGTCCCCACTGCAGGGAAACGGGCGAAATAGGAAAACGCAGTGGGTTAAAAGTAGAAATGCCTCCTGGTGTTTCTGACGTGAGGCTCCACCTCTGTGAAGAAAAGCCTTTTGTATGAATTATAAAGAAGCAGAGCTGCTGCCGTGCGCCCAGTGGGGAAAAAAGAGATTGTCGCATGTTAAACATTTTAAATGTGAGGCTTTGCTGGTTTCATAACCTGCACAACAACAAAACCACCGTGAAATATTCAAATCTTAAGCCGCAGCAAGCAATACACAGGAGCTAAGCTCATTGCGTAACTCTTCATTACATCCGCTTCCTAAACTAAAGAAGCCATTCTTCAAATATTAAAGCATGCAGTGGAGAGATGTAGGAACACCTGCTTTTGGGATCTAAGATGTGATGGTCCACTCCAAATCGCAAAGCTCACCAGCACAGATGGGGCTTGAGGTCACTGTATATATATATCCAATGAAAAACGTGTATCTCCATTTTAGTTGATTTTGAGTTTTCTACATCACTTGAACACGCCAATGGTCGCTTACCTTGTGTGAAAATTTCATGATGAATGGGCCAATAGAAGAGCTCCAAAATAGCTTGACAATAATTCTGGTTCCATTGACTTACATTGAAAGTAAAGAGGGTTTTCGGTCTCTCCTGTAAAGTTGGAGTTTTGTAGATACTTATTTTTCATAGGACAGCGATGATATGCAGTCATCTAGACTGTTTCTACACACATTAGAAGACCAGAACTCCAGTGTGGTACCATGATAGGACGCCACCTGTGTAACAAGTCCAGTTGTTTCCTCACTACTAAATTTTCCACAGTGGACTGTCAGTGGTGTTATAACAAAGTGGAAGTGATTGGGAACGACAGCAACTCAGCCACCTAGTGGTAAAACGCATACAATGACAGAGCGGGTTGGCGGATGCTGAGGAGCATAGTGCACAGAGGTCACCAACTTTCTACAGAGTCCATCACTACAGACTTCCAAAGTTCATGTGGCCTTCAGATCAGCTCAAGAACAGAGCGTAGAGAGCTTCATGGAATGGGTTTTCATGGCCGAGCAGCTGCATCCAAGCCTTACATCACCAAGCACAATGCAGAGCATCGGATGGACTCTAGAGCAGTGGAGACGTGTTCTCTGGAGTGACACGTCTGAAAATCCGATGGACAAGTCTGGGTTTGGCGGTTGCCAGGAGAACGATACTTGTCTGACTACATTGTGCTGAGTGTAAAGTTTGGTGGAGGGGGAATTATGGTGTGGGGTTTGGGACAATTTCATGCACATGCATTCTCATCCAACTGCCTCCAGCCCCCCTGATGACCCGGACTAGTAGGATAAAGCGAACGATAATGGATGAATGGATGGTTATGGTTGCCAGTTGTGGATCCACAGCACAGCCAAACATTTCTAAACAGCTCTAAAGAGTATGAGAAGCGAACCGGCCGCGTGGCAGGGAATTAGAGTGCCGCAGTGGGGAATGATCATGTAATAAAATGCTACATGGGTGTGTAAATTCACACTGCAGCTCTGCTCGCCAAACCCGAGAGCGTGACCAGAAACGGTGGCAAGACAAGCTGAGATGTTTATTGCATAACAAATGAACGAGTTTAAAAGTTTGATAGATGCTGATTTGGCGAAGCAGGCAGTAATCAGGAGGTGTGAAAAGGAAAAAAGGCTGCGTGGGAGTGATTCTCCATCAACCTATGACTAGTTTGGAAACCTTTTTGATTAGGCCAGGCCTGCGCATCACATCATAATTACACTCTGCCTGTGTGGTGCTGTAACGACTTAAGCATAAATATTTCGAGTATGAATCAAGCGCCAGGCAAGAATCAAACTCATGTTCGCTGATCTATAAGGGTTTGAAAAGATGTGTAATGTATTACAGTTATCATACAATGTCAGCATATGAACTTGAGTGACGTCCCATACTTAATCCATAGAGTTTAATATGATGTTGGCCCAACCTTTGCAGCTGTAACAGCTTCAACTCTTCTGGGAAGGCTCTCCACACGGTTTAGGAGAGTGTTTATGGGAATGTTTGACCGAACATTAGTGAGGTCTGACACTGATGTTGGACGAGAAGGTCTGGCTCGCAGTCTCCTCTCTACTTCATGCCAAAGGTGTTCTATCAGGTTGAGGTCAGGACTCTGTGCAGGCCAGTCAAGTTCCTCCACACCAAACTCGCTCCTCCATGTCTTTATGGAGGTGCTCTGTGCACTGGTGGGCAGTCATGTTGGAACAGGAAGGGGCCGTCCCCAAACTGTCCCCACAAAGTTGGGAGCCTGAAATTGTCCAAAATTTCCGAGTCCACCTCCTGAAAAACAACCCCGCACCATAATCCCCCCTCCACCAAACTTTACACTCGGCACAGTGCAGTCAGACAAATACCGTTCTCCTGGCAACCTCCAAACCCAGACTCGTCCATCAGATTGCCAGACAGAGAAGTGTGATTGGTCACTCCAGAGAACACGTCTCCACTGCTCTAGCGTCCAGAAGAGGCGTGCTTTACACCACTGCATTTGACACTCTGCATTGTTCTTGGTGATGTAAGGCTTGCATGCAGCTGCTTGTCCATAGAAACCCATTCCATGAAGCTCTCTATGCTCTGTTCTTGAGCTGAACTGAAGGCCACATGAAGTTTGGAGGTCTGTAGTGATTGTAGAAAGTTGGTGACCTCTGTGCACTATGCTCCTCATTGTACGTGGTCTACCACTTGGTGTCTGAGCTGCTGTCGTTCCCAATCACTTCCACTTTGTTATAACACTGACAGTCCACTGTGGAATATTTAGTAGTGAGGAAACTTCACCACTGGACTTGTTGCACAGGTGGCGTCCTATCACGGTACCATGCTGGAGTTTATTGAGCTCCTGAGAGAGACCCATTCTTTCACTTATGTGTGTAGAAGCAGTCTGCATGAATAGGTGCTGGTTTTATACAAATGTGTCCATGGAGGTGATTGAAACACCTGAATTCAGTGATTTAAATGGGTGAGTGAACACTTTTGACAATATAGTGTACCTCTCTGCCATAAAAATATATTTTAAACCAAAATCTAACGTGTCGCTGACATTAGCCAGAATGCACATAACCATTTCACGTAATAACCTTCATAATGTAGGAGCTTTTAGAGGCATTAAGCTCTTGAGACATCTGGTTCCCATCAGCACCACTGTGAACAATTCTCATTCAGTTTCTCCAGAATGACCCATAAAGACTGATTTATGCAGAACTGAGTGGAGTTGTATGGTCATAGGATAATATGAGAATGCTAATAACAAAAGTATTTGTTACCATATTTACGATTTTTCTAACTGTTTTTCTCGCTTTTAGATAAACAAAACAACAAAATGAGGGAAAAGTATTATTAAAACTGAACCCATTCAGCACACACTTCAGACTCTGTTATCCTCTTCCCAGTGTGCTATAAATCTTGCAGCTAGCCAGAAATTCCAAACCCAATATCAGAAGCGAAATTTGATCTTATGACCTTATCCTGACTGAGAGCTTGTGACAAGTTTGATAAAACTGGGGTCCATTTTTCATAGGAATGCCCCTCGTTTTCCAAACCGGCTAGATTTATTCTTTTTAAAAGGAAGGAAACGAACGAGGAGACTGCAGCCTGGAGATGGACGAGCATTGCTGTGATTTAAATGTCCATGAAAAGGTCAGGCGTGGTTCTGTTTGTCTTTCTAAAGATTATAAACTCAATGTTTATTTATTAGCACCTCACCAAGCTGTCTAAACCACTACAGGCTGAATAGAAACATATATCAATGGGTTGGGTTGAGTATTCACTCACCCATCCAAATCATTGAATTCAGGTGTTCCAATCACTTTCATGGCCACAGGTGTATAAAACCAGCACCTAGTCATGATGTTGCTTCTACACACATTAGTAAAGAGTGGGTCTCTCTCAGGAGCTCAGTGAACTCCAGCGTGGTACCGTGATAGGACGCCACCTGTGCAACAAGTCCAGTGGTGAAGTTTCCTCACTACTAAATATTCCCCAGTGGACTGTCAGTGGTGTTCTAACAAAGTGGAAGTGATTGAGAACGACAGCAGCTCAGCTACCAAGTGGTAGAACACGTACAATGACAGAGCAGGTCAGAGGATGCTGAGGAGCATAGTGCACAGAGGTCACCAACTTTCTACTGAGTCAATCACTACAGACTTCCAAACTTCATGTGGTCTTCAGATCAGCTTAAGAACAGAGTGTAGAGTTCTCCATCTGCATTGTGCAGAATGTAAAGTTTGGTGGAGGGGGCATTATGGTATGGTGTTGTTTCATGTTCCAGTGAAAGGAACTCTTAATGCTTCAGTGGACCAAGAGATTTGGGACCTCCCAACTTTGTGGGAACAGTTTAGGGACGGCCCCTTCCTGTTCCAACATGACTGCCCACCATACTATATTAAAATCAAGCTGGAAGGCAGAATGTCTACACAAACTTCCAACCTCCATACTTGCAAGCTTAAATACAGATATAGGCATAGGAACCTGTTTTCTGATGGACTCAGGGGGAACACTTGGACTGGTCAGTATAGTGTGCAACTCCAGATGTAACCAAGCCCAGCTCCATGACATAAAACCATGAAATTCGTTCAAGCTATCATATCCACCACACCTACTGGTCAGCTCTAAAAGTCTAAATTCAAATATTCAAGAAAACAAATGCGCATTTAAATGTTTTAAGATACTTAGGCAGTTGCTCCAATCATGTTCCACCTTGTTAGCCACAAGCAACAGCTAATGTTACCTAATGCACTGAAAAGCTGCCATTACTGACCAATAACTGACCATCATTTAGGCCATCTTTTTAGTTTTAATTAGGTTTTTATATGTACAGGAATATTCTGAAACATCTAAAAGCTTGGTGGCAATGAAGCTGGAGGCTGTGTTACTATTCTTACCTGGTTCTACCTTAAATCTCCGAATGTTCCACAATGTCAAATGAATCAAAGCCAGTTTCAGCTTCATGAACGACACAGTATGTTTAATATAAAAGTTAAGAAAAAGAAATATTGCTTTCATATAAGAGTAGCCGAATGCACCGTGTGCACCATTGAGCTGTTATGCTGTGTTCACATGTTTGCAGTAAACAGATGACGGCAAACAGGATATTTCATTGATTTCAATGGAGCCCTATTGGAAAATTCTGCCACCGTCAGCAGCAACACTATGTCGACCGCAGCGGTGAGTGGAACAACCAATCAAGAGGCTAGGTTTCCACACTTTTGACGTCAACCGCATACCACCATCGCCCACGTAACTTAGAAGAATCAGACTGAAAGGTGTACTTCTCTGTGTGTCTTATATTCATCCCTCGTTCCTCCTATAGACTCCTATTCACTTTTTTAACAACGTCTAGCATCCGCTTGGCAACCCCCAGGAGAAACACTCAGTAAACATTCTATATTTTTATATTTAGAATCTATGTATGTATTGATGTATCTATCTATCTATCTATCTATCTATCTATCTATGAATAATAGTATTACTATCTATCTATCTATCTACACCTTACAGTATAACAGTTTTATCTATCTATCTATCTATCTATCTATCTATCTATCTATCTATCTATCTATCTATCTATCTATCTATCTATCAACACCTTACAGAACAACAGTTTTATCTATCTATCTATCTATCTATCTATCTATACCTTACAGTATAACAGTTCTATCTATCTATTTATCTATCTATCTATCTATCTATCTATCTATCTATCTATCTATCTATACCTTACAGTATAACAGTTTTATCTATCTATCTATCTATCTATCTATCTATCTATCTATCTATCTATCTATCTATCTATCTATCTACACCTTACAGTATAACAGTTCTATCTATCTATCTATCTATCTATCTATCTACACCTTACAGTATAACAGATCTATCTATCTATCTATCTATCTATCTATCTATCTATCTATATATCTATCTATCTATCTATCTATCTATCTATCTACACCTTACAGTATAACAGTTTTATCTATCTATCTATCTATCTATCTATCTATCTATCTATCTATCTATCTATCTATCTATCTATCTATCAACACCTTACAGAACAACAGTTTTATCTATCTATCTATCTATCTATCTATCTATCTATCTATCTATCTATCTATACCTTACAGTATAACAGTTCTATCTATCTATCTATCTATCTATCTATCTATCTATCTATCTATCTATCTATCTATACCTTACAGTATAACAGTTTTATCTATCTATCTATCTATCTATCTATCTATCTATCTATCTATCTATCTATCTATCTATCTATCTATCTATCTATCTATCTATCTATCTATCTACACCTTACAGTATAACAGTTCTATCTATCTATCTATCTATGTACACCTTACAGTATAACAGATCTATCTATCTATCTATCTATCTATCTATCTATCTATCTATCTATCTATCTATCTATCTATCTATCTATCTATCTATCTATGTACACCTTACAGTATAACAGATCTATCTATCTATCTATCTATCTATCTATCTATCTATCTATCTATCTATCTATCTATCTATCTATCTATCTATCTATCTATCTATCTATCTACACCTTACAGTATAACAGTTTTATCTATCTATCTATCTATCTATCTATCTATCTATCTATCTATCTATCTATCTATCTATCTATCTATCTACACCTTACAGAATAACAGTTTTATCTATCTATCTATCTATCTATCTATCTATCTATCTATCTATCTATCTATCTATCTATCTATCTATCTATCTATCTGTCTATCTATCTATCTATCTATCTACACCTTACAGTATAACAGTTTTATCTATCTATCTATCTATCTATCTATCTATCTATCTATCTATCTATCTATCTATCTATCTATCTACACCTTACAGAATAACAGTTTTATCTAACTATCTATAGAAGCTGTCATTCGATGTTTTACATTATCTGGCTCCTAATTGGTCCACAGAATTTAAATAAAGACTACTGATTGGCTAAAAAAGAGGCAGTGGATCACACCAGAGTTCACTGGAAGCTAATTCCATTACACTGTTTCAGGAGGACCTGAAATCGACTCTCTGTGTGATGACTGAGCAGGCGAGAGAGGTAGATACGTATGCAAAGTCTGCTTATTAGAGTCCAACCTCACATTACTTGGAGTTCAGGCAGGGACGGTAAGAGCAGGAGCATCTCTGATGAGCAAATCACAGAGAATAAGATACAAAAACTAAAGACGAATGATAAGAAACAAAACCTAAGATCTCTGAAAACATGAAGAGAGCAGACTATTATCATCACTGTCCAAAGAAAACCGTGTATCTCTATTTGTGTCAATAATTATTTTTTGACATAATTAACACAACAGCTGCCGTTTACACTGTATACAAACCTCATGATGAATGGACCAATAGAAATGCTCCAAAATAGCTTGGAAAAAATCTGGTTCCATTAATTTCTTTGGACAGCAACAATATATTACAATCACATTTACAGTAACACAATCACAGGTGCCTAACAAAGAGTGAACAAGGGGTATAAATACACAAGGACAGACAAAGAAACACCTGAGAAGGGGAGGAGCCACAAACTAAGGACGATTGCTACCAGGCTTGAATTCAGCTTTCACACTTGATCAAATACGCTGAACTTCCAGAGCATGCGCTCCTGGGATGGGAAAAAAAGCTCCAGTATGAAATTCCATAAAGACCCTTTACTGTATGGCTCTCAGGATCCATCAGGTGAAACGGTCCATCATTCCATGATTGCTAGGCTTATTTCAGCCTCACTGCAATCTCCCCCTCTACCCGGGATCTCCCAGAAGGCCGAGGCAGAGCGCGCTGATGAAAGGGTCTCAGCAAAGGTTCTAGTACTTTTCTTTAATCAGCTTGAGCATTTCTTCATGTCTCTTTGGTAAATGTATCTGATTCCAGCGCAGAGCATCTGTAGCTGCTGTGATTTTGGTGAATAATTCTTTCCGTGCGGCTCATTCAGCTCTAAATATAGCAGCTTCGCTCAGATGTACTAAACGTCACGCAGACTCACGAGACAAATGAATCTGACATTTATTATTAGCAATAGATCCACATAATCAAGACATTCGTTTCTGTTCCAGAGAATAAAATGCAATGTTTTAGAAACTCACACACCGTGACAGCCTGTAATGATGGAGCGTCTCAGCGTCTCGGCTGAATGAATAGTTTTGGTGTCTGTGAGTGTTCCTCTGGTATATCTGCACAGAGGCATTTGATTCAATGCAATAAGAAGTAGTAGAATTATCTTCTGTAATACAAATTTCTATCTATCTATCTATCTATCTATCTATCTATGAATAACAGTATTACTATCTTTCTATCTATCTATCTATCTATCTATCTATCTAGCTATGAATAACAGTATTACTATATTTCTATCTATCTATCTATCTATCTATCTATCTATCTATCTATCTCTGAATAACAGTATTACTATCTATCTATCTACCTATCTATCTTAGAGTAAGAGTATTAATATCTATCTATCTATCTATCTATCTATCTATCTATCTATCTATCTCAGAATAACAGTATTACTATCTATCTATCTATCTATCTATCTATCTATCTATCTATCTATCTATCTATGAATAACAGTATTACTATCTTTCTATCTATCTATCTATCTATCTATCTATCTATCTATCTATCTATCTATCTATCTCCAAATAACAGTATTACTATCTATCTATCTATCTATCTATCTATCTATCTATCTATCTATCTCCAAATAACAGTATTACTATCTATCTATCTATCTATCTATCTATCTATCTATCTATCTATCTATCTATCTATCTATCTATCTATCTATCTATCTATCTCTGAATAACAGTATTACTATCTATCTATCTATCTATCTATCTTAGAGTAAGAGTATTAATATCTATCTATCTATCTATCTATCTATCTATCTATCTGTATAACAGTATTAATATCTATCTATCTCAGAATATCAGTATTTTTATCTATCTATCTATTTATCTATCTCCAAATAACAGTATTTGTATCTATCTATCTATCTATCTATCTATCTATCTATCTATCTATCTATCTATCTATCTATCTATCTATCTATCTCTGAATAACAGTATTACTATCTATCTATCTATCTATCTATCTATCTTAGAGTAAGAGTATTAATATCTATCTATCTATCTATCTATCTATCTATCTATCTATCTATCTATCTATCTTAGAGTAAGAGTATTAATATCTATCTATCTATCTATCTATCTATCTATCTATCTATCTATCTATCTATCTATCTATCTATCTATCTATCTGAATAACAGTATTAATATCTAAAAGCTTCCTGTCTGGAAAAAAAATTGCATATAATAATAATGTCCCCAATATTAATGTCCCTATATTATAATAATGTCTCCAAATGCCTAAAACTGTAATACTGTAATACTGTACAGGAGTGTATAGACAGGAGAGTTGATGGTACAGTGACTTCATATTGCATCTAAGAGCAAAAGCAAGGTTTATGAGTAATTTTTAGCAGTACATAATAAACTTTGACAGTTTGAAAAGACAGATGAAATAAATAAACAGAATCTAGTATCATAATTCAGGCCCGCGAGTGTTTCCTGCTCGGATTCATTGGATCCGACAAGATAATCGAATGAAAACTCTGGACTGTTCAGAGCCGTGGCTCCTCCAGGCCTGCTCTAAATCACGACACAGCTTCTACACCACAGGAGAAGAAATGGATCTAAACTCAGATTTATGAGGCCTTTCACTTTTCTGTCATTACAAAACGCCAAAAATAGCGAACATCTGGGCCCCGAACATGTGGCTGAAGAGGCTTTCCTCATGTCTGAGCCCCGGACCCCCACTGACGCAGGACTATTACTCGAATTCTGTTTTGCCTCGGCAAGTACAATTGAACCTTTGTTGAATCTTGTCCTCTCTAGCCTTTGGCCCTCGAATGGCACCAGGCAATTACCGAGGTATAAAATATGAAGGACCTCATCATCGGTTTCAGACCTGGCTTTATGTCCCCGCTCCTCCACTTCTGGGCCTCCACTGTACAGATCGGGAATCTCACCGCTGGTGAGCTGTTTATTTTCACTCTGGACCAAAACCAAGACGAAACTGAATCATTTGGACGGCTGCACTTTCCACAAAGCCCGAATGTCTTCGGGGGCCTCAAGGAGTGTCGTTGTTTTCCCCCGCCACACTGTAACGGGGTGTCTCTTCTCTGATTGTTATAACAGATGGAGGTAATTATGTCCCCTGTGAAACCAGAGAGCAAGTGTTGCTCAACTCACAATCCATTAGTTAGTCCAAGCACACAAGACATTATTTAATAGAACGAAAATGATTAATTAACTTAATCAGTACACTTTTTATATCATATATTATATTTTTATTATTATCATAACAATTAGAAAAGTATGGTGGCACAGCTTAAATGTTTCCCTCTTCCTGCTAGACTATTGCTAGACTGTGGTTTCTTTTGTGTTGGCTGGTTGCTATCATAGATAGATAGATAGATAGATAGATAGATAGATAGATAGATAGATAGATAGATAGTAATACTGTTATTCTGACATAGATAGATGGATAGTAATACTGTTATTCTGACATAGATAGATAGATAGATAGATAGATAGATAGATAGATAGATAGATAGATAGAAATACTGTTATTCTGATATAGATAGATAGATAGATAGATAGATAGATAGATAGTAATACTGTTATTCTGACATAGATAGATAGATTAGATAGATAGATAGATAGATAGATCGATAGTAATACTGTTTTTCTGACATAGATAGATAGATAGATCGATCGATCGATCGATCGATAGATAGATAGTAATACTGTTTTTCTGACTTAGATAGATAGATAGATCGATAGTAATACTGTTTTTCTGACATAGATAGATAGATAGATCGATAGATAGATAGATAGTAATACTGTTATTCTGACATAGATAGATAGATAGATAGATAGTTATACTGTTATTCTGACATAGATAGATAGATATGTAGATAGATAAATAGTAATACTGTTATTCTGACATAGATAGATTAGATAGATAGATAGATAGATAGATAGATAGATAGATAGATAGATAGATAGTAATACTGTTATTCTGACATAGATAGATAGATAGATAGTAATACTGTTATTCTGACATAGATAGATAGTTAGATAGATAAATAGTAATACTGTTATTCTGACATAGATAGATAGATAGATAGATAGATAGATAGATAGATAGATAGAAATACTGTTATTCTGACATAGATAGATAGATAGATAGATAGATAGATAGATAGATAGATAGATAGATAGATAGATAGTAATACTGGTCTTCTGACAGATAGATAGATAGATAGATAGATCGATCGATCGATAGATAGATACTTTTATTCATCCCCAAGGAAATATAGAATATTCTAAATATAGAAATATAGAATGTTTACTGAGTGGTTCTCTTGGGGTTTACCAAGCAGAGGCTAATCGGAGTCTATGGAAAGAACAAGGGATGAATATAGGACACATAGAGGAGTGCAGGTCAGTATGTCTGTGGACACTGTTGCACAGCTGAAATGGTTCCTATCTCCCGCAAGACTATCGCTAGACTGTGGTTTCTATTATGTTGCTGGCTAGTTGCTATGGTATCACAGGTGGTTGCTAAGGTATCACCCGCACTGAACCTATAAAGGGTATTTTAGTCTGGAGTGCTGTTTAAGCACGACTCAATACAGGTGTCATGTTGCCAGTCTCGGCTGGTGAGCCCGCTCGACCTGCGGACTCCGCTTCCCAGAACCTTCTGCTGGAGGACGTCATCGTCACATGTCCTCCCACAGCCTATCAGTCATCGTTCCCCGAGTATTGAATACACTTGCCTACAATCACCTGGGTGTATATAGAGACCTACCTGTTTCGAAAAAAGCCTGTTGCTGTTGTTCAATTCTGTCCTGCGCACCCTGACAACAGGACAGCCAATCAGAACAGAGGTTATTAACATAGCATTGCTGTTCAAAGAAAGAATCTCCAACATGCCAACTTTACAGGAGTGGCCAAAAACTTTCTTCAATTTCAGTACAAGTTAATGGAACCATATATTTCTTAAGATATATAACAATACCTATTTAATTCTATGGGACAGAGAGAAGTTGGGTGGACCACAGAGTGGAACTAAAACAACAACTCCTACAAAACCAAACCCAACATGGTAACTTGAAGCTACAGCTTGGATGAAGTAATGCATTTGTTAGAAGAGCTATCAAGAAGCCAAATCCAGGTGCTAGAAAAGGAGCTCATAGGCTTAAAAAGAAAACATCTTTATTTGGGCTATCCCTGCTCAAGCTTCAGGAATGCCGAAGCACTCGCGCTGATGGCCTGCATTCTTTGACTCGTGCTGGATCTGAACCCTGTTTGATTAGAAAGCTGCTCTCGGTGAGTCAACACTTCATGTTTCCCTTGGTTAATGAAAGCTGCCTTGCGCCCGCATGACTACTCCATAGCTCTACTTTATTTCTTCCACACACAGCATCTGTTTTTGTACATTCACCTGTTATAGAGCAAAGCAGGAGATGCACTGTAAGAACTGTTATGGCGAATATATAACACAGCGAAACCTCACTCCACACCTAAACTCCATATTTGCTGTTTTTAACAGGTCACGTGGAGGAGGTGGTGGTGAAGAACAGAATGGAGGAGATGGAGTTGAAGAACAGAGTGGAGGAGATGGAGGGGAAGAACAGAGTGGAGGAGATGGAGTTGAAGAACAGAGTGGAGGAGATGGAGGTGAAGAACAGAGTGGAGGAGATGGAGGTGAGGAACAGAGTGGAAGAGATGAAGGTGAAGAACAGAGTATAGGAGATGGAGGTGAGGAACAGAGTGGAGGAGATGGAGGTGAAGAACAGAGTGGAGGAGATGGAGGTGAAGAACAGAGTGGAGAAGATGGAGGTAAAGAACAGAGTGGAGGAGATGGAGGTGAGGAACAGAGTGGAGGAGATGGAGGTGAGGAACAGAGTGGAAGAGATGAAGGTGAAGAACAGAGTATAGGAGATGGTGGTGAGGAAAAGAGTGGAGGAGATGGATGTGAGGAACAGAGTGGAGGAGATGGAGGTGAAGAAGAGAGTGGAGGAGATGTAGTTGAAGAAGAGAGTGGAGGAGATGGAGGTGAAGAACAGAGTGGAGGAGATGGAGGTGAAGAAGAGAGTGGAGGAGATGGAGGTGAGAAACAGAGTGGAGGAGATGGAGGTGAGAAACAGAGTGGAGGAGATGGAGGTGAAGAAGAGAGTGGAGGAGATGGAGGTGAAGAACAGAGTGGAGGAGATGGAGTTGAAGAACAGAGTGGAGGAGATGGAGGTGAAGAACAGAGTGGAGGAGATGGAGGTGAGGAACAGAGTGGAAGAGATGAAGGTGAAGAACAGAGTATAGGAGATGGAGGTGAGGAACAGAGTGGAGGAGATGGAGGTGAAGAACAGAGTGGAGAAGATGGAGATAAGGAACAGAGTGGAGGAGATTTAGGTGAGGAACAGAGTGGAGGAGATGGAGGTGAAGAACAGAGTGGAGGAGATGGAGCTGAAGAACAGATTGGAGCATATGGAGGTGAGGAACAGAGTGGAGGAGATGGAGGTGAGATGTTACAGTAGATGTTGGAGGTGGTGCTGATGTGATGAAGAGAGGTTTGAGCTGAACTGAATGATGAGCTGCTATCGAGCAGCAGATTAAGAACCACCAAGAAAACAAACCACCACATACTAAAGTGTTGAGCTACAACTGGTGTGTTGGCGGTTGGTGGACCTCCATACCGAGGAGCTCCACAACGTCTGTCGTTTACTGTCCTGTGGATCAACCAGCACCACACACTCAACTCCGCCCCTCTCGTCACTAACGTTACGCTGTTTACTTATCGTAACGTACGCTTTTAAATCTATCACCAGTGTTCACCCCCAGATCACCCTTACACACTACAATACTCACTCCTACTGACCACCAGCACCATCAGCTCAGCTTCTCCTTCACCAGTTCTCCTGTTTCCACCTTAAATGGAGCTGCAGCTACGTTTTGGCTCCTGCTGCACTGTTTAAGGTGGAACAGGAAAACTGGTAAATGAGCTGCTTCACCATTGTGTGCACGGTAGGAGTGAGTATTGTAGAGTAAACAGTTGGTCTGTGGGTGATGTGACTGGTCACTGGTGAGAGATTTAAAACTACAGCTACAAGAAACTAGAACAGGAAGTTCAGTTACTCATCCTGACCGAAGACACAGGTTCGGCAATGTTCACCAATTTTTCATACTGGCATTATTTGGAGTGATGCAAAACACATCACCGCTGGACTGGTGAGAATATACCAATCTGGGTTTGGGCGATGCTGGGAGAACACTACCTACAGTCAACAGTAAGGTTTGGTGGAGGAGGGATAATGGTCCTCATCAGCATGACTATACTTCACAAAGCTTCTAGAGACCAGTGCCAGCCGGTAGCATGTCACTAGAACATGTTATGACCTCCGTAGTCACCAAACAAAACACCTGTGGAAGATTCTAGACCAATGTTCACCCCTTCATCTTGGTTAGTGAAGGTAGAAGGGCTAGAGAGGAGATTGATGGACTGAACAGTGGGCAGTTACAGAGATACCTTAGGGTTAAATGCTGTGGGTGTGATGTCACTAACAGAATGGCAGCAATCAAACTTATAACATACTGGTTGATTACCAGACTAGGGAGAGGAGTCTTAAGAACCTTAGAGCTCCTCAGCTGCTCCAGAGGGCCATTGCTCCCTGACTGACTTAGCTATTATTAGTCACTGCTCATGTGCGAGTAATAACTGTACGGTTATGCGGTCAGCGTTTTCCGTAGGCCATGATACAGCACGCATCCTTTATCCTGCTGAAGCAGGGATCTGCTGTTTCACCTTTCTTTGTCGTCTCCAGGAAAGTTAGAAGATTAATTACGGCCGTGTCTAACTTCACACAAAGGAAATGACAAAAGTGTCACGAAACATAAGTACATACCAGAGACGCTCAAAAGGCCATTCATAAAAGTGCAAGCTGAGCCGCAAGTCATTAGTAGTGAATTCTATATTAGTCCTATTATTAGCTGCAAGTTGGACACATCTTCATATAACAAGACAGAAAACCCAAAAGAAAAAACTGAAGCACCACACGCAGAAAAGACAATAATCACACTATAGACACTATACACAGCAAAGACAATGAACACACTATAGACACTATACACAGCAAAGACAATGAACACACTATAGACACTATACACAGCAAAGACAATGAACACACTATAGACACTATACACAGCAAAGACAATGAACACATTCTATACACTATATGCAGCAAATACAATAAACACACCATAGACACTATATGCAGCAAATACAATAAACACACCATAGACACTATACACAGCAAAGACAAACACTACACACAGCAAAGACAATAAACATTACATACACTATACACAGCAAAGACAATAAACATTACATACACTATACACAGCAAAGACAATAAACACACTATAGACACTATACACAGCAAAGACTATAAACACTATATACTATACACAGCAAAGACAATAAACACAATATAGTCACTATACACAACAAAGACAACAAACTCACTATAAACACTATACACAGCAATGCAATAAACACTATAGTCACTCTACACAGCAAAGACAATGAACACACTATAGGCAGTATACACAGCAAAGACAATAAACACACTATATACACTATAAACAGCAAAGACAATAAACACAATATAGTCACTATACACAGCAAAGACAATAAACACACTATATACACTATACACAGCAAAGACGATAAACACACTATATACACTATAAACAGCAAAGACGATAAACACAATATAGTCACTATACACAGCAAAGACAATAAACACACTATATACACTATACACAGCAAAGACGATAAACACACTATATACACTATAAACAGCAAAGACGATAAACACAATATAGTCACTATACACAGCAAAGACAATAAACACACTATAGGCAGTATACACAACAAAGACAACAAACACACTATAGGCAGTTTACACAGCAAAGACAATAAACACACTATATACACTATACACAGCAAAGACGATAAACACACTATATACACTATAAACAGCAAAGACAATAAACACACTATAGGCAGTATACACAGCAAAGACAATAAACACACTATAGGCAGTTTACACAGCAAAGACAATAAACACACTATAGGCAGTTTACACAGCAAAGACAATAAACACACTATAGGCAGTATACACAGCAAAGACAATAAACACACTATAGGCAGTATACACAGCAAAGACAATAAACACACTATAGGCAGTATACACAGCAAAGACAATAAACACACTATAGGCAGTATACACAGCAAAGACAATAAACACACTATAGGCAGTTTACACAGCAAAGACAATAAACACACTATAGGCAGTATACACAGCAAAAACAATAAACACACTATAGGCAGTATACACAGCAAAGACAATAAACACACTATAGGCAGTTTACACAGCAAAGACAATAAACACACTATAGGCAGTATACACAGCAAAAACAATAAACACACTATAGGCAGTATACACAGCAATGCAATAAACACTATAGTCACTATACACAGGAAAGACAATAAACACACTATAGACTGTATACATAGCAAAGACAATAAACACACTATATACACTATACACAGCAAAGACGATAAACACAATAGTCAGATACACAACAAAGATAACAAACTCACTATAAACACTATACACAGCAATGCAATAAACACTATAGTCACTCTGCACAGCAAAGACAATGAACATTATAGTCACTATACACAGCAATGCAATAAACACTATAGTCACTATACACAGCAAAGACAATTAACACACTATAGACAGTATAAACACTACACTCAGCAAAGACAATGAACACACAACTATACGCAGCAAAACAACTTGAAATGTTTGGCCAGCATGTTTTTATTATAGCACATAGTAGATAGCACAATAGCTGAAGCTGTAATAGATTTTAAAGGAACTGGATCAGTACCAGACAGCAGATCCAGCTGTGATAGCTATTGTGCTAGTGAAATTACTTGCTATTACAATGGCGAGCCAAGACTATTAGAGTGATAGACCTTAAATTATGGCCATTAGCAAAATACCAAAATATGAGGTGATGTCACGGGGGTCTCAGCAGGATCGGACACAAACGCAGAGCTTTTTGAAAATAAAGAGTACTTTGAATAAACACGAACGTAAACGGAGGGTAAACAAAACACAAAAGAAAATACTAACAGATTGGATACAATGACACATGACAAGAAAATCCCAAGACAATGACCAACAAAGATATAGGGCAAACACTGGGTATATATATACACGGGCTAACAAGAGGGAACAGGTGACGAGACTAAACATCGATGGGGTACAGGTGTGTGAGGCGGGGCAAGGGCGGAGACAGGGAGCACGCAACAAAACAGAAACACATGGACAGGACATAAACAAGGGCACATGGACGGGAGGCGTGACAGGTGATCAGCTAACAGAGATTCATACACTTTCATACAAACGTCGCAATCCCGCCTTAACCGGTGCAGCAGTTACATTCTAGTTCATTCAGCCACCAGAATGTGAGTGATGCAGCATTTAAGGTGGGATGTGAAAAAGGCAGTTCTATATTAAATACAGACATTTGAAACTTCTAAATGACCATATTTGACTTGTGACAGGCGTGCTAGTGTGAAGTTTAACTGTAGCAGGTTCACTGCGGTTCTTCCAGTAGAGCTCTGGGGCTGCTGCTGCTGTTGCCGTTTGTGACAGCTCAGTGATTAGACTGCCACTCATTTTCACAGTAGGGCTTGCATGTCGCAGCAAGCTGCATACAAATCTGCAAGACTCCAGGAGTCGGTATCTCCAGTTCCTTGAAGGTTAACAGTGTGATCCAGAGGTTTGTTGCAAAGGGCACGTCATGCTGTACACTGTAAACCCGGAAAAGTTGATTGCACCTAAGGAGTTTGAGTGATTGCCTTAAAATATTTAAGTAATACAAACTAGAGAAAATCAAATGGTTTGAGTGAAATCAACTTAAATGTCTAATAGACTGGAAGTAATCAATTGAGTTGAATACAATGAAATCTAAATTGTTTGTACTTAAAATATTTTGTAAAATCAACCCTACTGACCATTTAATCCAAATCAAACAGCAGTTCAAATTTAGTTTGATTTTATTTAAAATTACATCACTGGGATCATCTAGGATAATCCTGACCCTTGAAGGGTTCAGTAGTGATGATGACTGGTTTTGATTGGTCTAGTTAGAATACTGTTTATCTTACAATAATTCTTAAATACAGTTTAAACATTGAAATGATAAAAACACAGTAAATTACATTTTCTTACTTTAGATACGCATCAACTACAACAGTTTTACACCATTTGAACACGGAAAACAGCTTACCAAGTTCCAGAATGTGAAAAAGAGAGGGAAGATGGCGGCTTGGTTAATTGTAGTCCTCTGTAGATCTTCAAGAAAAGAAAACAATGGAGAAAATGTCCACTGTAGAGAAATCCCAGCACTACAGAGTTTCTGTCCGAGGAAAAGAAGGTAAACACAGAAAACACCAAATCTCACAGTGAAAATAGAAAAAGACTTTACAAGCTCCACTAAACAACTCAAACTGGTCTATTGAACTGACCAATGAGAATCTGGCAAGGTGCTACAAGGGCGTGGTCCAAGCTAAAACCTTATGTTTTAGTTTGTTTAACTTAAACATATTAGCGTACTCAGTTATTCTTTCAAAATAGTAGAACATACTAAAACATTTGAAGTAATTCAATAAAACTTCAATCAAACTCAAACTCTTTACACAGAAACTAATTACAGGTTAACAGTGTACTGACCTTCGGCTTCATATAGGACTTTTTTTAAGTCGCTTGTTGCCAAGCATTTCCTTTTTCTGCAGTTTTATGCTAAGTTCTGATGTTGATAGTTAATATAGCATATCCTTAGAGTCCCCTATGGCTACTTGCTAGCCTACCACCTTAAGGTTGGTGCTCCCAGTTCAATTAATTTCATTTATTTAATCCCTGTCACAGCCTGTAATTTAAGATTGAGTCCAAGTCCAGATGCAGGGCAGTCAAACTCCAGTCTCAGTGTGTCTTCCTGAATAACAGCAGGACTGTTGTGGTGGTCTTCTCTGGTTTTGCTGAAGGGGTTTGCATGAAAAGCATGATAAATAAATCAGCAGGAAGCCAGTGAAGGTTGTATTATGCTTTATATAAAGATATTATGGCTAATGTTTTATTCTCTTTGAAGATGGTCCACAATTTTAGTGAACGCACATGACACAACACTTCTCCCATACACTCCACTGTCAACACACAAAACAGCTCCAGCTCTAACATCTGATTGGCCGAGCCACATTCAAAGCCAATATGAAATACTGTATATAAATATTTTATAAATTACAGGCAGAACATTTAAATTAAACCATTGTTCATTTCTGGGCGGGGGCAGTGAAACACTCAAATACACACACACTAGTGAACACACACACTAGGGGGCAGTGAAACACCCAAATACACACACACTAGTGAACACACACACTAGGGGGCAGTGAAACACTCAAATACACACACACTAGGGGGCAGTGAAACACTCAAATACACATGAAATAGTGAACACACACACTAGAGGGCAGTGAAACACTCAAATACACACACACACTAGTGAACACACACTAGGGGGCATTAAACACCCACATATACACACACTAGGGGGCAGTGAAACATCCACATATACACACACTAGTGAATATGCACACTAGGGGGCAGTAAAACACCCAAATACACACAAACACAGTATTGAATACACACACTAGGGAGCATTGAAACACCCATATATTCACCCCCGAGTGAACACACACACTAGGGAGCAGTGAAACACCCACATACACACACACTAGTGAATACACACTATAGGGAGCAGTGAAACACCCACATACACACACACTAATGAAGACACACACACTCTAGGGGGCAGTGAAACACCCATATATACACACACTAATGAACACACGCACACTCTAGGGGGCAGTAAAACACCCACATATACATACACTAGTGAACACACACACACACACACATTAGGGGGTAGTGAAACACACACATATACACACACTAGTGAACACATACACTAGGGGAGAGTGAAACACCAACATACACACACACACACTACTGAACACACAGACTAGGGGTAGTGAAACATCAACATACACACACACACACACACACACACACTACTGAACACACACACTAGGGGGCAGTGACAAGCCCGGATCTCTAACCTTCAACCCAAGACTACCCCAACCCATTTTCTGCTCAACCTTTAAGGAACACCTTTATTTTCAGAGTTTTAATACAGGCATGAATTGAATCTATTGAATCAACTGTTATTGTCCATACTGAATAATCACTCAAACAGTATCGGTAAGGACGAGTGTATGAACCATGAGGCTGGAGATCCCCGAAGACCTACGATCAATAACTGCTGATTTGCATAAAGCTGGAAAGCTTTACAAAGATCACTCCAAGGGATCTAAACAGAATGCTCAATGAAGTGAAAAAGAACCCTGGAGGAACAGATAAAGGCTTGAAGTAGTCATTGGAACTGGTTAACATCTCAGTTCATGAGTTCACCATGTGGAAAAAATAAAAGAACAGGCATGGTGTCAATGCCAGGACACCATGGAGGGTGTTGCTGCCGTTCCGCATGGATGCCAGAAGTTTGCCAAAGAGCACCTTGGCACTCCAAAAGGCTGCTGGGAAGAAGACCTGAGCAACTTTGACGAAAGCCAACTTGTTATTACCAGATAAATGGGTTGAAGAATCTCTGAAGTGGCAAGGTCTGCAGTGTGCCTCCAGTCAGCAGTGGTGAGTACCAGTGATGGGGTGTTTAGTACTCAAGGCTCATCAATATGCACCGAAGACCTGTCTGGCCTGTACACAGAAGTTCCTCATCTTACGAGAGGAATGTACCACAACACACAGCTTACACAGTTCTAGCATTTCAGCATTTTAAAATTCAGATGCAGTCGAGTCACATTATTATGACCACCAACTAATATCCAGAGTGACCGCTGTGGGCAGCACAGACAGCAGCTAGACGAGCTGAGAGACTCAATAAGGTCCTGGTAGGTGGTCACAGGTATCTGGAGGTATCATGCTCACTGCAGTGCATCCCACAGCTGCTAGAGGGAGCGTGGAGGAGGATCCATAGAGCCAACACTCCCATCCAGGTGGTTCCAAGATGCTCAACTGGGTTCAAGTCTGGGGAATTAGGTTTAGCACTTGGTCAGTCTTACATAAAAATGGCTGCTGATTCAGGAGGTCATCCGGGTACCGTTCACCTACTACTCAATACCTACTGAGTATTCAGACATACTAGCAACGCTCGCCTACTGATTTCACTACTGAGTATTCAGACATACTAACAATGCTCACCTACTGATTTCACTACTGAGTATTCAGACATACTAGCCGCGCTCACCTACTGATTTCACTACTGAGTATTCAGACATACTAGCCGCGCTCACCTACTGATTTCACTACTGAGTATTCAGACATACTAGCCGCGCTCGCCTACTGATTTCACTACTGAGTATTCAGACATACTAGCCACACTCACCTACTGATTTCACTACTGAGTATTCAGACATACTAGCCGCGTTCGCCTACTGATTTCACTACTGAGTATTCAGACATACTAGCCACACTCACCTACTGATTTCACTACTGAGTATTCAGACATACTAGCCACGCTCGCCTACTGATTTCACTACTGAGTATTCAGACATACTAGCCACACTCACCTACTGATTTCACTACTGAGTATTCAGACATACTAGCCACGCTCGCCTACTGATTTCACTACTGAGTATTCAGACATACTAGCCACACTCACCTACTGATTTCACTACTGAGTATTCAGACATACTAGCCGCGTTCGCCTACTGATTTCACTACTGAGTATTCAGACATACTAGCCACACTCACCTACTGATTTCACTACTGAGTATTCAGACATACTAGCCGCGCTCGCCTACTGATTTCACTACTGAGTATTCAGACATACTAGCCGTGCTCGCCTACTGATTTCACTACTGAGTATTCAGACATACTAGCCGCGCTCGCCTACTGATTTACTACTGAGTATTCAGACATACTAGCCGCGCTCACCTACTGATTTCACTACTGAGTATTCAGACATACTAGCCGCGCTCGCCTACTGATTTCACTACTGAGTATTCAGACATACTAACAACGCTTACCTACTGATTCACTACTGAGTATTCAGACATACTAGCCGCGCTCGCCTACTGATTTCACTACTGAGTATTCAGACATACTAGCCGCGCTCGCCTACTGATTTCACTACTGAGTATTCAGACATACTAACAACGCTCACCTACTGATTTCACTACTGAGTATTCAGACATACTAGCCTCACTCGCCTACTGATTTACTACTGAGTATTCAGACATACTAGCCGCGCTCGCCTACTTATTTCACTACTGAGTATTCAGACATACTAGCCGCACTGGCCTACTGATTTCACTACTGAGTATTCAGACATACTAGCCGCGCTCGCCTACTGATTTCACTACTGAGTATTCAGACATACTAGCCGCGCTCGCCTACTGATTTCACTACTGAGTATTCAGACATACTAGCCGCGCTCACCTACTGATTTCACTACTGAGTATTCGGACATACTAGCCGCGCTCGCCTACTGATTTCACTACTGAGTATTCAGACATACTAGCCGCGCTCGCCTACTGATTTCACTACTGAGTATTCAGACATACTAGCCGCGCTCGCCTACTGATTACACTACTGAGTATTCAGACATACTAGCCACGCTCACCTACTGATTTCACTACTGAGTATTCAGACATACTAGCCACGCTCACCTACTGATTACACTACTGAGTATTCAGACATACTAGCCACGCTCGCATACTAATTTCACTACTGAGTATTCAGACATACTAGCCGCGCTCGCCTACTGATTTCACTACTGAGTATTCAGACATACTAGCCGCGCTCGCCTACTGATTACACTACTGAGTATTCAGACATACTAGCCACGCTCACCTACTGATTTCACTACTGAGTATTCAGACATACTAGCCACGCTCACCTACTGATTACACTACTGAGTATTCAGACATACTAGCCACGCTCGCATACTAATTTCACTACTGAGTAGTAGACAAGTAGGCGATTTCAGATGCGTCAGATGTCTCTGCAGAATGTTGGTGATTGGTGGTCCTGCTGTTCATGTACAGAGGGGGCCAGGTAGTTATAATTCAGCGCCATACCAATTTCAAATGACAGTAAAACTGACCAATCATATCCTCCCTTTAAGTGGGCGGGCTTAACTGTATGATCATTTCCGCCCACTGTGGTGAAGCTAGCTGGAGAAATAGCTAGTTAGCACTAGGCTACCACCGCTAGCTAGTTTGCTGAGGCACGATGGAAGCTCATGTTCCCCCCAAACCATCAAAACCCCCCCCTCTGAAAACTCGAGCACAAATATTTCTCTACGGACGGTACTGCACTTGGCATGCAAGGTAAAATATCAAATCACAAGAGTAAATAAAGCATTAAAGGAGGAAAAAAGACTGAGCGTGTTTGTGAGAATTGCGCGTGTGGTTTCTCTATCTGTGCTTGTGAGTTTCACATTTATGCTCACGAGTGAAACAGTTACGTGGACGAAATGTTAAAACGTGTAGCTTTATATATTCACCTCTAGTTTTAATATTAATGTGACGCTCCTCGGGCGCGTGGTCTACATGTTCCTCTGAAGCATAGACAGAGCTGTGTGATGTTTGGTTACATATATAGGGAGGAACCTTATTTAGCTTAAGAAGTTATCTATGTTGTACAGATGTTATTGTTTGTTGCGTTTCTGTCCTCTCATTTTTTTTGTTTTTTGGCTTACAGTTCAATAGGAAAGAAAACAGTTTGTTTTTTTTTCAGACGGTGGTTGTGGGTTGGGGTAGAGGGCCAAGGCTTAGGGGTCACGATTCACTACTGGTGACGCTATGCTAGCTATCTGGTATTGCAAGTGGATAATGCTGCAAGGCGGTTTATATGGGTGTTGCTATTGTACTTGTATCTTGGAGATGTAAGAGAGGAGAACAACTGTTTTTGCAAACCATACAAACCATTTTTGGCTAATTAACCAGTTCTTCTAATGTTAAAATAAATAAATTGTCTATGTTTGTAGGTAAAAACATGACATACAGTAGCGGAAACCATATAAGTGAGTCTATTCAAGATTACTAAACAATTCCACATGGGTTTTTGGGGAAAGCATGTGATGATTTATGATATGCAGCTAGCACAGTGCTAATTGGAAGTCTGGGAATGTCTATTAGTTGTTAGCTATAAGCCTTATACCTCCAGTGAAAAAAAAAATAGAAGCAAATCTCACCAACCATGTTGGTGTCTGTAAACTCTGACTCCGTATACTCTGACTAGATTTGAAAGGAATGAAATAATTCTTTGGTTTTTTTTTTAAATCCTTGCATTCACATTTTCACCACACGACTCATTTTGCTCTGTGGTTGGAAAAAGCAAATATGGCACGTTGGAAAGTCATTTCCTCCGGCCTGCTTTAGAGTGGAGAAAACTCATAAGTTTTTCATTGCTTTGCAGACACTTCCAGGACATATATGACAAATAATCTCCTCCTAGTTTCATTTACTTGTCCCAGAGGTCAATTCAGGAAAACGGATTTAGTGCGTCTTGTTCCGAATAAGCAAAGGCTTGGACGAGATTGTTGTGGGAATGGCGGAAAGAGAGATATAAGCCGCGTTGAGTCAACGAATGGTTGGTGTTGAGATTGCTTTAATTTGTTTCCTAGGCTGGGGATTTGCCCAATACAGCAAGGCCCGGTGGGATGGAAGTATTCGTTACCAATTAAAATGCTCCGAGTCCACTGCTTCGGTTTGGCTAGAGGTATTGACTCATTGACTCTGGAGAAAAAAAAGAATATATATATATATATATATATATATATATATATATATATATATATATATATATATATATATATATATCCCCTGATTCTGCATCAGTCAGACATGACACACTCGAGTAGCACGATGCAAGAAAAACATGCTGTCTAATTTCCAGCATTACAGTCGATTATAAAGCTCTTATGCTGGCCAATGTACCATTAAATCCCAAGTGGGGGTTCACTCTGGTGGGTCAGCTTGGAGATCTGGAAAACAGAAGGTTTTGCAAGACTTGCAACCACTGAGTCATACGTATTGACACTCATTTAATTCTCTGGCGCTACTCTCATCAATAGCCTGGAGGTAATTGTAGTTTCTCTACAGCTTCTGGTCGGCTTTTCCTGAATCTGCAGTGCTAGCGCCTGGAGCGCTTGTACAATAGACTTTATGCACGATTAATTTATTTTATGACCTATATTAGAAAATGTAACATGACTCAGAAAAGCTAGAGGGTTTGCATGGCTGAATATCATCACCGTCTTAAGAAAAACACGTATATATTGGTCTGGATTTTTATTTTTCTATATCATCTTAACCTGACAGCTGCTGATTATATTGCAAGACCAATAGAAATGCTCCAAAACAGCTTGGGAAAAATTCTGGTTCCATTGACTTACATTGAAAGTAAAGAGAGTTTTTGTCCTTTCCTGTAAAGTTGATATGTTGGTTATACCTGGTTTTCTTTGGAGAGTGATGATATGGTATCGCTAGGTTGTTGTGAGATATATCCCTGATTGGAAGAAGATGGTAAACCAGTGTTGGCATGGTAACAGTTAAATTGGCAGTCCATTGCTTGTTAGACAAAGTCCCAATTGTCATCACTCAGTTTTACACTCACAGTCTTATTTATTCTTTCTTCCATCATACTTAATAAATTGGTTTAGTAATTCATTTCCAGTATCAGAAACAACATTTCCAACTTAGTCTTAGTTTATTTTCCAAAATAAAAGTGTATTTAACATTTGTTTGAGGAGACCAGTTTAAACTTGGGTAGTAATCTGGGTCTGATGGTAAACCAGGAATGGAAAACTTATCTAGCCAGTGGTCCAGTCTATGCTCACTATGTGGTTACTGCTAGATTTATATGGTGTTCCAGGTGGTAGCTACGCTGTTGCTATTGTACTTATACAGTATCAGAGGGATGTAAGAGGGGAGAACAACCATTTTTGTTATGTTGTTATGAAGTTTTAGGATTTCTGAAATGGTATTACATATAAAACTGGAAAAGTGGTGGTTGTGCATAAACGACAAATAGAGGAGTGCAGGTCAGTGTGTCTGTGGATTAGAGGTTGGGGATCAGCTCTAAGTGAGTACAGACAGTTTGGAGTCTGTAGGTTAAATGAAACCATGAGGTTCGTGTGTGACTAAAAATGAATGGGACCCTATGCGGAAAAAATAGGGATGGAAAAAAACGATAAACAGACTAGTGTGTGTTGAGCCAGGGGTCTGCCCTGAGACCCCAGTCAGTGTATAAGAAATGGTGTCTGTTGGTTGAGCAGAAGTTCAGTAGATTGGTGTGCACTTTTCCGTCCTATTCATTCTCTATGGGAAAAATTACGGAAAAAATCTGTTTTTTGGCATCTGATCAAAAAGCAGACAATCTGGTGTTGGAACTGTGTTGATATTTAGAAAACTGCAGGATGAGCTACGTGGCTAAGATCTGGCAGAAAGGGGTGGGCGATATGGCCCTACAATAATATCACAATATTTCATGGTATTTTTGTGATAACGATACTCTTGATGATATGAAAAAACATTGAATTAAAAAAAGTATTTAAAGAATGCACTACTGCAAAAAAATGAAAATTAATTTTATTTTTGTATACGATATGATATGGCACACCCCTAACTGAGATATTAAATATAAATACAAGAATTTTCATCAGATTGTAACAGAAGTCAATGATCCAGAATGTCACGATACTAAATAATGCACTCCAGATATCTCCATATATCCAGGACTGAAGTAAAGTGAATGATACTGGAGATAAAATCTGTCTCTAGTAGATATATAGTGGGAAATGAGAAAAGTGTGAATTTTTCTTTTTCTAAAAACAGTAAAAGTAGTACCTGATGTGATAATTAGTGATGGGTGATATGGCACGATATTTCAGGATATAGTATCGTTCACGATATTCAAAAATATTGGTGATATTATTGTGTACGATACGATATGGCACACCCCTAATAACAATACAGTATTTACACCGTATACACTTTCATACTACTGTCCATAAGAAAAGTGTGCTAGTTGCCATCAGTCTGAACTTGCTCTGTACTTTTGTCCATGTTTATATATAACCGTAGTCATTCCGTGTCAGACACCACATCATCACGTCTATTGAACTACAGTACATGGTCTAAGAATGAGGATGTAATGGCTTTGGCCAGATAGGCAATTATTCTAATGCTAATCAGCAGATTATATGCTTCCTTTTCTGTTTACTATTGATGTAACATGTTTAATTTAGATTTGTTTAATTTGTTTTCCCCTCTTATAAATTAAGGACGGCTTATGAAAACAGTCTGATAGCTTTTATGTCGTCCTTGAAATCCAAACACAAGCAAAGCAAACAAACTTGCTATCACCTATGAATGCTCTTCATTATGTGTTGTGGTCTAGTGTAGGTTTAGTTATTACAGAGCATAAAGACACACCTGTCTCTCAAACCCTATTGGCTGGTTTACAGTAGCACTACAGCTGAACCAACCCAATTGCAGAGAATGAAATAAAAGAATGCACAACATTAAAACCACCTCCTTGTATCTACACACACTGTCCACTGTATCAGCTCCACTGACCATATAGGAGCTACACTTACAGACAGTAGTTCATCTGATTCTCTGTATGCTTTACTACTCTGTTCTTTAATGATCAGGACCCCCACAGGACCACCACAAAGTAGATATTATTAGGGAGCGGGGTCATTCTCAGCACTGCAGTGACGCTGACATGGTGGTGGTGTGTTAGTGGCCTATTAATAATAAAAAGTGCTTTAATAAAATAATAACTCATTTAAAATGTATATTAAAAAAGAAGAAATATGAAACTGTTGCGGTCCAGAGTTAAACAGGTGGATCAGCAGCTGTCCTTCACTTTGTGAAATTTGGCTCTGATGATGAATGGACCAATAGAAATGCCTTAAAATCTGTAAACATGCCATGTCTTTTTCTTTGGATAGTGACAGTATATGGCAAAGCTGCTGAACGCCTGCACCTGGAATATGAAAACAAAAGGATTTAGTCTGGTGAGAGTGTGAAGCCTAATCACGGTGCAGGAACCCTGTAGAGCACTGCACTCTAGTGGAAACTGTAGGAACTGCAGTCTCTGCGTGGTGTTGTGGTGTTTGCTGCTGTACTGTTTCAGTAATAATGAAAATGATTGGTTCCACGCAATTTACAGCTGAGTAACTGGGACAAAAACACTGGCCCTGGTATTTGTGGGGGCTAGTAAACAAAGGTGTCAAAAGTATTTACATTCATTACTCAGGTAGAAGTATAGATACTAGGGTTTAAAAATACTTCTGTAGCAGTTGAAGTATAAACTCAAGCTTTTTACTCCAGTAAAAATAAAAAATAAAAATAATGTAAGGAAAAAATGCCATTAAGGACAAAAGCTTAGGCCGCACCACAGGGGTCTGTAGTGCACTAGCCCACCTCTGCAAAAACCCAATTCTTCTAAAAGCCATAATGGCTATAATGTTATATTAAAATGTTAATGTTGATAAATTTGGGATGTGCTAGGCTTCCTGTTTCAGCTCATATACGCCCATTGAACATGAATGTAGTTTAGTACAATGTAAATATATTAAAGAAGCATATCTGTTACTACTGAGCATTAACATGTTTCATGGAGCAGAAGATATGATGACTAGTTGTCTATTAGTATTGTAATGAAGTCAAACTTCAAACACATGTTATCAATAATCTTTACTGGAATGTAAATGTACATGAATGAAAACAAACTGTAATGAAATAGACTATGTTTAAAATGTAAGGAGTAGAAAGTACTGATAATGGAGTGTAAATGTAAGGAGTAGAAAGTACTGATAATGGAGTGTAAATGTAAGGAGTAGAAAGTACTGATAATGGAGTGTAAATGTAAGGAGTAGAAAGTACAGATAATGGAGTGTAAATGTAAGGAGTAGAAAGTACTGATAATGGAGTGTAAACGTAAGGAGTAGAAAGTACAGATAATGTAGTGTAAATGTAAGGAGTAGAAAGTACAGATAATGGAGTGTAAATGTAAGGAGTAGAAAGTACAGATGATGTAGTGTAAATGTAAGGAGTAGAAAGTACAGATAATGTAGTGTAAATGTAAGGAGTAGAAAGTACAGATGATGTAGTGTAAATGTAAGGAGTAGAAAGTACAGATAATGGAGTGTAAACGTAAGGAGTAGAAAGTACAGATAATGGAGTGTAAATTTAAGGAGTAGAAAGTACAGATAATGGAGTGTAAATTTAAGGAGTAGAAAGTACAGATAATGGAGTGTAAATGTAAGGAGTAGAAAGTACTCATAATGGAGTGTAAATATAAGGAGTAGAAAGTACAGATAATGGAGTGTAAATGTAAGGAGTTGAAAGTACAGATAATGGAGTGTAAATGTAAGGAGTAGAAAGTACAGATAATGGAGTATAAATGTAAGGAGTAGAAAGTACAGATGATGTAGTGTAAATTTAAGGAGTAGAAAGTACAGATAATGGAGTGTAAATGTAAGGAGTAGAAAGTACTCATAATGGAGTGTAAATATAAGGAGTAGAAAGTACAGATAATGTAGTGTAAATTTAAGGAGTAGAAAGTACAGATAATGTAGTGTAAATTTAAGGAGTAGAAAGTACAGATAATGGAGTGTAAATGTAAGGAGTAGAAAGTACCCATAATGGAGTGTAAATATAAGGAGTAGAAAGTACAGGTAATGGAGTGTAAATGTAAGAAGTAGAAAGTACTGATAATGGAGTGTAAATGTAAGGAGTAGAAAGTACTGATAATGGAGTGTAAATGTAAGGAGTAGAAAGTACAGATAATGGAGTGTAACTGTAAGGAGTCGAAAGTACTGATAATGGAGTGTAAATGTAAGGAGTAGAAAGTACTGATAATGGAGTGTAAATGTAAGGAGTAGAAAGTACTGAAAATGGAGTGTAAATGTAAGAAGTAGAAAGTACAGATAATGGAGTGTAAATTTAAGGAGTAGAAAGTACAGATAATGGAGTGTAAATATAAGGAGTAGAAAGTACTGATAATGGAGTGTAAATATATGGAGTAGAAAGTACAGATAATGTAGTGTAAATGTATGGAGTAGAAAGTACTGATAATGGAGTGTAAATGTAAGGAGTAGAAAGTACTGATAATGGAGTGTAAATGTAAGGAGTAGAAAGTACTGATAATGGAGTGTAAATGTAAGGAGTAGAAAGTACCGATGATGGAGTGTAAATTTAAGGAGTAGAAAGTACTGATGATGGAGTGTAAATGTAAGGAGTAGAAAGTACTGATAATGTAGTGTAAATGTAAGGAGTAGAAAGTACAGATAATGGAGTGTAAGTGTAAGGAGTAGAAAGTACTGATAATGGAGTGTAAATGTAAGGAGTAGAAAGTACTGATAATGGAGTGTAAATGTAAGGAGTAGAAAGTACTGATAATGTAGTGTAAATGTAAGGAGTAGAAAGTACAGATAATGGAGTGTAAGTGTAATGAGTAGAAAGTACTGATAATGTAGTGTAAATGTAAGGAGTAGAAAGTACAGATAATGGAGTGTAAGTGTAATGAGTAGAAAGTACAGATAATGGAGTGTAAATGTAAGGAGTAGAAAGTACTGATAATGTAGTGTAAATGTAAGGAGTAGAAAGTACTGATAATGTAGTGTAAATGTAAGGAGTAGAAAGAACTGATAATGGAGTGTAAATGTAAGTAGTAGAAAGTACTGATAATGTAGTGTAAATGTAAGGAGTAGAAAGTACAGATAATGGAGTGTAAGTGTAATGAGTAGAAAGTACTGATAATGTAGTGTAAATGTAAGGAGTAGAAAGTACAGATAATGGAGTCTAAGTGTAATGAGTAGAAAGTACAGATAATGGAGTGTAAATGTAAGGAGTAGAAAGTACTGATAATGTAGTGTAAATGTAAGGAGTAGAAAGTACAGATAATGGAGTGTAAGTGTAAGTAGTAGAAAGTACAGATAATGGAGTGTAAACGTAAGGAGTAGAAAGTACTGATAATGGAGTGTAAATGTAAGGAGTAGAAAGTACTGATAATGTAGTGTAAATGTAAGGAGTAGAAAGAACTGATAATGGAGTGTAAATGTAAGTAGTAGAAAGAACTGATAATGGAGTGTAAATGTAAGTAGTAGAAAGTACTGATAATGGAGCGGAAATGTAAGGAATAGAAAGTACTGATAATGGATTGTAAATGTAAGGAGTAGAAAGTACAGATAATGGACTATAAATGTAAGGAGTAAAAGTAAAAGGTCATCTGAAAAATAATTACTCCAGTAAAGTATAAATAACCAAAATCTCTACTAAAGTAAGGTAACAAAGTATTTGTACTTTGTTAATTGACACCTCTGCTAGTAAAAGATGTGATTGGGCCAGTCCAGTCCTGGCATAGAAAATTAACCAATAGGCCGCTGTTCCTGTGTTATAGGCTGGTTGTTGGCCAGTTTTTGTGACATTTATTAATGAGAAATTTAATTATATCTGCCCAATGGTGCATCAGCTGTGCAGAGAAAATGCCTGGTATTCCAGATTAGCAGGAAGTCGAGGAAGTTGTATATAAAAACAAGGGATATTTGATAGTTTAGAATGATAAACAGAACTTCTGCAGAAGCTAAAATGATGAAAAAAGATGTAGAACATTAAAAAAACTGATTTAAAAGTTCTAATTTGGAGGCTGTGGGTTAAATGAATGGGACCCTATGGGGGAAAAAGAGGGATGGAAAAAACGACAAACAGACGCATGCAGGTCGAACCAACACTGCAGTCATGTTCGGGGGTCCGCCCTGAGTCAGTGTACGTGAAACGGTGTCTGTCGTTTGAGCAGAAGTTCAGTAGATTGGCGTGCAATTTTCCATCCTATTCATTCTCTATGGGAAAAAATTCTGGAAAAAATCCAGAATCTGATGAAAAGCTGTAGACAAGCCTGAATCACACAATCAGACCAGACAATCTGGAGATGTGATGGTGTTGATATTTAAAAAAATTCACAGTTGAGGAATTTGATGGGTGGGTAGGTTGGGGGATGGAGTAATAGGTAAACAGCTCTATATTTCTTATAGATTAGTTTTTTTTCTGTGCAATGATTAAAACACTGTCTTGGATGTAATCAATCAATACTATTCTATACATGCTACTCTGACACCACCAATAACTCTCCATCCATTGAAAACCTGTATAGTCTATATCCAGACCAGACCCCCGTCCAATAAAGCGCCTGTTTCCTCGTCTTTAAGAAAACAGCGAGAGCTATTTGTGCTATTTTCTCTCAGCTTTGCCTCCAAGCGCTCCTCTGAATAATGAGGGAATCTCATCTCCGACGTCGAAAAAACACATTTTCCATCCAGAAATGCAGATCTTTTAATGAGAAATCAGAGCTACAGGAAGCAGCGGCTCGCACAATCTTCAGCCTTATTCTTATCCGAAGGGCCCGAGGTAAGGAATCAATGTCTGTCTGGCTTGACAAATGAGCCAGTTAGAGCTCCACTATGACTCACGGTTCGAGACACAATGCTGGGCAATTTAGACCGAGCAACTAGTTGGTTGTTTAGCTGGAGCTGGTGTTCTACTGTGGCCTATTGTTCAGTGAGACCCTTTAAACTACAGGTTGCTGTGACTGTGAAGGCTCGGTCCTGATGATTAATGGCCCAACAGAGAGGTCTCCACGTTCTCTATTGGGTAACTCATAAAAGAATGGGCTATTGAAAATTACACTACCGCTCAAAAGTTTGGGATCACAGTGAAATGTTCTTGTTGGAGTATCTTCTCCCTTAACACAACAATGGACTGATGGGTCTCTAAAGAAAGTTGTTTCTTTCTGGTCATTTTGAGTCGGTCAGCAATCCATCAACTGCTGATCTTCAGATACTAAACTAACCTAGAATGTTGTTCTCCCTTCTATACTCACTTATTAGTAGAATGTTTTTCAGCTGTGCATCACAATTGAGCAAGAGTGTCCTAACAACCAATTAGTCCAATAACATCCTTAACTTGGATTGGTTGTCGTACCAGGAGATTTAGACAGAGGACTGAGAATTGCTGCTAATAGGACTATATGCAAAATAAGCCTCTATACAAAAATAATAGACTTTAATACAAATATTTTTATTCTTTAAAAATCATCTGATCATCTGTGTACACACACACACACACATATATATATATATATATATATATATATATATATATATATATATATATATGGGTGATTCTTCAATTGTGGGCGCTTTTTGCCATCTTAACTTAGTTTTATATGTGTTAAGTGTTGGTAATGACGTGTTACAATTTTCACTTTTTTAAGAATAGCTAGCTAGGCCATGGATTTGCTAAAGCTAGTTAACAGCTAGTACAAACTGCTCTTTAAATCCACATAAATAAATAAATAAATAAAGAAATAATGTGTAAATGTAATGTTTAGTTGTAAATAAAGAAATAATGTGTAAATGTAATGTTTAGTTGTAAATAAATAAATAATGTGTAAATATAATGTTTAGTTGTAAATAAATAAATAAATAATGTGTAAATGTAATGTTTAGTTGTAAATAAATAAATAAATAATGTGTAAATGTAATGTTTAGTTGTAAATACATAAATAATGTGTAAATGTAATGTTACAAATAAATAAATAATGTGTAAATGTAATGTTTAGTTGTACATTTATAAATAATGTGTAAATGTAATGTTTAGTTATAAATAAATAATGCTTAAATGTAATGTTTAGTTGTAAATAAATAAATCATGTGTAAATGTAATGTTTAGTTGTAAATTTATAAATAATGTGTAAATGTAAAGTTTCGTTGTAAATAAATACATAAATAATGTGTAAATGTAATGTTTAGTTATAAATAAATAATGTTTAAATGTAATGTTTAGTTGTAAATAAATAAATAATGTGTAAATGTAAGGTTTAGTTATAAATAAATAAATAAAGTGTAAATGTAATGTTTAGTTGTAAATAAATAAATAATGTGTAAATGTAATGTTTAGTTGTAAATAAATAAATAATGTGTAAATGTAATGTTTACTTATAAATAAATAATGTTTAAATGTAATGTTTAGTTGTAAATAAATAAATAATGTGTAAATGTAAGGTTTAGTTATAAATAAATAAATAAAGTGTAAATGTAATATTTAGTTGTAAATAAATAAATAATGTGTAAATGTAATGTTTAGTTGTAAATAAATAAATAATGTGTAAATGTAATGTTTAGTTGTAAATAAATAAATCAATAATGTGTAAATGTAATGTTTAGTTGTAAATAAATAAATAATGTGTATATAATGTTTAGTTGTAAATAAATAAATAATGTGTAAATGTAATGTTTAGTTGTAAATAAATAAATAATGTGTAAATGTAATGTTTAGTTGTAAATAAATAAATAAATAATGTGTAAATGTAATGTTTAGTTGTAAATAAATAAATAATGTGTATGTAATGTTTAGTTGTAAATAAATAAATAATGTGTATGTGATGTTTAGTTATAAATAAATAAAGTGTATGTAAACGGTGTAAACGGTAATGACTCTATGATCAGGAGCAATACACGATTCAGTTACTCCCATTTACACACATTAACATGTCACTCCTCACTCATGACTGACATGTGCTCCTTTGTGAGTCTTTGTTTCCATGGTTACAACATAAACATAAAAGTGCTCCCCTTAAATAATTCCCTGCAGAAGTCATACACTGTTGCGGTAATGATGATAATGTTGGGGATGATAATATATTGCTCAGAAATATGCATAGGTACAAATATGAAAGTAAACAGTACATTTAGATTAAGTTTTTATGAAACTCATATTGGGATTTTTTAAAGTCTGGGTTGGGGACAAGGCCGAAGTAGCAAAATATTGGCATTTAAATCATTATAAAAAATGGAAATCATAATTATTTTGGTGTGTCTTTTTTTGGTAAACTGTGTAGTTACATCACGCAGCACAACGTGACAGATGTCACAGGTTTTGAGGGAGCTTGTAGTTGGCATGCTGACTGCAGGAATGCCCACCAGAGCTGTTGCTCATGAATTGAATGTTCATATCTCCACCATAAGCCGTCTTCAAAGGCATTTCAGAGAATTTTATATATATTTGGCAGTACATCCAGTTGGCCTCATTGGACGTACCAACCAAACCACGTGTAACCACACCAGCCCAGGACCTCCAACATCCAGCATCTTCACCTCCAAGATCGTCTGAGCCCAGCCACCAGGACAACTGCTGCAACAATCGGTTTGCCTAAGGCTCATCTGAATGCTCGTCGTCCTCATCGAGGTCTCCACCTGACTGCAGTTTGTTGTTGTAACCGACTTGAGTAGGCAAACGCTTACATTCGATGCCATCTGGCACGTCGGAGAGGTGTTCTCTTTACGGATGAATCTCGGTTTTCACTGTACTGAGCAGATGGCAGACTCGTGTATGGCATTGTGTGGGTGAGAGGTTTGCTTACATCAACTTTGTGAATTGAATGGCCGATGGTGGCGGTAGGGTTTCCAGCATGGGCAGGCGTATGTTATAGACAACGAACACTGGATGCCTTTTATTGATACCGTGATGAGATCCTGAGGCCCAATGTTGTGCCATTCATCCACGAGCACCACCACATGTTGCAGCGAGATCCCATGTTGCAAGGATCTGTACACAATTCCTGGAAGCTGAAAACATCAAAGTTCTTGCATGGCCAGCATACTCACCGGACATGTCACCCATTGAGCATGTTTGGGATGCTTTGGATCGGCGTATACGACAGCGTCTTCCAGTTCCTGCCAGTATCCAGCAACTTCTCACAGCCACTGAACTTTGACTCTACTTTTGGAGAGAACGAGGTCAGCCACCCCACTGGCTGCTCCAGCCTCCAGGGTTCCTGACCTCCTGGGTATCACGCCCCGGCTGCCTGGTTCTGTATCACATTTGCCTTCTCTGTTCGTGACTCAATAAACAAGGCTGCGTATGGATCTCACATTTCCACCTGAGGGTTCGGATTCATTACAATGTGTATATACATATGTATGTATAGATACTATACATGTAAGTTGGATATATGTTTATCTTTCATAATGGAAACAATAGCAGAACTACAACTTGTCAATTCAACAAGTTGTAGTTCTGTGCAACTTCACAGCCTTTAAGTACGTAACAGGAGTCCAACGAGGGCTGAACCAAGACAAAATAACTGGCCCTGTGTCAGGCTTGATCGAGAAAGGATCAGATGAGGGCTGAATACAATCAACTAAATACAGTTTAATGATTAAACAGGGGCAAGAGAGAGAGTGAATGTCCAAAAACCAGGCAGGGGTCAAAACCAGTGGAAGGCAAACAGAGACAAAAGGGCAAGGCAAATACGAAGTATCAAAAGGGCGAGCGAAGAATCAAAACCGAAACGCACCAAACTGCGCCCCCAACAAACCACGTGAGCATGTTCTCTCTGATTGGTCAGAGCTATCTGGCGTGCGAGCAAGAAAGTAAACACAGGAAGAAGATTGGGTTTTCTAAACTACTGTATATTTCTTGTAGAGCGTATCACGGAGCAGCGGCAGAGACAGCATCTGTTCATAGCTGTAATAATAATCTGATAATATACCAAACTACAGTCCACCTGCAGACCACCCAGCTCACTCCAAACATCAAGTAAACAACGTCCCTCACTAGTCCAAGAGAGACCTCGCTTCATTGTCCTCACCCTGTTAGCTGCTACAGTTCTCCAGTTCTCTGTTTACGCCATCTGCCGCATCCCACAATGCAAAGCACACCTGGCTGCAGGAGATGTTTAGATCAAACATGTGGAGTACACCTAATACTTGGGTCGGATCGAGGTCGGATCACGTTCTTACCATGAACGAACTGCTCCGGAGTTTATTTGTGGTGAGAATGTGATCCGACCTTGATCACTGCTCTGGAGTCCTCCACTCAGGTGGTCCTCCACTTAATGCTGCTAATTTTGTGCAATAGACTGATTGTTTTTGTCTAAACCTAAGCACTCTTACACCTTAAAATGTTTAAATTTACAGTCTTATGTTTACATTGTTAGTGTGAAATATTTTGTCAGAACTGTGCAATATATATATATATATTCCCTTTAAGTGCAATACGTCTGCAAAAACAGTATACAAAAAAAAACATTTTTTTTTACAGTATATCTATCTATTTAGAGTATATCTCACTATTTATCACACACACTCTTTCTATATTCTCCACTACACTGTCATGTTGTTATTTATTTGTCATGTTGTTATTTATTTGTCATGTTAGTTGTATGTTTTTATATCTGTACATTGGAGTTTGGAGAAACGCAATCTCGTTCAGCTGTGCACTCAGTTGTAAAGTCTGAATGACAATAAATTTCACTTTGACTTTGACTTGACTTTGAGTTTGTTTGGAACCGGACCGAGACCACCTCCTCTTGAGGCTCTTGGTGCCAAAACAAACCACACCAAACAAACCAGAGTCTGTTTTAACCGGACTCACTAGTGCTGGTGTGAAAACGCCCTTAGATAAATCTTTGCAATACTCAGCAATGAGCACCGGAACTGCCGGTCAGTTTGATGGCTGGCAGTAACTACAATGCCAGTGTTGTTGACGGGGGGTAGTCAGCTGTCTGCAGCTCATCCGTCATGTGATTTGGCGGTGCCAACCAGGAGTTGTAGTTCTGAGGTAGTTCAGAAGTGCCTTTTTGTTATCACCATACGGTCCATATCGCCTAGCCTAGTGCGCGAATGCACAGTTGATCTCAACGCCATCGATGGCTTTTCTCGTATTTTGAAGTGACAAATCGTAGCAGCGTAGTTTGATGTCTAAATGCGTAAAGGTTGGCAGGTCTGAAGAGATGATTGGGCCAGTCCAGTGCTGGTATAGAAAATGAACCAAGTTTTATGGGTCGGTCGTTGGGCAGTTTTTATGAAATTAAAAATAAGAAACTTAATTATATTGGCCCAAAGGAAAACGACTGGTATTCCAGATTACCAGGAAGTCTAGGAAGCCGTATATAAAAACAAGAAATGATGTGCTTGAGATAATAAACAGATCTTCAGTAGATGCCAAAATGACCACGGAGGCTGTAGAACATCAAAAATCAATTCTTAAACATCTAGAAAATGTCAAATGTCAAATAAAGCAATAGCTAAAATTTGGATTGACCATGTTTCCATCTTTCCAGTAACTCGGAAACAATTATCTTTGCTTGTTTTGAACACTGTTACCTTCCCAGTCCATTTACTGCATGCAAACTTCAGCTGGATTTGAATGCGTCATGATAGTCATGGACTGTCACAGTCACCTACACGATTACAATAGCATTCAAATGTTCGCAATGAATGATCTCTTCGCCCGCAGATAAATGTAAACAAAGTAGTTCTAATATGTTAATTTGGTGCAACTTCACAGCGTTCCAGTAACCAGTAGGATTCCTGGAAAGGCTGGACTGGGCCAAAAACTGGTCCTAGTAGGAGCGGTGACTGGCCATATTTTGATCTGTATATTGGCCCAAAGGTGCGTCAGCCTTCTAGATAAACGCCTGGTATTCCAGATTACCAGTTGAGCCCTGACACAAGAAAGCTGTATATATATATATATATACATGACTTGAAGAAGGAGACCATGCAGAGTTATATGTGGATAAAAAGTTTATTATTGATTATATTGTACAGTGAATGGTGTGGTAAAAACCAGCCCAATAAAAAACATGTCCAGAGAAACTCACTCAGCGGGGGGCTTGCAAGCCAGCATATAAAAGTAGCGGACTGTCATGGTGATCTGCGTTTCCACTGACGTCACTTTCATCACAGACAAGAGTCTAGAATAAACAGAGAGACATAGAAAGGTCTGAGAAACAGTTTTGAACACACAGTCTGCTGAAAGTATTCTAACCATGTTGTTATGGGACAAATCAGCAATACATGTTAAACTGATTTCCTCAGATCAATACCATCTTTCATTTTAGTCACATTAATGTGAACATAAACTGAGCCACACGTTTCACTGCAGGGTTTTTAAAGGACCATTCATCTTGTTAAGCTGGTTCCTGACTATGGATTTACCATCAGCTGAAACCATTAACAACCAGTCAAATCCATCCATCCATTATCTGTCGCTTAATCCCACTAGTCGGGGTCACGGGGGGGCTGGAGCCAATCCCAGCACCAGAACACTCACTCACACCTAATCTAGAGTGGCCAATCAACCTATCATGCATGTGTTTGGACTGTGAGAGGAAACCGGAGTACCCGGAGGAACCCACTCAAGCACGGAGAGAACATATACACTCCACACAGAACCACCCGGACCGGGAATCCAACCCAGATCATCTTACTGTGAGGAGACAGTGCTGACCACTACACCACCATACTAACCACTACACCACCGTACTAACCACTACACCACCGTACTAACCACTACACCACCATACTAACCACTACACCACCATACTAACCACTACACCACCATACTAACCACTACACCACCGTACTAACCACTACACCACCGTATTGACCACTACACCACCGTACTGACCACTACACCACCATACTAACCACTACACCACCGTACTAACCACTACACCACCGTATTGACCACTACACCCCTGTATTAACCACTACACCACCATACTAACCACTACACCACCATACTGACTACTACACCACCGTACTAACCACTACACCACCGTACTAACCACTACACCACCATACTAACCACTACACCACCGTACTAACCACTACACCACCTTACTGACCACTACACCACCATACTAACCACTACACCACCATACTAACCACTACACCACCATACTAACCACTACACCACCATACTAACCACTACACCACCATACTAACCACTACACCACCGTACTAACCACTACACCACTGTACTAACCACTACACCACCATACTAACCATTACATCACCATACTGACCACTACACCACCGTACTAACCACTACACCACCGTACTAACCACCACTACACCACCATACTAACCACTACACCACCGTACTGACTACTACACCACCGTACTAACCACTACACCACCGTACTAACCACTACACCACCATACTAACCACTACACCACCGTACTAAACACTACACCACCATACTAACCACTACACCACCGTACTAACCACTACACCACTGTACTAACCACTACACCACCATACTAACCATTACATCACCATACTGACCACTACACCACCGTACTAACCACTACATCACCATACTAACCACTACACCACCATACTAACCACTACACCACCATACTGACCACTACACCACCATACTAACCACTACACCACCATACTGACCACTACACCACCATACTAACCACTACACCACCATACTGACCACTACACCACCATACTAACCACTACACCACCATACTAACCACTACACCACCGTACTGACTACTACACCACCGTACTAACCACTACACCACCGTACTAACCACTACACCACCGTACTAACCACCACTACACCACCGTACTAACCACTACACCACCGTACTAACCACTACACCATCGTACTAACTACTACACCACCGTACTGACCACTACACCACCGTACTGACCACTACACCACCATACTAACCACTACACCACCGTATTAACCACTACACCACCATACTGACCACTACACCACCATACTGACCACTACACCACCATACTGACCACTACACCACCATACTAACCACTACACCACCGTATTAACCACTACACCACCATACTGACCACTACACCACCATACTAACCACTACACCACCGTACTAACCACTACACCACCGTACTGACCACTACACCACCATACTAACCACTACACCACCATACTAACCACTACACCACCGTACTAACCACTACACCACCGTACTGACCACAACACCACCGTACTAACCACTACACCACCGTACTAACCACTACACCACCGTACTAACCACTACACCACGGTGCCGCGGACATATATATATATCCATTATCTTCAGCTTTATCCCGCTAATTGGGGTCACAGGGGGGCTGGAGCCAATCCCAGCATCATCGAACGAAGGCAGGGTACAACATGGTGGAATGGTCGTCCATCACATGGCCAACACACACTCAATCACACCTATGGGCAGTTACAGATGGATTATAGCTGTAGAGCTTATATCACATACTTTCTATGTAGTCGTCAAAGAACAATTTAAATACTGAATAAATTCTTCTATGGCATTGTCTAGGTTTTAGGATTAATACAATATGCTTTCATATTACTGAAGCACCACCTGCTTTATCCACCTGGACGTTCTTTACTGTTGTGACATAATGCTGATTTGTCAAATAGCCAATTACAAATATCCCGTATAGTGATCACTTTATTCTAAGCTGAACACAAAAAGCATTAAATTTGTTAAAGGAAATCAGAAACTGACCTCTGGGTGATGTCTTTGGACAGTCTTTCGGCCTCCTCTGGGTCCTTCTTTAATAGCAGCTGGTAGCTGGAGAACGATTCCATTATGCCAATGTAACTAGAGAGAGGGACAAGCTGCCTCACCCAGTAACTGGGCTCCCTAAAGCAGAAACACAGAAACCACATTAGACACCTGCTACTTCTTGGACGACCAGAGATATTAGCTTGTTAATTGTATAATTACTTGTAAACACATAGTTATAACATAACATTTCAATCATTACATGTACACTCTTAATTAACAAGCACATAATCAAGCTAGAACTTGTTGGTTCCTCTTTGCAGCTATAACAGCTTCCAGTCTTCTGCAAAGATTCTTCTTTCTACGAGATTTTGGAGTGTCGGTGTGAAATCAGACATTGACATTGGACAAGAGGGCCTGACTTAAAATCTCTGTTCTAGTTCATCCCAAAGGGGTTGGAGGGGGTTAAGGTCAGGACTCTTCCACAGCAAAAACTCACCCAATCAGCCTGTATTGACCTGCTTGGTGCAGTCAGTCATGTTAGAGCAGGAAAGTTCTCCCCCAAACTCGGAAGTTGGAAGCATATAATTGTCTAGAATGTTTTGTTCTGCTGTAGCATTAAGATTCCCCTTCACTGGAACTAAGAGTCCTTGGCCCACCACTAAAAAAACACCCCCATAGCATCATTATCCCTCCTCCACCAAACTCTACAGTCATAGTGCAGTCAGGCAGGTAACGTTCTCCTGGTATTCTCCAAACCCAGACTTATTTATCAGACTGCCAGATGGAGAAGCATGATTGGTCACTCCACAGAACACATGCCCACTGCCTCAGAGGCCAATGGTGGTTTTTTACTCTACTGCATCCCAGAAGATGAGAACAGTCTGTAAAGATCATACCATTCCTTCACTGGGTACTGCAGAGAGTTGTACGTCTGTTCATACAGCACCCTGGAGCCGGCACCAAGGTACGGGTGTTGGTGAGACAGCAGGATGTTCTGAAACTGTAGGGGTAGAAGGACGATATGTTTTGTATTTGTTATAAACGGCTCATTAATCTTGGTATATTACAGGATATCTACACTCCCCAGTTAGGTAGAGTTAGGTTAGGTACATCTATCATCTTTACCTATATATTGGGCAGTTGTAGGCTGGAGTAGGGCAGTTTTGGGCTGCAGGCTGGGGAACCAGCCAACTAACTTGTGGGTCCACTTTGAGAGACCATAGCATCTTTTCACCTCAGGTACTCTGAATGATCCACCACCCTGAATAAATAAGGGTCAGGGTAGAGGAGGCTGGCCAGATACCACCTAGTCAGATACCACCCTTCACTCTTTGATTATTATTCTTATTATTATTATTGAATTTTCAACAGGAAAAAAATATTAATAGAACATTTTACAAATTACACAGTACTGTGGCATGAGTTTCTGATAAAATGGCCATGTACCAGGTAGTTGTACCTAATCAAGAATGGTAGAATGAGTAGATTTGTATGCTTGTCAGATAAATAGATCATTTTGAACCATTCACCTCCTTGCAGATGTGGGTCAGTTCCTGGGAGCAGTCTCCATAGCTGAGCTCTATGTCTAAACTATAGTTGAGAATAGCCAGGCAGCCCCTGGGCTTCAGTATCCGGTCAGCCTCCTGAAGAAAGCGGGAGTGGTCGAACCAGTGAAAGGCAGACAAGGCGGTCACAAGATCCACTGTACCATCTTCAAAGGGCAACACTTCAGCAGGACACTCTCTGCAAGTGCAAAAACAGAAAGCAGCAAGCGTGAACACTAGGAGCGTTATTTGTCTCAGATGGGATCAATACAGAATCTATAAGCAATTACTGACCGTTGGTGATGCATGACGAGATCTTGTAATAATATTTAGACCAAGAGGTCAGTGTTTAATAACCTGTACATCCACCAGTTCATCAATATTTCTGGGATGTCTTGCTTGCACTGCCCTCTTCAGGTCATTCCACAGCATCACCATAGGGTTAAGGTCAGGAAGACTCTGACTTTCCCAAACACAAACCTTCTTTAGTTGATTTTCTTGTCTTGTTGCATCACCCAACGTCTCTTAAACGTCACTAACTGCTGCCCTTCGTTCTCTTGTACACTGTATACTCAATGATTGCGAGGCATCCAGGCCCTGAGTCAGCAAAGCAGCCCCAAACCATGATGCTACCTTCACCATGCTTCGCAGTTGGGATGAGGATTTGGTGTGCAGTGTCCTTATTCCTCTAAACATATTGGGGAGTGCTTGTTCTAGAAGGTTTTATTTTTGTCTCATCTGTCCAGAGAACATCTTTTCAGAAGCAGTGTGGAACACCCACTTGCAATCAGGGAAGGTATCTAAATGCCTTGCGGTTCCTGTTGGAGTTTTAGTTAACACAAACTCTCCTGGTCCTGGACATTTCTTCAATATTCATCTAGTTAAGATATCATTATGGACATATGTCCTTGTGTTCCTGACCTTAAATTGCTCCTGTCCCACTGTTTTAGGAACATGTTGCAGGCATCAATTTCAGAATAACAGTATTTTGTGCAAAAAACTATGAAGTTAATAGGGTAACACATTCCATATCTCAACGTTTTGCCCCAAATAGTAGATGGCGCTGCTTTCTTTTTTGTTCAAGTCCAATTTCCAAGTTGGGACGCTGTGTAAAATATAAATAAGGCTACATAAAAACAGAAGGCAATGATTTGCAAAACTCATAGACCCATATTTCATTCAAAATAGAACATAGAACACATATTAGATGTTGAAAGTGATATTTTAAGATTTCATGAATTTTATTACCTCAACTACAACTTGATGGCAGTGACGCATCTCAAAAAAGTTGGGACGGGATAAGAACAGACTGGGAAAGTAAGTGGTACTAATAAAAAATAGCGTGAGGAACAACTCGCAACTAAGTCACATAACTGGATATAAAAAGAGCATTCTAAAGAGGCAGAGTCTCTCAGCAGCAGAGATGGGCAGATGGTCCACCAATGTGAAACAATTTCAGAAGAATGCTCCTCATGATAACATTGCTTTAAATCCCACCATCTGCATACATAATATCATTAAAAGAGTCTGATAATCTGGAGAAATCCCTGTGCGCAAGGGACAAGGCCGACGGTCAATATTCGATGCTCATGATCTTTGGGTCCTCAGATGGCACTGCTTTAAAAACAGGCATTATTCTGTGCTGGAAATCACTGCAGAAATCACTGTGAATCATCACAGTTCACCTGGCAAGTCCCAAATGCGAAAGGTGGAAGCCATATGTCAACACGATCCGGAAGCGCTGCCATCTTCTCTGGGCCAAAGCTCATTTACAAAGGACTGAAGAAAAGTGGAAAACTCTTCCCTGGTCAGATGAATCAAAATTTGAAATTCTTCTTGGAAACCATGTGGACTCAAGAGAAGAGAGAGACCATCCAGCTTGTTATCAGCACACAGTTGAAAAGCCTGCATCTCTGATGGTCTGCGGCAGCATTAGTGTCTATGGCATGAGCAGCTCCTGGAAAGACTCTATCAGTGCTGAAGAGTATACAAAGGTTTCAGAACAACATCTTCTCCATCCAGACAGCGACTCTTTCAGGGAAGACCTTGTACATTTCAGCAAGACAGTGTTAAACCACATACTGCTTCTATCACAACAGCATTGCTTGGCAGATTAGAAGACCGGTTGCTAAACTGACCTGCCTACAGTCCAGACCTTCACCTATAGAAACATATAGAGCATCATCAAAGGAAGCAAAGAAGCCCCAGAACTGTTGAGCAGCTAGAATCCTACATCAGACAAAAATGAGACAACGTATGTCTCCCAATACTCCAGCAGTTGGTCTCCTCACTTCCCAGACGTTTACAGACTGCTGGTAAAAGAAGAGTTGATGCTACAAGACGGTAGATGTGATCCTGTCCCAACATTTTTGAGATACGTTGCTGCCATCAAGTTCTAAACGAGTTAATAATTTTTATAAAACATTAAAATGTGGTGGCATGGTGGTTTAGTAGTTATCACTGTCTCCTCACAGTAAGATGATCTGGGTTGGATTCCCGGTCCGGGTGGTTCTGTGTGGAGTGTGTATGTTCTCCCCGTGCTTGAGTGGGTTTCTCCGGGTTCTCCGGTTTCCTCCCACAGTCCAAACACACGCATGTTAGGTTGACCACTCTAAACTGCCCGTAGGTGTGAGAGTGTGTTGGCCATGCGATGGACTGGTGACCTGTCCATGGTGTACCCTGCCTTCGCCCGATGATGCTGGGACTGGCTCCAGTCCCGCCCCCCGGGACTCCAACTGTCAAGAAGTGGAATGTTGGATGGATGGGTGGATGTTAAAATTAGAGATGGACCGATTAGCGTTTTTGAGGCCGATTCCGATAGCCGATACTGATCGAGGGCGGGGCTATATGCCACAGGAGGGATACATGTAGTTATTAACACAAGCAAGTCATAAAACATGGTCTAAACTGGTTTATCATCATTTTTAAGGAGCTCATATGAAACAGTATAATATTTTTAACTAAATTAGAAGTTGGTCTATGTGGGAGTAAACTGCTTGATAAGCTCCAGAAGAGCCACATCTGAAAAGTATCTCTACTAGGAACAGCAGAGCGTAGATCCAGGTGAACATTAAGCAGCAGAATGAACGTCTTCTACAGCCGAGAAGATCTGCTTATCTAGAACTATAAACTCAATCACTCTGGCTGTGGTTCTTTAGCTCTCTGGCTGTTTCTGCTGCTGTTCTGTTGGTACCGGTCAGATCTGGTCTGTATGTGTTCTGGGTTGTTTGTTTTGTGTTAGCTGTGTGTTCTAGCTCTGCTGTTTACTGATACTCACTGTGTTCAGCTGTGTGGTGTCTCTGAAGTGTGTATCAGATTAGTGTGTTAAATGTCTTTGTCTTGGTTCCCCGCGAGAGACGTTGATTTATACTAATTTTACAGATGTTATAAACTGTCCTGGATGAGTCACATACACAGACAGATGACATGTTTTCTATCAGCACATGCTTTTCTTGCAAGGCCGCTGCTTTAGTCAGTCTGAGGAAAATAAAAGGGTGTGTTTTTCCACCTAGTGGTTCAGATAGGAATTGCAGGGAGCTGGCCGGAGGGCTCCTCTTCCTGGATGAAACGCTAGCTAGAAATACAGAAATTAGGCTCATTTGGAGAAATATTGGCCGATCGCCGATCACATATTTTGACTCTAGTTAAAATGTCTCACTTTCCACATCTGATATGTGTTCTATGTTCTATTGTGAATATAGACATATGGGTCTGTGGAATTCATAAATCAATGCATTCTGTTTTTATTTACATGTATATACATTTTACAGTCGCAACTGTTTTGGAATTGAGGTTGTAAATGACACATCGGGGAAAACAAACTTATGTGAGTCAGTAGAACCAGATTTTTTGTCACTCTGGAGCATCCCTATTGGTCCATTCATCATGAAACTATCACACAATGTAAACAGCAGCTGTCGTGTCTGCTGCTGTTTACATTGTCACAAATGGAGATTCTATGGACAGTGACGATAAGTGAAAAATGGAGGTCATGGGCCCTTTAATTTACTTGTTGAAGGCACCTCATTATCACACTCACACTAGTGAGCGACCCAGTTTCAGAGGGCTTTCACATCCGTTCTTAAGCCTGGCTGCACAGTGTGTAGAATAACAATTAACCCAATTGTGCAACAGCTTGAGTAGTTTTGCTGAATGTTAGATACATGCACTACTGTGTATAGCCCTGGGCTAAAACATGGCCCTTACTTCGATGATAATTTAAGTTCATGCATACGTAGATGAACAGCTATCTCATATAGTATGCCACGTTTGAGTGGAACGCACTGGAATTCCATGTGCTCGCAAAACCTAGCTTTATTGTCAGCGTTTTAGGAAAAGCTGTTGGATAGAGAGAGTGCCTATCATTGTTTTCCTCCTATTAGAATAGTCAGGGTGCGTCCGAAACCGCCTATAAGTCAGTAGGTACTGGATTAGAGTCAGTACGTGCTGCTCGAGCGGTAGACTAGTAGGTAATTTCAGTAGGAGAGTTTTAGTAGCCACACAAGCTTGGACGTACTACGTCCACCATATTACCAGCATCCTGTAACACAAGACGTCAAACCACCACCGTAAAAGTCCTGCTATTCATTTAAAAACCAGTTTACTGACAGGTTTAGATCTTTTAGTGACACTGATCTGAGTTTTTATCTGATTATGTATCAGACGGTGTGGAGCTGTAGATCAGAGAAGATGAAACGGGAGGAATGTAATCATTGTTTATCTCAGCAGTAGCGCTAACTTCTGTAGCGGCAGTTCACTAGCAGTAGCTACGTACACACAGCCGACGTTCAGCTTTGAATTCATCTGCGGCTCCAGGTGAATCATGGGATAGCGCAGTGTGCTGTGTTCACCTACATACAAATGGCTGCCGATTCAGGAGGTCATCCGACTACCGTTCACCTACTACTGAATACCTACTGAGTATTCAGACATACTAACCGCACTCGCCTACTGATTTACTACTGAGTATTCAGACATACTAGCCGCGCTCGCCTACTGATACCTACTGAGTATTCAGACATACTAGCCGCGCTCGCATACTGATTTACTACTGAGTATTCAGACATACTAGCCACGCTCGCCTACTGATTTCACTACTGAGTATTCAGACATACTAGCCGCGCTCACCTACTGATTTACTACTGAGTATTCAGACATACTAGCCACGCTCGCCTACTGATTTACTACTGAGTATTCAGACATACTAGCCACGCTCGCCTACTGATTTACTACTGAGTATTCAGACATACTAGTCGCGCTCGCCTACTGATTTACTACTGAGTATTCAGACATACTAGCCGCGCTCGCCTACTGATTTCACTACTGAGTATTCAGACATACTAGCTGCGCTCGCCTACTGACTTCACTACTGAGTATTCAGACATACTAGCCGTGCTCGCCTACTGATTTCACTACTGAGTATTCAGACATATTAGCCGCGCTCACCTACTGATTTATTACTGAGTATTCAGACATACTAGCCACGCTCGCCTACTGATTTCACTACTGAGTATTCAGACATACTAGCCGCGCTCACCTACTGATTTACTACTGAGTATTCAGACATACTAGCCGCGCTCGCCTGCTGATTTACTACTGAGTATTCAGACATACTAGCCGCGCTCGCCTACTGATTTCACTACTGAGTATTCAGACATACTAGCCGCGCTCGCCTACTGATTTCACTACTGAGTATTCAGACATCCTAGCCATGCTCGCCTACTGATTTTACTACTGAGTATTCAGACAAACTAGCCGCGCTCGCCTACTGATTTCACTACTGAGTATTCAGACATACTAGCCACGCTCGCCTACTGATTTCACTACTGAGTATTCAGACATACTAGCCGCGCTCACCTACTGATTTACTACTGAGTATTCAGACATACTAGCCGCGCTCGCCTGCTGATTTACTACTGAGTATTCAGACATACTAGCCGCGCTCGCCTACTGATTTCACTACTGAGTATTCAGACATACTAGCCGCGCTCGCCTACTGATTTCACTACTGAGTGTTCAGACATACTAGCCGCGCTTACCTACTGATTTCACTACTGAGTATTCAGAAATACTAACCGCACTCGCCTACTGATTTACTACTGAGTATTCAGACATACTAGCCGCGCTCGCCTACTGATTTCACTACTGAGTATTCAGACATACTAGCCGCGCTCGCCTACTGATTTCACTACTGAGTATTCAGACATCCTAGCCATGCTCGCCTACTGATTTTACTACTGAGTATTCAGACAAACTAGCCGCGCTCGCCTACTGATTTCACTACTGAGTATTCAGACATATTAGCCGCGCTCGTCTACTGATTTACTACTGAGTAGTAGACAAGTAGGCACAGAGTTATTTGAGAGTGAGCAGTTGGGTGAATTCCCACTGCATAGATGTGGGTGAAGTAGAATTAGCCGCTAGCTACTATTTTACGCTGCAACTGGTTAGTATCCCAAACAGAGCCACCAACTTGAGCCTTTTTACTGGTTCCGGGGGGGGGGGGGGGGGGGGGGGGGGGGGGGTCATAATCTAAGCACCAGGTAATATATAAATGTCAAGCACATAAATATAGTATGAAAAATGAGTTTGGTGATTATTAATAATAATTACTAATAATCAGAAAACATTTTATTATTTACAAAGTCAAGAAATACGGCTTAAAAGACTGTTTAGCTCCGCCCACTGTTCAGAAACTGCCGTAGGTGTTATGCGTGTGACGTAGACGGTGGACAACAATGCTAGAAGATGCACTTAGAGTAATACACAATGACAGAAAGGTGTTGTTGTTTTTGCAATAATAGGATGTACAGTCGAGCACAAACAACCCAAAGACCCCCCAAATATCCAGAAAGTGTAATAAATCTAAATTGGAAATTGGAACATTGGAAAGGTTCAGTTACTGAGCCTGCTTTAGCTGATGTTAGCTAGTATTAGCTTTACTTGCTAAGTTCTGTGGTTCAAGTTATGCTAAGCTAACGTAGCTGAGTTATGAAGATTTATAGAGTCGTATGAGAGCGAGTTCCACTTTAATCATATCTATTACAATAACTGTACCTCTATATATGAGTTTAGCTGGTTGCTAGGCTGTTGTCATGAATACTGTTGGTTATGTATCTAGATACTGTTTACACTCAGGATGAGCTGCTGTTGTGGGTGTGGTTTGACTAAAAGTATTAGGACTAAGTGATATGGTGGTCTATTTCTACATTACAGCTCTTTCAGATTCAAATTCAGAAACATCATCAGAATCTGAAGAAGCAGTTCTGGAACATTCTCAGTCCCAGTCAGTCATAGTGCTGTTGTACCGCAGAGCTGTTCACTGTTTTTAACCAGTGACGTCACATGGTAGTGTTCAGGAGTTTCTGCAGCGATCCAATAGTTTTTCCAATAGTTTAATTACAATCATCTATTTTAAAGCAAATTAAGCAGCACATTTCATTTTAAGTCAAGTTTCTATATTTTGAGGATCTAAAACAATGTGAAATCACCAGGGAGTGAAAAAGCCTTTGTACAATTTAAAACCATCTATTTTTATAAAATATTTCTATCTGTTCTATAATCTTTGTCTGACTCTATTTACTGGGTATATTGGTGTTTTTTATTACACCAAGTTAGAGTCAGGTGATTAAGTTATATAAGTATATAAGTAACTTAATAGGTGAGAACCATACCCACGACCTAGGGGTAAATCATTATCCACATCTTCTGCAGCAAAAGAGGGCTATACGTATAAAAGCCTTTATCTCATCAATAAGTGTATGTTCACCAGTAAGAACACCAGATCTGATTAGAACAGATGTAAATAATCATACATACAATACAAAGTAACATGAATATGTTATTGTGAAAGAAGTAGATCAGATCTTGAGCTCCAGTTTGAAGAAGTGTAGTTCTAGATTTCTCCTGGACGCCCCAGACATTGTATGAATGTATTCAGTTCCTTCAGCAGCAATCTTGATTTAGCTTAATGAAGTACTGAGCAGTCAAAGCAGGAACTGATAATAATACTGGGTTGTTTAGGAGAAGCTTGGAAAGGGTTAAATAAACACACTGACATATGTAAATGCACTACTTACTGTCTTAAAACAGTTTTTTATTTAATATAGCTTTTATTATATTTACAATATAATAATACTGTAAATATGACTGTGAAAACCTGTAGGAGATGTTGGATGCACCGTTGTGTTTCACTGCCTGCTCCAGCTGGGCAGGGCTGACGTCCGTCCCCTCCACCCGGGTGAAGTGAGGTGCCAACAGGATGGTGCCCTGACCGGACCCACAGCCCACATCCACAGCGAGGTCACACGGTGAATCACCCTGTAAACACAATGCATGGAGAGAAACTGTTATGTCTCACTACATTGTGGTTTCTTTCCTCATTGAAACTGAATGAAAACTGTTAACACCTACATTTGCCTTCAAGAAGGTCAGGATCTTGTTGATGAGCTCCACAGGTGGGGAGAGTCTGTACTTCAGGTATGAAGATGCATGTTCTTTTCCTTCAAACAGCCGGACAGCCATCTCAAAAAAATAACCCCACTCCCTAAAAAACAGCCCACAGCGACTGAGAAAGCACTGCAGGGGTCACAGTACCAGCACATTAATGAATGTCCAAGCCGGTCACGTGGTTCTGTACCAGCGTGATGAGTGTGTGAATGAGGGCAGCGAGAAAGAAAATGTATATATAAGCGTTTAAATCTTTGGTTTTAGTTCATATGCTGCTTGCTTGGTGTTCGCTTTTCCGTTTTAGGTTCATTCGATGCGTTTGAAAAGGGTTTGAAAGCGAGATTTTCAGCGGGGATAGGAAAATGCGAGAAAAACTACAACTCCCATAATGCACTACGAGCGCAGCTCCGAGGCGAAAATTAAAAACAAAACTAAATACGTACTGAACAAGCAGAACGCCTAATAAACCAGCACTTGTGCGTGATAAATGATAAATCTAGCGTGAAATTATGTTAAATTATGCTTAATTTCTCACTAATGGATCGGTTGTTTCGCCTCAGGGGCAACTCCACCGAACTTTCAAAATTTCTTCTTAATAAAATGGCTTAGCGATATAACATTTTTGGCGTGCACAATGTTGTCACAATGTTGAAAGGTAGTTTATCAGAAGGTTGTGACAACATAGTGGCAACGTTATCACAGCCACATAAAATCCTTCATACGTTCCATTATATCTGCATGGAAGTAAACGGAATTTTGCTAAGTCATCATCAGGTAGTCATAATACGGCGTGACAACGTTATTATATAATATGAAAATGATATAATATAACAATATAAAAAGCAACGTTTTATAGTAACATTGCAAAAATATAGACATCTATGTGACAACATTGTGTGTTTGCTGGGATGTAGAACACTCACTTCCAGAGAAACCTACAAAGTGGTGGTGATGGTAACCAAACGTCTTAAACATTTCCAGCCTCCCTAATAGAAATAACTGTGTGTAATGGTTATGAATATGACACCCAAAACACTGTAAATGACAGATGTGAGAAATAATATCCAAATCAGTCCCCAAAGAAAATTTATTGTTTCAGATCTACTACCATCATCAGGTCTTCAGCATTAAGGATACAACTCAGAGGACACCTGTAGGTGGTCTTGGATAGTAAAAGAAGTAGTTATATTTGAGTGGTAGACTCCTGGTGGTGCGTAGACCAGCCTAAATCCTGGCTGAGCTCAGAGCCGCTACCCATTACAGAAATAATATAGTATGTGGGCTATTTTGTAGTGTTTGAAATCTCTACAGTAGATTCCATTCCCCATATAGTTCTTCATTAACTTTGGCTGCCTTGAGTTGAGGCTGAAAAGCTCAGTGTGAATGGGGCAGGACTATATATATATATATATATATATATATATATATATATATATATATATATATACACTACCACTAAAGTTTAGGATCACTTTAGAATTTCATTTCATGCAATTCACAAACAATATAGTCCATTTCACAATTAATGTAAGTGTATCAGATGATTTTTAAAGAACAAAAATGTTTGTATTAAAGTCTATTTTTGTATAGAGACTTATTTTGCATATAGTGCTATTATCAGCAATTCTCAGTCCTCTGTCTAAATCTCCTGGTACGACCACCAATCCAAGTTAAGGATGTTATTGGACTAATTGGTTGTTAGGACACTCTTGCTCAATTGTGATGCACAACTAAAAAACATTCTACTAATAAGTGAGTATAAAAGGGAGAACAACATTCTATGTTAGTTTAGTATCTGAAGTTTAGTATCTATATATATATGGACTAGGAGACACAATAAGGTCCTGGTAGGTGGTCACAGGTATCTGGAGCCATGCTGACTGCAGTGCATCCCACAGCTGCTTAAGGGAGCGTGGGGGAGGATCCATAGATATGTTGCTAGTCTGAAACTACACAGTTATAAGAGACACTCAATATAACGTGGGACCAAAGTTGGACGTTAGGGGCCCTTTAATTTGCTTGTTGAAGGCGCTCCATTGTTACAGTCACACTAGAGCGACCCAGTTTCAGAGAGCTTTTACATCCATCCTTAAACACGGCCCCACAGTCCATACAAAAGCAATTAGCCTAACTGTGGAAGAGCTTCATTTACATAGTTAAGTAGTTTTGTGGATTTTTAGATAGATATGCATATATGCAAGCTTTCGAGCCTGATTTGCAGAGACATAAACCAAACAAACACTGTAGAAAAGCTTTAAAAACCTGAAGGATAGTGTTTAGACTAGCAAAAATACATGTACTGCCCAGATCAATGGTTTTAAACAATTCCCATGACTGCCTAAGACTCCTTAATCTGTCTAAGCCTGGACAACTGACTAGGAAAACAAGGTAATTTTGGAAACTATGCAAACTACAATCAGCAGGGGGCCTTAGACCTTCTAAGGACCAGAGTGACCTTTGAATTAAGTTATTATGTGGTCTTTCTAAGTGATGACATTCCACCAAACTTCAAAAAGAACAGCAAAACAAAACATGTTTTAATCTGTGTGAGCATTTTGGATAATGTATTTGAGGGCATTCAAGCATGGGCATTTGAGGGTAAATACCGGCCCAACCTTTGCAGCTATAACAGCTTCAGTTCTTCTGGGAAGGCTTTCCACACAGTCCTAAAAGATGACCCCACACCATAATCCCCCCTCCACTCGGCACAGTGCAGTTAGAGAAGTACCGTTTTCCTGGTTACTGCCCAACCCAGACTCGACCATCGGATTGCCAGAAGGAGAAGCATGATTGGTCACTCCAGAGAACACGTCTCCACTGCTCTAGAGTCCAGTGGCAGCGTGCTTTACACCACTGTATCCAACGCTCTGGTGATTTAAGACTTGGATGCAACTGCTCAGCCATGGAGATCCATTCCATGAAGCTCTCTACGCTCTGTTCTTGAGCTGATCTGAAGACCACATGAGGTTTGGAGGTCTGTAGTGGTTGACTCTGCAGAAAGTTGGTGACCTCATTATAATACCACTGAAACTCATAACTATCCACATTAAAAGAAATATATTGGGCAGAACTACTTTTATTTATTTGTTTGCATGTTTGTTTGTGTAGAGGACACAGTGTGTGAAAGAAAAGTGAAAAGAATGAAAAAGAAAAGAAAAGATGAATTAAAATTTGATATAGAGAAAAAAGATGAACCGAGTATTGAAAAAAAAGATGAACTAAGACTTTGAAACAGATAAACTAAGATTTGAAAAAAGAAAAGATGAATTAAGATTTAAAAAATAAAAGAACTAAGATTTGAGAAAGAGAAGATGAACTAAGATTTGAGAAAGAGAAGATGAACTAAGATTTGAGAAAGAAAAGATGAACTAAGATTTGAAAGAAAAGAAGAAATAAGATTTGAAAAAAGAAAAGATGAACTAAGATTTGAAAGAAAATAAGAAATAAGATTTGAAAAAAATAAATGATAAACTAAGATTTGAAAAAAGATGAACTAAGATTTGAAAAAGAAAAGATGAACTAAGATTTGAAAAAAGATGAACTAAGATTTGAAAAAGAAAAGATGAACTAAGATTTGAAAGAAAATAAGAAATAAGATTAAAAAAAAAAAGAACAACTATGATTTAAAAAAATAACAGCTATGATTTAAAAAAGAAGAAAATAAGAACTAGGGTGGAAAAAAGAAAAATGAACTAAGATTTGAAATAAGAAAATAAGAAATAAGATTTGAAAAAGGAAAAGATGAACTAAGATTTAAAAAAAAAAGATGAACTAAGATTTGAAAAAAGATGAACTAAGACTTGAAAAAAAGATGAACTAAGATAAAAAAATGAAAAGAACAACTATGATTTAAAAAAAGAAGAAAATAAGAACTAGGGTGGAAAAAAGAAAAATGAACTAAGATTTGAAATAAGAAAATAAGAAATAAGACTTGAAAAAGGAAAAGATGAACTAAGATTTAAAAAAAAGATGAACTAAGATTTGAAAAAAGATGAACTAAGATTAAAAAAAAGAAAAGAACAACTATGATTTAAAAAAAGAAGAAAATAAGAACTAGGGTGGAAAAAAGAAAAATGAACTAAGATTTGAAATAAGAAAATAAGAAATAAGATTTGAAAAAGGAAAAGATGAACTAAGATTTGAAAAAAAGATGAACCAAGATTAAAAAAAAAGAAAAGAACAACTATGATTTAAAAAAAAGAAGAAAATAAGAACTAGGTTTGGAAAAAGTAAAGATGAACTAAGATTTGAAAAAAGAAAAGATGCCCTGAGATTTTGAATTAATTAAGATTTCTAATAAATAAAAGGTGGTTACTTAGGTGGGAAAAAAAAACCCAGTCTACAGAGTGGAGGGCAGCAGCGTAACCCACTACACCAGTATAACCCACTGCACCAGTATAACTCACTACACCAGTATAACCCACTGCACCAGTATAACCCACTATACCAGTATAACCCACTGCACCAGTGTAACCCACTATACCAGTATAATTCACTACACTACACACTTAAAAATTATTTAATTCATTTATGTAGTAACATCATGGTACATTTTTTCCCCACCTATTTTGGGGTGTTTTGCTCAATCTGGCAACAATATTACTGGGGCTGAACTGTACTCCGAGGCTGGCCCAGTACTGACCTCTTATACAGCCAAATAAACAGTCAAAAAACAAGAAATTCTCCACACAATTAATCGATTTTCACTTTATTTGTAAGTAAAGTTTAAAAAGCACAAGTTCATACTAACAGAATAGATCATCTGCAGCTGGACGCTGGACGCTGGAACGTAATAAACTGTGTAAAACTCTAGTTCAGGTAGAAAGTGATCTTACAGGAGTCAGTAATCACAACATCAAGTGAATGTGAAAAATACAGTACTGTTCTTTCAGTCATACCCTACCCCGAGTGGGCTGGTCAGCACTACTGTGGTTTACAGGCCAGGACACAGTAGTACTGCATCGTCACCTCTAGCTTAGTATCAAGAGAAGAGACACCCATCTCCTTCAGAAACCTGCAACAGAGGAACACGATCAACACGCTCATACTGTACTGGGTCTGTACTGGGTCTGTACTGTACTGGGTCTATGAATCTAGAAATACATTACATACATTAAAGGGCCCATAAAAAAAGAATATATATATATATATATATATATACACACACACTAGAGATGAACTGGTCATTGTTTTTGAGGCCAATTCCGATCGGCGATCACCTTTCAGCGTGATCAGCCGATACCGACTGAGGGCGGGGCTATATGCCACAGCATATATGTAGTTATTAGCGCTAGCATGTCATGAAACATGGTCTAAACTGGTTTATTACCATTTTTAAGAAGCTCATATGAAACAGCATCATATTTTAACTAAATTAACCGTAAATAAACAAAGTAAATCAAACAAATATCTCCAATACTGCAATCATTAACGAAAAAAGATAATTAAATAAATACAGTAAAAACTGCAGTCATTAAACTCAGACTCTGTTATTTTAAACTAAAACTGTAATCATTAAATGTAGAATATTGAATTACTGCTGCTGTTCTGTTCGAACCGGTCAGATCTGGTCTGTATGGTGTTCTGGGTTATTAGTTTTGTGCTAGCTGTGTGTGCTAGCTCTGCTGTTTGCTGATACTCACTGTATTCAGCTGCGTGCAGTGCTGTATCAGATTAATAGAGTTAAATATCTTTGTATTGGTTTCTCAACAAGACACGTTGATTTTACAAATTTTACAGAACAGCCTGGATTTTACCGTATGTGAATGAGTCACATACGGTAAAACACTACCAGACAGATGACGTTTTCTATCGGCACATGCCGTGAACACCATAAACTGTTCTTGTGAGGACGCTGCTTTAGTAAGTCTGTCTTATCGATCTTTCCGTTTCTTTTATATATATATATATATATGACATACACACACAGGGTGAGTGAAAAGTCTCAGGACACCCTTTTATTTCAGAAATGAAAAGCCGCCATATTGGATCAAGGGCAAGTTTTTCCAATGTTAAGGTGATGTAGCAGACCAAAGAAAACCAGAACTGTCTCAGAAATTGATTGATGCAATCAGATTTGCAACATCTCTTGTGGTTCAAACATTGTCAACACAGAAACCTAACCACTTTCCCATTGGAAGAACTTTATGGAGTATTCACATCCACTGGCCATTCTATCAGATATCTATCAAGTGGGTTCTGTGCTGTGTTGAACACTGAGATGTGACTCTAGTACTGCTCAAATCTTCTTCTTCCTCTTATTATTATTATTCTTATTATTAGGAGTATGTATGTATGTATGTATGTGTGTAGTTTTTCTTTTTTTTTTAGTGGTCATATGTGGGAGAAATCCACTTTTGACGGCATCAACTACTATGAATGGGTGGAGCTAAACTGCTATAGGCCAAACACAAAACAATTTATTTAAATAAACATAATTAATGTCACTCAAACCAATGCATTTTTGAGTTAAGTCTAAGTCAGTCCAAATGTTTTCAACTTTGAACCAACTTAATACAACCTGTGATGACATCATAGAAAGAATGAATTTTTGTGATATGGGCCCTTTACACAAAACCTGTACATTACAGAAATCAATCAAACTACAATATTACAAACAAATATCTGTAAATAACTACACAGGATGCTGGAAGTGATTACCGTGCTGCTGTCGACTCTAACAGAGCAGCCGCCGCCTGCGGCTCCCTCTTCAGGTAGGTTTGGTACATAGAGAAGGACTCCATAAATCCCACAACAGCCTTTACACTCATTTGGAGCTTGACTGGAATATTTTCGATCCTAATAAAGACATGTGAGATAAAAAGTCACCACACAGAGTCAAAGTTATAACTACTGTACAGGAACTGAGGGTTAAGTCTGTACTCTTACTCAGCTTAATCAGCTATTACATCAGCACTGCATCTTTTCTGTAAATGTTTTTTGGCTCCTTTTTTCCTGGGCTACAGTAGTTGCTGTGAGCTGTGTAAGCATGTGCCAAGTTTGTTTCTAGGCGGGCAATAAGGACTGTGTTACGAGATGATGTCACAGCGTAAAAAGGGAGAAAAAGGCTGGAATTTCACTGAGGTGCTTGCTGTTGCATCTAAAAACAGCATGTCAATTATATATATATATATATATATATATATATATATATATATATATATATATATATATATATATATATATATATAAAATTTTGTCATCATTACAATGCAACAGCCATTTACTTTTTTATAATATATATGATGAATGGACCAATAGAAATGCTCCAAAATAGCTTAGGAAAAATTCTGATTTCACACACATACACACCCAGAAAAAAACAACTATCTACAAAATGGTAGCTTTAGTGTTTAGTCTGTCCTATAATTCATCAACATTGCATTTTTGTTATTGCATATTTAAACTATATGTATATCAAATCTTCTTAAAAATTATGATTCTTAAGATTAAGGTTATGTTAAACTTAATTTCTCAGTAATAATGATTTAATAAATGTTTTAATTCACTTAAATATAATAAATTCAAGCCTTTGTCCAGGTCGTACTAATTTTTGCTAACAAGAAAGACCCCAGCAGCCCCGCTGTGTCTGATCCAAACAGCACAACACACACTAACATGTCACCACCATGTCAGTGTCACTGCAGTGATGAGAATTGTGGTCCTATGGGGGTCCTAATCATTGAAGAACAGAGTAACAAAATATCCATATATATATATATATATATATATATATATATATATATATATATATATATATATATATATATATATATATATATATATATATACTAACGCTTATATATATACTAACGTTTAGGATCACAATATTGTCCATTTCATAATTAATGTAAGTGCATCAGATGATTTTTAAAGAATATAAATGTTTGTATTAAAGTCTATTTTTGTATAGAGGCTTATTTTACATAAAGTTCTATTATCAGCAATTCTCAGTCCTCTGTCTAAATCTCCTGGTACGGCCACCAATCCAAGTTAAGGATGTTATTGGACTAATTGGTTGTTAGGACACTTTTGCTCAATTGTGATGCACAGCTGAAAAACATTCTACTAATAAGTGAGTATAAAAGGGAACAACATTCTAGGTTAGTTTAGTATCTGAAGATCAGCAGTTGAGATATAGGAGATATATATATATAGCTAACATGAAGTCTGTGACCAACCAAAGGTAAGATATAAATGGGAAACATACCTGTACACACCTGCTGAGGCGCTATGCTTTGCCTGGGATGGTTTATGATTTTAAGTTAAAAAAAAAAAAAATAATAATAAAATGTATTGTTGCCTGTGCGCAGTGGGCACATGCTTCAGAGGCGAATTAGCTCTTACATTAGTTGGTGTGGTTAGTTGCGGTGCAGATGCTGCCACCGTGGTGCTGCACTGCACTAACTGGAAGGTGCCCACCAAACATGTTTGAGCCCAGTGGCCAATAACTTGATAATCTGCACTATGAGAGTGATATAGAAACAAGCTAGATTTAAACGAGTGACAGGTTAATGTTAGAAGGTTTGGGGCTGGTTCACAAAATATTTGGTGCTATCAGTCTGGAAGCCCAGGTCCGAGATGCGCCCAAGGATAGAAATATGGTGCAACATCTAAACTGTATGAATTGTTCCCAGTACATTATGATAAAATCCTCACCTTCATGATAAACCAGTGTTTTTAAGAAAAACACAACAAATGTATGAAATATATATATATATATATATATATATATATATATATATATATATATATATATATATATATATATTACCAAATTACATCACCCTCAGGTTTACCTCTCTTTATCGGGGAAGGCTATGGCTTCATATAAGTCCTGCAGCTTACTGTTGGCCACTGCCACCTGGCTGCTAGTGTAGGGCAGGAGAGTCTTCATCACCTGGAGAAACACAATCAAAAGACTTTCAAGTATACTAAACTGTGCTGCACTATAGAACACTGTACTACTTTTAACTGTGGCTGTTCTCAAAGGCCATCCAGGCATCAAAGAAGTTCACTGAAGTATAGTTAATTTAAGTGCACTGAGTATACTTCAATGCACTCATGATTAATGTACTAAACCTGTGCTATTTTTCGTGTACTAACTTTGTACTTAGTATGCATATGTATTAGTAATACAAATGCACTTAAATACAAGACACTTTTAAGACACTGTTATGTATATTTAAGTGCATCTTAAGTATACCTTCTACCAATTCTGTATTTCTAAAACAAATATATACTTTGTGTCAACTTGGAGTATATTTGAATCCACCTTTAAGACACCTTTACCTGTTAGTATACTAATAAAATATTAGAAAAATATATATAATTCAATAACAATATCTAAACAATACATTGTATATACACTCTCAGTACATTCACAAATATATTTTAGTTTAGAAACAAAGAATATTTTTAAAAATACTGAATCACTTGGAAAAAGATACTGAAGTATATTTAAATGTGTCACAACGGAGTCTCAAAATAGTACAAGTAAGTACAATTAGTTAATAAAGTATATTTTAATAGCACTATGATAATTATTTAGCATACTAAGTACATAGTACACAAAAATAACACTTTTATTGCGTAATCATAAGTGCATAGGAAGTATTGATTAAGTATACTTCAGTGTGCTATTTTTTCACCTGGGTAACCCTTGTGGAAGAAAGGATACTTAAAAGGAACCCCGGCTGATAACACATGTAAGCCTTAATATGTTGTAATGACTTTAAATTATTAATACACTAAAAGTATCAGATTTATTAGATTTTCTGTAAAATCCGCTGCACGTGGGTCTCCATTGTTGTATCTACTGACGTGATCAGCGGGTAGTGACGTCAAATGGTTGCAGTAACCGGCCGTCACGCTTGAGCACAGCTAGCTAGCTAAACATGCTACTGTTCACTTTACAGTTTGAGCTAGAACTCAACATTTCTGACATCAGCGGTGACATCACACACCACGTTAGTGTAAATGGTGAACAGAGAGGGTGGAGGAGAGAGTGGACACAGTGCTGGAGTTGTTGTGAAGCTGTGTGTTGGTGTTGACGGAGAAGGAGAGTGTCTGTTAAAGGAGCTCCGCTTTCTAGCAGGAAACATTCACGCTCAGTAAACAGCTCGATACACTGAACGGGAGTGTCTCTGAGCTTCACACTCCTTTATTAGTGAAGTAGTATGTTCACTACTAAGACTGGACTTTCACCTTCAGGATCCACAAACGAGGAGAAGCAGCTGACGCTAATGCTAAACGTTCTCAGGAGAGAGTCCAGCGCATGTTCACGTTCACGGTTCTTCTCGCGGTTCTCCATAATCTGGAGCTTTTGGACTTCCTGTGTGGGGAAACTGTGGCACTGCACTGTGTTTTAGTCTACGCTTAAAACCAACAGCCTCCGTCAAGTCTCTCACCAGTGGTGGTCTACTGAACCACTCAAACTCATCCAGACTGAAGTGAGGAGAGCAGAGCGGGGGTCTTTGGGTAGCTGTGTTGGTCCACACGCTGCTTCACTAACTATTCTCCTTGTTTATGTTTGTGAAGCTGTTTAGACTAATATTAGTCTTCACACGGCCTTTCACTGAAACTACATCAACAACACAATGTACATGGTTTTCTTTAAGCTAGGTTAGTAACTAACACTCACTCCTTCACACCACAGTCCAGTTTAGACCTGAAACCATCTGACCTCATCTACCCAGCAGGCATTGCGCATCAGAAATAATGATTGCGTCCATATGTTAAATATTTAGAATAAAAGTGTTAATTTATTAATAAATCTGATACTTTTGTGATTTTTTTGCAACATGTCTTAACAATTTAGAGTCTTTACACCATATTCTGGCTTACAAGTGTTACCAGCCGGGCTTCCCTTTAAGAGCATCTAATGTATATATTAATTATTACATTCAATTATTATTCTGAATATACTTTTAGTACTCTTCAGTATACTTCTTTTCCACAAGGGAATAGTCTCACTATTTATGTATTGGATGGTGATGATGATATATGTTGCCCTGAAGTTCCCACCTCTAAATAGATGTTGTTAAGTCTGTCGCCGCAGGAGCCGTAATGCAGGCTGAACTGGTCAGTGTAGCCCAGGAGAGCCATGCATCCATGAGGCTTGAGCACACGCGCAGCCTCCTTGAGGAAACGGTCATGATCGAACCAATGGGCTGCGGACGCCGCGGTCAGCAAATCCACAGAGCTGTCGGGGAACGCCAGCTCCTCGGCTGTCCCCACTCTGTGATAAAAACAGTAAACACTGGGTTACATCACAGAGACAGATAACAGGCGGCAGTACACAATAGCGTCACCCCCTTTCACCCTGTTCTTTCAATGGTCAGGACCCCCACAGGACCACCACAGAGCAGGTACTATTAGGGAGGTGGATCACTCTCAGCACTGCAGTGACACTGACATGGTGGTGGTGTGTTAGTGTGTGCTGTGCTGGTGTGAGTGGATTAGACACAGCAGTGCTGCAGCTGCTGGAGTGTTTAAACACCTCCTCAGTGTCACTGCTGGACTGAGAATCGTCCACCAACCAAAATTATCCAGACAGCAGTGTCCTGTGGGTGGCGTCCTGTGTCCACTGATGAAGGACTAGAGGAACACAAACTGTGCAGCAGCAGATGAGCTACTGTCTCTGACTTTACATCTACAAGGTGGACCAGCAAGTAGTAGGAGTGTCTAATAGAGTGGACAGCGAGTGGACACAGTGTTTAAACACTCCAGCAGCAGCACTGCTGTGTCTGATCCACTCACACCAGCACAACACAGTGCTGAGAATGATCCACCTATCTAATAGTAGCTGCTCTGTGGTGGTCCTGTGGGGGCCCTGATCATTAAAGAACAGAGTAATAAAGTATACAGAGAATCAGATGAACTACAGTCTGTAAGTGTAGCTCCTATATGGTCAGTGGAGCTGATACAGTGGACAGTGAATGTAAATTCCACATAAGGTCAGGACGACAGACAAGCATCACAACACTACAGGCTTCATGACTGACCTGTAGGTGATGTTGGTAAACCCTGGCACAGCCCTGGCCTCTTCCACCTGGTTCTCGCTCACGTCGATGCCCACCAACTTCTGGAAGTGAGGAGCCAACAGACGAGTGTTCTGCCCTGTCCCACAACCGAGGTCCACCGCCAGCTCATGAGGAGGTCCTTTCTGGGAGACACCAGGGGGAGACAATTAGAAATGCAGTCTTATGAATAAGGACTATCAAAAAAGAACATATGATAAATGATAGTGTGGATTAACAGTGAGCTCAGAAACATCATTAGAACTATTACTAACTATTCACTCTCTCTCTTTCTCTAACACACACATACACTCTCTCTCTAACACACTCACACAAACTCTCTTTATCTCTAACATACACACACTCTCTCTCTAACACACACTCTCTCTCTAACACACACACACACGCACTCTCTCTCTCTAAAACACTCTCTCTCTCTCTCTCTCTCTCTCACTCCCTCGCTCGCTCACGCACGTACAGAGACACCCCCCCCCTAAACTTTCACTGAGACAGAAAATGAGCCAATAAACACAAGCAGGAGCAACAACAGCCCCTCCTACCAGGACACGTGCCTACACTGAGTCTCCGCGTGTTGGTGGTCACATGGCCACGCCTCCACGAGCTTCTCAGAGGCAGCGCGAGCCAGTAGCGCGTCGCTACTGCTGTATGTATGGAAAATAACTGAGGAGATAAAGACGTATTCTGGAAGCCCACTATGTTCTCACACCCCCAGCTAAACCGAGATCTGAGAGATCTGAATGTTCTACAGTTTCTGCTTTTCATAGATCTTTAAAACGCGTCAGCAGCGCTCAGCTCGATCCCCGCGCTCCGCACCGCTCGCGCTTTGTCCCCTCCGCAGTCTGGAAACCACGGAGCGTCCCGGGAAGCTGATGAGCGAGGCCGGGCAGAGAGAGCACCGAGCCCGAGGCTGTGGTTATGTAACAAGAGGCTTTAACACTGCGTAGCACTAAGCAGCGCCTCGCCGGAAGCATAAACAAACAAACATCCGTCCCACCTTTTTGTCCAGATACTGCAGAATCAGCTCCTTCAGGTTCTCTGGTGGAGTCAAGCGGTACCTCTGGTATACAGAAGCGTGGTGTTTCTCCTCGAACAGCCTGTGGGTCATGGTGCACTCGCTCGGATCACTCGTCAGGAGTGACTCAGCACCAAGCAGGAACTCTCGCTCACGTCCTGCCGAGAGTCTGGCTAATCATTACTACGGAGAGCAGAGATTGGTCATCTGCTGGTCCTTCGTTTCTGATTTTTCTTGGATTCTGTCAATATTTATAGAAGGCTCGCTTTTGAACTTTGAATAGAAGATCACTGGATGCAAAAAAGTTAACCAATGAGAGGGAACCTGACGTATCCTGCAGGAGGTCGTTCCAGTCCAACACCAGGACACCAGGTTCTACTTCAGCTAGTTCAGAATGATGCAGCTAGAGTACTAACTAAAACCAGAACATTCCATCATGGGGTGGACGTGTCTCACCCAATATCAGAAACAGGTAGAGTTGTCCCACCCAAAAATAAAAAAAACACAAGATGCGTTTGGAGGGTTTGGGTTAGTTAATGTTTATATTAACTTTAGTCAGAAAGCACTCTGAAACGTAAAGTTACATTACTCTCTGGCCACGCCCCCAAACTGCAGACTGCTACTACACTACATACATAAAATAATAAAATATAATAAATAAAATAAATAAATAAAATGACTCCATCGTTAGAAGTGCTGTCAGTAGTGCAGTATGTAATGTTTCAGAGGGTGCTGTTTGGGACACAGCCTTACTGTCTAACATTAATATTAGTCTTGTCTAGTCAGGAAACCTTAATATACATTTATTTATCATTTCATTTCAGCATCATGCTCTAAGGGAAATAATATATATATACATTGCATGTATAATATAAAAGTTTTCTGATAGCAGCAGCATGGTAATGTGGAGAATCTAGTTTAGTTTGTAAAGTGATCTTTAATTGGATTTATCTAATAATAATCAGACGTACAGAAAATGTTGTATTTTGTTTATTTATTAGTAATTTACTGTAATTCCACAAATGTTGTTCTACGTCACTATACATACAGTGATTTACTACCTTACCTACAGTGCAATCAGCTTATAGGTAATGTCTTAGGGGATAGGGTGGGCTTTGATTTATATTAGCAAATGTGTCCCCCAAATTTCAATCCCGTCCCTACGCCCTTGATTAGTGCTACATTGGCTTCCTGTTAAATTCCGTATCCACTATAAAATTCTTTTACTGACGTATAAAGCCCTGCACGTACAAAGTCTCCCACCAGAGTACCTGCAAGATCTTATTTCCTATTGTGGACCACCATGTTTACTCAGATCACAATTCTACACTTAAAGTGTAACTCAAGAACAGTTACATTGTATCATTTACACATCTCAGTTCAACGTACAGATCTTACACCCGCTAGTGTAAAAAAATGCTATGGAGTTGCCACAAGGACTGACTTTCAAACGTGTGTTTGTTCCGCCATTGTGTTAGAACTTCAGCTCAGCTAACCAAAATGAATACAGGTACATGGGAGGAGACCAGAGAGACAGTAAGAAGTTCTAATGGTACAACACTGTCTCCTCCGAGGTTAATAACACAGTGGGTGGATGATATGAGAAGGTGGTCTGAGGTTAATAACACAGTGGGTGGGTGATATGAGAAGGTGGTCTGAGGTTAATAATACAGTGGGTGGGTGATATGAGAAGGTGGTCTGAGGTTAATAACACAGTGGGTGGGTGATATGAGAAGGTGGTCTGAGGTTAATAACACAGTGGGTGGGTGATATGAGAAGGTGGTCTGAGGTTAATAATACAGTGGGTGGGTGATATGAGAAGGTGGTCTGAGGTTAATAACACAGTGGGTGGGTGATATGAGAAGGTGGTCTGAGGTTAATAACACAGTGGGTGGGTGATATGAGAAGGTGGTCTGAGGTTACTTATGGAGACATGTTTAATTACTCTGTACTCTCGGAAGGTGTAGACGGTTCAGTAATGAAAAACTATAAAAGTACTGAAGCGTATCAGTACCTGCACAGTGGGAAGGTGGGTGTGTCCTCCTACACACAGACGGTGAGTTTATATTTCTGAAAGACGGTTAAACCCAAGTCCAGCCAGCTGCCCGAGCCACTCTGCGTGGGTGTTAGTTACAGTCCAGATAGCCTAGCGCGGTGGACACTGATCAGAAAACAGTTACTGAACTGATAGACTCACCAGCACCCGACACGTCTGCTTCCTCGGAGCTTCATAAGTGAGACATTTCTCTGGATAAGGAAGCTCTGGTGCTGGTTCTCCTCCACAGAATGGTAAGAGCAGACATGCGGAGGTTTGGGTGGATGTTTTAAATTTAGAACTTCAGTCATAGACGCAGGTGGTCTTCTTTGGAAGGCGGCCCCCCAACACTCTGATCTTTATGTGCTGTGTTCGTAACTCTGTTCAAGTCAAGTTTTCCTCGTCTTCCAATTACTGACTCCCTCTAACTGAACATGTCATGCTAGTCATTTTATGTTTGTTGTCATTTTGCTTGTAATCAGTATCAACGTATCCGCGGGCGCACCGGAAGTTCTGACACAAAGTAAACAAAGATGGCGCCCCCCAGTGTTGTCATGGAAAATAGCATGAATAAGTATACTAGAGTCACCATTCTGCCTTAAATGAAATGCCAGCAGATCATTTTTAAAATAAATACATATAGGCACATAAAAAGCTCTTTATGGTGAAGTAAGCTGATTGTGGCTGAAACCATCAGCCAGTACAGCCTATTGTTTGAGGTTTTTTTGTCACAGGCTGGTACGGAGTCACACCTATAGTAGTGGTTCAGTTGGGCGCCAACCAACCGGTCACTTAACTAAGTACACATTCTCATGTCTACACTCTTTTGTTCATGTTATCAGCTCCACTGACCATGTAGGAGCACTTCGTACTTCCACACTTACAGACTGTAGTTCATCTGATTCTCAGTATACTTCATTACCCTGTTCTTTAATGGTCAGGACACTGTACGAGCAATCTGACAACAGCTGGCAGCCACAACTGTGTTTGTGGTAATGTACATCCCAACATGTGGTCATTACCCACAATGCAAAAGGACGACGGTAGAAATCAAATTCTGGACAGCGATGATATCTAAAATGCATTTAGAATCTATATCACACCTGTCTCTCCACTCTTCATCCTCATGTCCCATCGCACAAGCTGAGGTCCTGGCCAGGTTTAGGCTTTCCTCTCTGGGTGGCAGGTCTGTTAGTGTTGCTGCCCGGACTCTTTGGAACGCCCTACCTTCCTCTATTTGCTCCTCTCTCGAAAACTCCTGAGGACCTTCTTTGACACAGTGGTGGATCTGCCATCCCTTACGGAGTGGTCTGCTGGGGTGGCAGCATCTTGACGACAGACAAGAAGAGACTGGACAAACTCATAAAGAGGGCCAGCTCTGTCCTGGGAAGCCCCCTAGACCCAGTGCAGGTGGTGCGAGACAGGAGGATGTCCATGCTGGAGAATAAGACTCTGGCAGCACTGGTCAGCTTATCTTATCCCTTTTATACTATCTTCAAATCTTTGCTCTTAATAGTTAAATTTTCTTTGCTTTTATTATTATTATTATTATTATTATTATTATTATTATTATTATTATTATTATTATTATTATTATTAATTATTATTAATAATAATAATAATAATAATAATAATTTATTTATTTATTTATTTCTCTCCTTTTTCCTTTAAATTTTAATGCATCATTGGGTATGTGAAAGGTGCTATATAAGTGTAACTTATTATTATTATTATTATTATTATTATTATTATTATTATTATTATTATTATTAAATAATCATTTCTCTCCTTTTTCCTTTAAATTGTAATGCATCCTTGGGTATGTGAAAGGTGCTATATAAGTGTAACTTATTATTATTATTATTATTATTATTATTATTATTATTATTATTATTATTATTATTATTATTATTAATAATAATCATTTCTCTCCTTTTTCCTTTAAATTGTAGTGCATCCTTGGGTATGTGAAAGGTGCTATATAAGTGTAAACTATTATTCTTTATTATTATTATTATTATTATTATTATTATTATTATTATTATTATTATTATTATTATATGGATACATCTCATTAAACGCAAGGGAAACGTTAAAATTTTGCCAAAACTTCACCAGCTATCCAGACAGTTGCTTTAATTATTGACTACTGATTACCTAATATACAAATGAATAATACCTAATTACTTTACATTACTTTGTGATTACTTTAGTTTGTAAAGGTCTGTCACTTAAAAAAAAATATAATATAAGAAAAACTATTTCAACAAGTTTTTTCCACAAGAACTGAACACAGAGTAAACAGATAACTGGCCCGAATGACCACACAGGTGACCTAAACCCTGTTTCACTGAGTTTAGTAGTGAGTTTAGTAGTTTGTTCTGGATGCCAATAGTCATCTACCCTCATTCCCACTTCAGGCTGATCATGCAAAGAAGTAAATTAACTTGTACAACGGTCCATGAGGGGGCGCCAAAGCATGATTTGTAATTACTACAGAGGTGTAATTACACCTTCGCAACTGTAGATGGAGCCCACGAGCCACTAAACAGCTCTTATATGCTGTTTTAAACCTCATTAGCTCCTAAATTCTATATAGCCTGTAGTGCAAATCCAGCAACCACATGTTCTAGTGTTACAACCAAACATCAAAATGAAAATTTTATTATCAATAATATTTTTTTCTTCTCCGTTGCTGCAGTAACATCCTCTACTGTTCTGGAAGGCTTTAAACTAGACGTTGAAACATTTGCTGTTCTAGGTTTGATTGCATTTAGCCACATGAACATTAGTAAAGTCAGGTACGGATGTTGGATGATCAGTTCTAAATCACTCCAACTCGTCCCAAAGGTATCAGATGGTGGTCCATCACTTCAGAGAACTCAGAGAAGATTAGCTAATGCTTGAAGCTGGGCATGCTGCTGCTCCTGAGGGTCACCCTGGGGTGTTTTTTATTATGTTTTCTTGAAATAAGTATTGGAAATATAAAAATAATTTACTTTAATTTGATGGCTGGTAAAGAAATACAGTAGAAAAGCTGCTAAACGTCCCACCAATGCAGCACAACACGTCAGTGGGTAGTTCACCATTAGTGATAGTTAGTGATAGTTCACCATTGTATAACCATCACTGTCCAGAAAAAAAAAGTATTTCCAAAATGATAATTTTACAGGAGAGAACACAAACATACTTGTCTTGTAATGCGAGTCAGTGGAACCAGAATTTTTGTAAACAGCAAATGTCAAGTTTAAATGATATAGAAAAATAAAAAGAACAGAAATGGAGGTACATGTTTTCTTCGAGTAGGTACTTGTGGGGGCCAAATTGGATAATATCAGACTACCTAAGGGCCGGTCTCTATTTCCAAAAGTACTACTCATAAATGATAGCGCCACCATTCAATGAAAAACAAGTGTCTCCAAAATGGTAACTTTACAGGAGAGACCAAAAACATACATTACTTTCAATGTAAGTCAATGGAACCAGAAATATTTCCAAGCTATTTTGGAGCATTTCTATTGGTCCATCCATTATGAAATTTTCAAACAATGTAAACAAATGATGTATAAAACTCAAAATCAATAAAGATATACATGTTTTTCATTGCACAGCGATGATATATGACACTGTATTCAACATATAAACAAACACACATACAGAAAAATAATAATAATAATAATTATTAAATTTTTAAATATTGAATTTAATTGTACCGTAACTGCAGCAGCACTATAACATCATAATAAACAGTGTTACAGTGTACTGAACATCCTGTCTGAACACGTACTGAACAACATTCCTGCATCCAGTATGTTCAGTGTTTGTCGTGTAGACTGTATATCACTCCATCACTGCAATAACACCAACTCAATAACAGCAAGTCTTATATTTATTAACTCACATAATTTATTATGGTATGGAGAACATTTCTCTCTGCAGTGACACGTGGTGGTGGTGTGTTAGTATGTGTTGTGCTGGTGCGAGTGGATCAGACACAGCAGTGCATAGTCACCTCATAACTGGCTCTGGTCAGGTTCTCCTGTGCCCCATGTGCCCTGAAGAACAGTTGCTGCTGTGAGACCAGGTGTCTCTGTCCTCTCGTCCCCTGAGTATTTACTATAATGTCCAGGCTTTGTTTCAAAATGTCTCTTCATATTTAACTCCTTCATTACCACGATAGTCTCTTGGTATAAGAAACACGTGCATTTGCAGCGTCTCTCTATGGAAAACTATTCTGACGTCCATCTTTCTCTAAATTACCGGTTCTCAGTCCCGACTTGGCGCTGTTTTGGCGTAGCCGTCACTGCATGCCGTTCTGTAAATTCAGGCCCAGTCAGAAAAAAAACAGCTCTTAAGTTTATTTAACTTTGATTGCTAACACAGCGGTGAAACATACTGTGCATGTATATGCACTGTTGCCACCATCAGGTAAAAGGAATAACTGCAACGTACCGGCGGGCCACTATACCAGTGATGTGTTGTTACAAGTGATGCTGCAGGACAATAAAAATCTGTCTGCGGGCCGCATTTGGCTAACAAAAGTGTGATTGTCATATTCTTTTTTTTTATCATTAGTTTTTACAACACAAAACTCTCCCTGAGCAAAATTCTCCACACCACACTGGAGGAGAGACGGGTATAAAAGCTGAACCTTTTGAAGTGTCTTATTTTTGCAGGTGTACGTTTCCTGGTCGTATATATATATATATATATATATATATATATATATATATATATATATATATATATATATATATATATATATATATATAAAAAGTATCTCCAAAATTGCAACTTTATAGGAGAGACCAAAAACATACTTTACTTTCAATGCAAGTCAATGGAACCAGAATTTTTTCCAAGCTATTTTGGAGCATTTCTATTGGTCAAAACTCAAAATCAACAAAAATGGTGACTCTCTCTCTCTCTCTCTATATATATATATATACACACACACACACACACACACACATATATATATATATATATATATATATAGTTATCTCACCATAAATGGCTGCGGTCTGAAGGAGCGTGTGGGGACAGTAACATGTGGTGTGAGTAGGTGGAGATGGCCAACCAGTGAGGAAACCAGAAAGTACAGATAAACAGATTTATTTCAAACACTCCTACAGAGAAGTACAATACATTCTAAACTGGATAATAAACACTTTAGCACCACAAACACTCTGGGAGAGAGCGCAGACAGCACCAAAGAAAAGAACAAAAGGAACTACCTTTTGTCTGTATTTTATTAACTAATCTAACAGAAATAGAAGAGTGAACTTCTACTCTAAGCTAAGCTATACTATATATTTATATTATATATCATTAAAATACAGGGAGTGATACCTCCATCTAAACTAGTGTGTCTACAGTCAGACTACCTACGTATGGCAGTGTAAAGGAAAACATGTATCTTCAATATGACAACTTTACAGGAGAGGACAAAAACAGGAATTTCTATTGGTCTATTCATCAAATTTTCACACAGTGTAAACAGTATATACACTCTATTGCCAAAAGTATTTACTCACCCATCCAAATCATTGTTCCAATCACTTCCATGGCCTCACAGGTGTTTTTCACAGGTGTATAAAACCAGCACCTAGTCATGCAGACTGCTTCTACACACATTAGTGAAAGAGTGGGTCGATCTCAGGAGCTCAGTGAACTCCGGCGTGGTACCGTGATAGGATGCCACCTGTGTAACAAGTCCAGTGGTGAAGTTTCCTCACTACTGAATATTCCACAGTGGACTGTCAGTGGTGTTATAACAAAGTGGAAGTGATTGAAAACAACAGCAACTCCAAGTGGTAGAACACGTACAATGACTGAGCGGGTCAGCGGATGCTGAGGAGCATAGAGCACAGAGGTCACCAACTTTCTACAGAGTCAATCACTACAGACCTCCAAACTTCATGTGGTCTTCAGATCAGCTCAAGAACAGAGCGTAGAGAGCTTCATGGAATGGGTTTCTATGGCCGAACAGCTGAATCCAGGTTTACGCCACTAAGCTCAATGCAGAGTGTCGAGTGCAGTGGTGGAAAGTACGCCACCACTGGACTCTAGAGCAGTGGAGACATGTTCTCTTGTGTGACCAATCACGCTGGCAATCCGATGGATGAATCTGAGTTTGGCGGTTGCCATGGGAGCGGTACTTGTCTGAATGCATTATGCTGAGTGTAAAGTTTGGTGGAGGGGGGATTATGGTGTGGGGTTGTTTTTTAGGAGTTGGGCCCAGACCCCTTAGTTCCAGTGAAAGGAACTCTTTAATGCTTCAGAAGAGATTCTGGACAATTTCATGCTCCCAACTTTGTGGGGACAGTTTGGGGACGGCCCCTTCCTGTTCCAACATGGCTGCCCACCAGTGCACAAAGCAGCTCCATAAAGACATAGAGGAGCGAGTTTGGTGTGGAAGAGTCCTGACCTCAACCTGATAGAACACCTTTGGGATGAATTAGAGTGGAGACTGCGACCCAGGCCTTAAATACCTATATTTCCGTTATGAATATTACACACGACATACAAAAACTACCACTGTAAAGAGATTTATGCCAAAATTGTGACAGAGGTGGAAATCAACTGTGAGCTCAACACACATACACACATAATTGTGCATCCCCGGTGTGCTCTCTGTACATTTTCACTTATTTTCACTTAAAAAATCACCCAAGTGTGTCACTTTAGGATCCAAACGTATCTCATTTCTAACTAGTTGAGACTATCATCCCAAGTAGAAGCATTTTTGCATTTTTTGCTATTTATTACTCAGGCAGCAGGTGCTCAAGGCCTCCCTGGTGAGAAGGCACGCACAGTTCTTCCTTTTAAGTTCAAATCTAACGTCAGATCTCACTTTCATTTCCTTTAAACCAAATTTAGCGAGATAGACAAAATTGCTGACGCTCCTGAACGCAGACATGCTCTTCCCGCGGTGGACTGTTTTAAATTTTATATTTATATTCTGCCGTAGAGTTCTAGCCACAGGTGAGTCTTCGAGAAATTCACTTTATTATAACTTTATTATAACTTTATTATAACTTTATTATACATTAATGGATGATAATAGAGGAAATGCACCACTGGGGTTAAAATCAAATAACATCTGGGCTGTCGATTGCTGCCCTAAACTAGACTTATGTATAAAATTATTGCATAAAACATTATTTAAAGCTCATTTTACAATTTTAACAATTTAAAATCGACCCTACATTTATTGGACAATGCGTAATGTATGATGTTAATGCATAAATCCATAATCTTTATTTTAATCTCTCTGAAATGACCAAATGAGGACCTGATTGAAACACCAATTGTTTGTGTTTTAGTTTTAGTGTAGCAAAAAAAAAAATGCATTTAAAAACATTTGATTTATCATTGATCTGTTTTATTACAGCTTAGCTGAGCAGCAATGTCTAATTGCTTGGCCTTCTTATATTACTATTAAAATATTAAGATAATCATATTTTTAAAGACAGAAATATATATTTAGGGCTTGATTTGTGCATGGATGATGACAGCAGAGCTATTGATACTGGCTTAAATTGATATGTGAGGTAAAGAAATTAAAACCCTACATGTGCCTTCAAATTTAAACTTAAACCTAATGACTGAGGAGCACACTTCGCTTATGTAAATTAAAGAAAAGATGATCTAATTGTGATTAATTTCAATAAGCCCCCTTAATTAATTCATCATTACACTGATAGAACAACTCTGTGTAGAGAAAAGCTTTAATTCAACTTTAAATCCAAGCTATTAAAGAGACTATAATACTCAGGAAACAGGAATAAGTGAAATACTAATATGATCAGTAAATTATAATATAAGCCAATCAGAATTAAGCAAGAACATATCTTCACACTGCCTTTTTGTGATTGGTTCAGAGGTTGGTTCAGAGATAATAACCATTGCTAGCATTGCGATTGAGGGTGCAAAGACAAAATTTGGGGGAGAAATGTCCCCCTCAGTCCCCCCCACTAGCGCCGGCCCTGGTTACCAGACCATTTTATTTCCGTTCAGTCCAAAACTGATGATGCAGTCCAGCTATAAGGCTTTTAGCTGTTCATAAAATTTAAATAAACATCAAAATAAATACCCCATTCGTCATAACGAATAGCTTAAAGTACTATAGCGCTCCATCACAGCCCCAGTTAAATAATTAGATATAAACACCAGAGTTACAAACACTAATGCTGTGCCTTCTACTCAGAGGGGGCGCTGAAGCCCATGTTTCCTTTGGAACAGCTTCTAAAAGCCCAGTATCTGTTCAGCTTGGAGCTGATATTAAGAGCCAGGATGAGGAGAAAGCTGATATCGAAGTCTAGCAGTTTACATCTACTGCAGAAGCAGCCTGATCTAATTAAGCACTACAGCCCCAGTCAGTACTAGTAGCTGTTGTCTGTTGATTAGCCAGTTCAGTACAATATCACTGCAGCTCTCTCTTCACTCCTCTCAGTAACTGCGTCACGCCTGTGTGTCGTTCTTTCTCATTGAGCCTCCGCATCACCTTCACGTTCACAACATTTAAACATTTACAGTCCCAGTGCTCACTGGGCAGATGGCACCCTGGATAATGTATGTTAATATATTACAGTACTGTGTTTTAAGTTCTTGGGGACATTATTATATATTTAAAAAGGAATATGTCCAGACAGGAAGCTTTTATTTACTCAGCAAAACACTTTTTAAATATTAATCAGTATTAATAGAGTAAGTTGTGCTTTTCCATACGTCAGTGTGTTTATTTAACCCTTTCCAAGCTTCTCCTTGTGGAAACAACCCAGTATTATTTACAGTTCTCGTCTAATACCTGCTTTGACTGCTCAGTACTTCATTAAGCTAAATCAAGATTTGCTGCTGAAGGAACTGAACACTTTCATACAATGTCTGGGGCGTCCAGGAGAAATCTGGAACTACACTTCTTCAAACTGGAGCTCAAGATATGATCTACTTCTCTCACAATAAGATATTCATGTTACTTTGTATTGTATGTATGATTATTTACATCTGTTCTAATCAGATCTGGTGAAAATACACTTATTGATCAGATAAAGTCTGTTTTTAACATAATTAATGATGTCATATGTGCTCTCTCAGATGTCACCAATGGCCACAACAACAACCTCAAGATCACAGCATTCATACAGACCAAAGGTGAGCAGTTCTGCTGGGAAATGATTCTTTATGATGATGAATACATGAACATCTCTGTGCTCATACTAACACTGTATACAGACTGTAGTTCATCTGACTCAATGTATACTTTATTACTCTGTTCTTTAATGATCAGGACCCCCACAGGACCACCAAAGAGCAGGTACTATTTGGGTGGTGGGTCATTCTCAGCACTGAAGTGAAACTGATGTGTGTTGTGCTGGTGTGAGTGGATCAGACACAGCAGTGCTGCTGCTGGAGTGTTTAAACACTGTGTCCACTCACTGTCCACTCTATTAGACACTCCTACTACTTGCTGGTCCACCTTGTAGATGTAAAGTCAGAGACAGTAGCTCATCTGCTGCTGCACAGTTTGTGTTCCTCTAGTCCTTCATCAGTGGACACAGGACGCCGCCCACAGGACACTGCTGTCTGGATAGTTTTGGTTGGTGGACAATTCTCAGTCCAGCAGTGACACTGAGGAGGTGTTTAAACACTCCAGCAGCTGCAGCACTGCTGTGTCTGATCCACTCACACCAGTGCAACACACACTAACTAACACACCACCACCATGTCAGTGTCACTGCAGTGCTGAGAATGACCCACCTCCCTAATAATACCTGCTCTGTGGTGGTCCTGTGGGGGTCCTGATCATTAAAGAACAGAGTAATAAAGAATACAGAGAATCAGATGAACTACAGTCTGTAAGTGGAGCTCCTGTATGGTCAGTGTGTGTAGATACGTGGAGCTGGGTTTAATGTTATGGCTGGTGGTCGGTGTACATGGTATCAAATGTTATGAAACCTCTTATAAGGGTTGCCAGAAGCTACGTCTAAAGCCCAGCGAGGAACTGATGTCACACTAAGCTGTGCGATGTCCAGACTCCCAGAATCCTCCACTCTGCAGTGGGAGAGAGAAGGAGCTTCCACATCCAACGTCACCCTCTTCTTCAACAACACCGCCTACATGGTTCTACACAGCGTGGACCAGCGCAGCCAGGGCACGTACACCTGCACGCTGAAGCACGGCGGGAAGGTGCCGATGCACGAAAGCCTGACGGTGAACGTAACAGATCGTAAGTGTAATAAAGTTTAGCGCCAGCATTTATGGCATTGCTTAGATTTGAATGGGGAGCAGGACAGCATCAAATTACGAAGCTGTGGTGTAGTGGTTAGCACGGTGGTGTAGTGGTTAGTAGGGTGGTGTAGTGGTTAGTAGGGTGGTGTAGTGGTTAGTACGGTAGGGTAGTGGTTAGTTTGGTGGTGTAATGGTTAGTACGGTGTTGTAGTGGTTATTATGGTGGAGTAGTGGTTAGTACGGTGTTGTAGTGGTTAGTATGGTGGTGTAGTGGTTAGTAACGGTGGTGTAGTGGTTAGTACGGTGGTGTAGTGGTTAGTATCGGTGGTGTAGTGGTTAGTACGGTGGTGTAGTGGTTAGTATGGTGGCGTAGTGGTTAGTACGGTGGTGTAGTGGTTAGTATGGTGGTGTAGTGGTTAGTACGGTGGTGTAGTGGTTAGTATGGTGGTGTAGTGGTTAGTACGGTGGTGTAGAGGTTAGTACGGTGGTGTAGTGGTTAGTATGGTGGTGTAGTGGTTAGTACGGTGTGTTGTTAGTAGTGGTTAGTAGTACGGTGGTGTAGTGGTTAGTACGGTGGTGTAGTGGTTAGTATGGTGGTGTAGTAGTTAGTACGGTGGTGTAGTGGTTAGTATGGTGGTGTAGTGGTTAGTACGGTGGTGTAGTGGTTAGTATGGTGGTGTAGTGGTTAGTATGGTGGTGTAGTGGTTAGTATGGTGCTGCAGTGGTTGGCACGGTGGTGTAGTGGTTAGTATGGTGGTGTAGTGGTTAGTATGGTGGTGTAGTGTTTAGTACGGTGGTGTAGTGGTTAGTACGGTGGTGTAGTGGTCAGTACTGGTGGTGGTCAGTCCGGTGGTTAGTAGTGGGTGGGTGTAGTGGTTAGTACGGTGGTGTAGTGGTTAGCACGGTGGTGTAGTGGTTAGTACGGTGGTGTAGTGGTTAGTATGGTGCTGCAGTGGTTGGCACGGTGGTGTAGTGGTTAGTATGGTGGTGTAGTGGTTAGTATGGTGGTGTAGTGTTTAGTACGGTGGTGTAGTGGTTAGTACGGTGGTGTAGTGGTCAGTACGGTGGTGTAGTGGTTAGTATGGTGGTGTAGTGGTTAGTATGGTGCTGCAGTGGTTGGCACGGTGGTGTAGTGGTTAGTACTGGTGGTGTAGTGGTTAGTATGGTGGTGTAGTGGTTAGTACGGTGGTGTAGTGGTTAGTACGGTGGTGTAGTGGTCAGTACGGTGGTGTAGTGGTTAGTACGGTGGTGTAGTGGTCAGTACGGTGGTGTAGTGGTCAGTACGTGTGGTGTAGTGGTTAGTACGGTGGTGTAGTGGTTAGTACGGTGGTGTAGTGGTTAGTATGGTGGTGTAGTGGTCAGTATGGTGGTGTAGTGGTCAGTAGGTGGTGTAGTGGTGTACGGTGGTGTAGTGGTCAGTACGGTGGTGTAGTGGTCAGTACGGTGGTGTAGTGGTCAGTATGGTGTAGTGTTAGTACGGTGGTGTAGTGGTTAGTAGGTGGTGTAGTGGTTAGTACGGTGGTGTAGTGGTTAGTATGGTGGTGTAGTGGTTAGTATGGTGGTGTAGTGGTTAGTACGGTGGTGTAGTGGTTAGTATGGTGGTGTAGTGGTTAGTATGGTGGTGTAGTGGTTAGTATGGTGGTGTAGTGGTTAGTACGGTGGTGTAGTGGTTAGTACGGTGGTGTAGTGGTTAGTACGGTGGTGTAGTGTTAGTACGGTGGTGTAGTGGTTAGTACGGTGGTGTAGTGGTCAGTACGGTGGTGTAGTGGTCAGTACGGTGGTGTAGTGGTTAGTATGGTGGTGTAGTGGTTAGTACGGTGGTGTAGTGGTCAGTATGGTGGTGTAGTGGTCAGTGGTGGTGTAGTGGTTAGTACGGTGGTGTAGTGGTCAGTACGGTGGTGTAGTGGTTAGTACGGTGGTGTAGTGGTTAGTACGGTGGTGTAGTGGTCAGTATGGTGGTGTAGTGGTCAGTACGGTGGTGTAGTGGTTAGTACGGTGGTGTAGTGGTTAGTACGGTGGTGTAGTGGTTAGTATGGTGGTGTAGTGGTTAGTAAGGTGGTGTAGTGGTTAGTACTATGGTGTAGTGGTTAGTATGGTGGTGTAGTGGTTAGTAAGGTGGTGTAGTGGTTAGTAAGGTGGTATAGTGGTTAGTACAGTGGTGTAGTGGTTAGTACGGTGGTGTAGTGGTTAGTACGGTGGTGTAGTGGTCAGTATGGTGGTGTAGTGGTCAGTACTGTGGTGTAGTGGTCAGTACGGTGGTGTAGTGGTTAGTATGGTGGTGTAGTGGTTAGTATGGTGGTGTAGTGGTTAGTATGGTGTAGTGGTTAGTACGGTGGTGTAGTGGTTAGTAGGTGGTGTAGTGGTTAGTACGGTGGTGTAGTGGTTAGTATGGTGGTGTAGTGGTTAGTATGGTGGTGTAGTGGTTAGTACGGTGGTGTAGTGGTTAGTATGGTGGTGTAGTGGTTAGTATGGTGGTGTAGTGGTTAGTACGGTGGTGTAGTGGTTAGTATGGTGGTGTAGTGGTCAGTACGGTGGTGTAGTGGTTAGTATGGTGGTGTAGTGGTTAGTATGGTGGTGTAGTGGTTAGTAGGTGGTGTAGTGGTTAGTACGGTGGTGTAGTGGTTAGTATGGTGGTGTGTGGTCAGTATGGTGGTGTAGTGGTTAGTATGGTGGTGTAGTGGTTAGTACGGTGGTGTAGTGGTTAGTATGGTGGTGTAGTGGTTAGTACTGGTGGTTGTAGTGGTTAGTATGGTGGTGTAGTGGTTAGTACGGTGGTGTAGTGGTTAGTATGGTGGTGTAGTGGTTAGTATGGTGGTGTAGTGGTTAGTATGGTGGTGTAGTGGTCAGTACGGTGGTGTAGTGGTTAGTACTGGTGGTGTAGTGGTTAGTACGGTGGTTGTGTAGTGGTTAGTAAGGTGGTGTAGTGGTTAGTATGGTGGTGTAGTGGTCAGCACTGTCTCCTCACAGTAAGATGATCTGGGTTGGATTCCCGGTCTGGGTGGTTCTGTGTGGAGTGTGTATGGTCTCTCTGTGTTTGAGTGTGTTTCTCCAGGTACTCTGGTTTCCTCCCACAGTCCAAACACATACATGTTAGGATCCTCACTCTAATCTGCCAGTAGGTGTGAGTGTGTGTTGGCCATGCGATGGACTGGCGAACTGATGTCCATGGTGTACCCCACCTTCACCTGATGATGCTGGGATTGGCTCCAGCCCACAATTTTTAAAGAACAATATCAGCTGCTAATCATTCCCATGCTGTCTCCTGTGGTTGTTGTCTTTCCAGATACGTACTCCAGAAAGAGTTTTGCTTTGTACCGAGAGAGCTCCAACTACAGCGATCTGGTCCTCATCTGCAGGTCAGACACGTCTTACGACACCATAAACTGGCAAAAGAAGCCCCAACTGGTAATGATGGCTGCAGAGAGGGGACAAAACCCTAAAGTCAGTGGACTGATTGAACCGGGGACACAATCGTCCACGTCCTACAACGGACATGAGTTCATCTTTCATGTCTCTCCTGTGAGATTCAGCTACAATGGATCCTATGCATGTGTTACAAATAATAAAACCACGTATTCAAACATATCGCTCCACACGGTCAGAGGTACGTCACCTGTCCACTCACGCCTAAACCAACCAGTTCGCACTGGACTCTCCTTCTTATGTTCTGGATCTGGTGACCTCAGTCTTTGCAGAGCCTCCGGGTGGTGTGGTCAGGAATCAGTCGGTGGTTCTGACCTGCGAGCTATCCAAAGGCACCGACCGAGTGACCGTGGCCTGGCTGAGAATGGAGGGGGACAGGGCAGTGTTGGTCAAACAGGGCAGCGAGAGGACGCTCCGCGTGACTCTCCAGAGCCTCTCCGAGGAGCAGCTGCACTGGCAGTGTGCTGTGTTCACTAAGAGCACGCTCCGAGCCGTGGCCCCTATAAAGCTCCGCCTCCTCTCGGCACCGTCAGGTACTTTTTCAGTGTTTTCAGTGTTTGCACAGATCAGGATCCCCAAAGAACCACCACAGAGCAGGTACTATCTAGACGGTGGGTCATTCTCAGCACTACAGTGACACTGACGTGGTGGGGGTGTGTTCGTAGCGCGTGTTGTGCTGGTGTGAGTGGATCAGACACAGCAGTGTCCACTCACTGTCCTCTCTATTAGACACTCCTACTACTTGCTGGTCCACCTTGTAGATGTAAAGTCAGAGACAGTAGCTCATCTGCTGCTGCACAGTTTGTGTTCCTCTAGTCCTTCATCATCAGTGGACACAGGACGCCGCCCACAGGACACTGCTGTCTGGATAGTTTTGGTTGGTGGACGATTCTCAGTCCAGCAGTGACACTGAGGAGGTGTTACTCCAGCAGCTGCAGCACTGCTGTGTCTGATCCACGCACACCAGCACAACACAAACTAACTAACAAACCACCAACATGTCAGTGTCACTGTAGTGCTGAGAATGAGCTACCTCCCTAATGGCACCTGCTCTGTGGTGGTCCTGTGGGGGTCCTGACCATTAAGGAACAGAGTTAAAGGTGATAAACAGTGTATACAGTGAATCAGATGGACTACAGTGTGTAAGTGTTGTACATAAGCTTCACAGTGTTTGTGGTTCCGCTGCTGCTCCAGCTCTAATATGCCTGTGTTAGCTGGCTGTGCTGTGTCTCTGCAGGCGAGGACGAGGCGGAGGGCAGCAGGCTGCGCACTGTGATCCTCGTGGCGTGTGCTGTGGCTGCGTGTGTGGCCGTCATGCTGGGAGCTCTGCTGTTTTACTTCCAGAGAAGATCAGCAGCCGGTAAAATCGCCTGCTCTTTCACTGTTACTGAAAACGAGCTTCTGCTTAATGCTGCATATCATCACTGTCACAACCAAAGCTCATCTCTGTAATGTGTGAGTTTGTAGCACATGTGGTGTAGTGGTAAGTAAGGTGGTGTAGTGGTTAGTCTGGTGGTGTAGTGGTTAGTACGGTGGTGTAGTGGTTAGTACGGTGGTGTAGTGGTTAGTACGGTGGTGCAGTGTTAGTACGGTGGTGTAGTGGTTAGTACGGTGGTGTAGTGGTTAGTACGGTGGTGTAGTGGTTAGTACGGTGGTGTAGTGGTTAGTATGGTGGTGTAGTGGTTAGTATGGTGGTGTAGTGGTTAGTACGGTGATGTAGTGGTTAGTACGGTGGTGTAGTGGTTAGTACGGTGGTCTAGTGGTTAGTATGGTGATGTAGTGGTTAGTACGGTGGTGTAGTGGTTAGTACGGTGGTGTAGTGGTTAGTACGGTGGTGTAGTGGTTAGTATGGTGGTGTAGTGGTTAGTACGGTGGTGTAGTGGTTAGTATGGTGGTGTAGTGGTTAGTACGGTGGTGTAGTGGTTAGTACGGTGATGTAGTGGTTAGTACGGTGGTGTAGTGGTTAGTACGGTGGTCAAGTGGTTAGTACGATGGTCTAGTGGTTAGTATGGTGATGTAGTGGTTAGTACGGTGGTGTAGTGGTTAGTATGGTGGTGTAGTGGTTAGTATGGTGGTGTAGTGGTCAGTACGGTAGTGTAGTGGTTAGTATGGTGGTGTAGTGGTTAGTACGGTACTGTAGTGGTTAGTATGGTGGTGTAGTGGTTAGTACGGTAGTGTAGTGGTTAGTATGGTGGTGTAGTGGTTAGTATGGTGGTGTAGTGGTTAGTATGGTGGTGTAGTGGTTAGTACGGTAGTGTAGTGGTTAGTATGGTGGTGTAGTGGTCAGTACAGTAGTGTAGTGGTCAGTACGGTGGTGTAGTGGTTAGTATGGTGGTGTAGTGGTTAGCACGGTGGTGTAGTGGTTAGTACGGTGGTGTAGTGGTTAGTATGGTGGTGTAGTAGTTAGTACAGTAGTGTAGTGGTTAATATGATGGTGTAGTGGTTAGCATGGTGGTGTAGTGGTTAGTACGGTGGTGTAGTGGTTAGTACGGTGGTGTAGTGGTTAATATGGTGATGTAGTGGTTAGTATGGAGGTGTAGTGGTTAGTACGGTGGTGTAGTGGTTAGTATGGTGGTGTAGTGGTCAGTACGGTGGTGTTGTGGTTAGTATGGTGGTGTAGTGGTCAGTACGGTGGTGTAGTAGTTAGTATGGTGGTGTAGTGGTCAGTACGGTGGTGTAGTGGTTAGTATGGTGGTGTAGTGGTTAGTATGGTGGTGTAGTGGTTAGTACGGTAGTGTAGTGGTTAGTATGGTGGTGTAGTGGTTAGTACGGTAGTGTAGTGGTTAGTATGGTGGTGTAGTGGTTAGTATGGTGGTTTAGTGGTCAGTACGGTGGTGTAGTGGTTAGTATGGTGGTGTAGTGGTCAGTACGGTGGTGTAGTGGTTAGTATGGTGGTGTAGTGGTTAGTACAGTAGTGTAGTGGTTAGTATGGTGGTGTAGCGGTTAGTATGGTGGTGTAGTGGTTAGTACGGTAGTGTAGTGGTTAGTATGGTGGTGTAGTGGTTAGTATGGTGGTGTAGTGGTTAGTATGGTGGTGTAGTGGTTAGTACGGTAGTGTAGTGGTTAGTATGGTGGTGTAGTGGTTAGTACGGTAGTGTAGTGGTTAGTATGGTGGTGTAGTGGTTAGTATGGTGGTGTAGTGGTCAGTACAGTAGTGTAGTGGTCAGTACGGTGGTGTAGTGGTTAGTATGGTGGTGTAGTGGTTAGCACGGTGGTGTAGTGGTTAGTACGGTGGTGTAGTGGTTAGTATGGTGGTGTAGTAGTTAGTACAGTAGTGTAGTGGTTAGTATGATGGTGTAGTGGTTAGCATGGTGGTGTAGTGGTTAGTATGGTGGTGTAGTAGTTAGTACAGTAGTGTAGTGGTTAGTATGATGATGTAGTGGTTAGTATGATGGTGTAGTGGTTAGTACGGTGGTGTAGTGGGTAGCACGGTGGTGTGGTTAGTATGATGGTGTAGTGGTTAGTACGGTGCTGTAGTGGTTAGTAAGGTGGTGTAGTGGTAAGTATGGTGGTGTAGTGGTTAGTATGATGATGTAGTGTTTAGTGTGACGGTGTAGTGGTTAGTACAGTGGTGTAGTGGTCAGTATGGTGGTGTAGTGGTCAGTACGGTGGTGTAGTGGTTAGTACGGTGGTGTAGTGGTTAGTACGGTGGTGTAGTGGCTAGTACGATGGTGTAGTGGTTAGTACGGTGGTGTAGTGGTTAGTATGGTGGTTGTAGTGGTTAGTACGGTGGTGTAGTGGTTAGTACGGTGAGTAGTGGTTAGTATGGTGATGTAGTGGTTAGTATGGTGGTGTAGTGGTTTGTATGGTGGTGTAGTGGTTAGTACGGGGGTGTAGTGGTAGTACGGTGGTCTAGTGGTTAGTATGGTGATGTAGTGGTTAGTACGGTGGGTGTAGTGGTTAGTACGGTGGTGTAGTGGGGTAATACGGTGGTGTAGCCGGGTTAGTACGGTGGTCTAGGTGGTTAGTATGGTGATGTAGTGGTTAGTATGGTGGTGTAGTGGTTAGTACGGTGGGGGTGTTGTAGCGGTTAGTACGGTGGTGTAGTGGTTAGTACGGTGGTGTAGTCGGTCAGTACGGTGGTGTTGTGGGTTAGTATGGGGTGTAGTGGTCAGTACGGTGGTGTAGTTGTTAGTATAGTGGTTGTAGTGGTCAGTACGGTGGTGTAGTGGTTAGTTTGGTGGTGTAGTGGTTAGTACGTAGTGTAAGTGGTTAGTAATGGTGGTGTAGTGGTTAGTATGGGTGGTGTCGTGGTCAGTACGGTAGTGTAGTGGTTAGTATGGTGGTGTAGTGGTTAGTACGGTAGTGTAGTGGTTAGTATGGTGGTGTAGTGGTTAGTATGGTGGTGTAGTGGTCAGTACAGTAGTGTAGTGGTTAGTACGGTGGTGTAGTGCTTAGTATGGTGGTGTAGTGGTTAGCACGGTGGTGTAGTGGTTAGTACGGTGGTGTAGTGGTTAGTATGATGGTGTAGTGGTTAGTACGGTGGTGTAGTGGTTAGTATGGTGGTGTAGTGGTTAATTTGGTGGTGTAGTGGTTAGCACGGTGGTGTAGTGGTTAGTATGATGGTGTAGTGGTTAGTACGGTGGTGTCGTGGTTAGTATGGTGGTGTAGTGGTTAGTATGGTGGTGTAGTGGTTAGCACGGTGGTGTAGAGGTTAGTATGGTGGTGTCGTAGTTAGTACAGTAGTGTAGTGGTTAGTATGATGTGTAGTGGTTAGCACGGTGGTGTAGTGGTTAGTATGGTGGTGTAGTAGTTAGTACAGTAGTGTAGTGGTTAGTATGATGATGTAGTGGTTAGTATGATGGTGTAGTGGTTAGTATGGTGGTGTAGTGGGTAGCACGGTGGTGTAGTGGTTACTATGATGGTGTAGTGGTTAGTACGGTGCTGTAGTGGTTAGTACGGTGGTGTAGTGGTTAGTACAGTGGTGTAGTGGTTAGTATGGTAGTGTAGTGGTCAGTACGGTGGTGTAGTGGTTAGTACGGTGGTGTAGTGGTTAGTACGGTGGTGTAGTGGTTAGTATGATGTTGTAGTGGTTAGTATGATGGTGTACTGGTTAGTACGGTGGTGTAGTGGTTAGTATGATGGTGTAGTGGTTAGTACGGTGGTGTAGTGGTTAGTACGGTGGTGTAGTGGTTAGTATGATGGTGTAGTGGTTAGTATGATGGTGTAGTGGTTAGTACGGTGGTGTAGTGGTTAGTATGATGGTGTAGTGGTTAGTACGGTGGTGTAGTGGTTAGTAAGGTGGTGTAGTGGTTAGCACGGTGCTCTGGTGGTTAGTATGGTGGTGTAGTGGTTAGTATGGTGGTGTAGTGGTTAGTATGGTGGTGTAGTGGTTAGTAGGGTGGTGTAGTGGTTAGTATAGTGGTGTAGTGGTTAGTACGGTGGTGTAGTGGTTAGTACGGTGGTGTAGTGGTTAGTAAGCTGGTGTAGTGGTTAGTACGGTGGTCTAGTGGTTAGTACGGTGGTGTAGTGGTTTGTACGGTGGTGTAGTGGTTAGTACGGTGGTGTAGTGGTTAGTAAGGTGGTGTAGTGGTTAGTACGGTGGTCTAGTGGTTAGTATAGTGGTGTAGTGGTTAGTACGGTGGTGTAGTGGTTAGTACGGTGGTGTAGTGGTTAGTAAGGTGGTGTAGTGGTTAGTACGGTGGTCTTGTGGTTAGTATGGTGGTATAGTGGTTAGTATGGTGGTGTAGTGGTTAGTATGGTGGTGTAGTGGTCAGTATGGTTGTGTAGTGGTCAGCACTGTCGCCTCACAGTAAGATGATCTGGGTTGGATTCCCGGTACAGGCCGTTCTGTATGGAGTCTGCATGGTCTCCCCGTGCTTGTGAGTGTGGGTTGACCATGTGATGGACTGGTTTACACCGTCTTTGCCCCATGACGCTGGGATCGGCTCCAGCCCCCTGTGACCACGACTTATGGGATAAAGTGGAAGATAAAGTGGAAGATATAGATCGATAGCACAAATAAGAAAAACTTGGGTAGGTGTGTCCAAAAGTTTGGCTGATCATGTTCTTGCAGCTAAGCTAGTGAAAGTTTAGCCAATCTTTTATCCTCCAGATGAAGAAGATCTGGTAAGAGCACCAACATGTATCTGTAAAGGCTGGAGACTCAGTAAGGTCCTGGTAGGTGGTCACAGGTATCTATGGGATGCCATGCTCACTGCAGTGCATCCCACAGCTGCTGGAGGGAGCGTGGAGGAGGATCCAAAGTGCCAACACCACCATCCAGGTGGTCCCACAGATGCTAAAATTCATTCAAGTCTGGGGAATTAGGGGTCCAGGGTAGTACTTGGAAGTCTTGGTCAGCTCTTCCAACCAGTGTGGGACATTTCTAGTCGTGGGACGTGTCTCATTGTCTTGCTGGAAGATCCCGTCCGCCCCAGAGAAGACAGTCAGCATGTATGGTGTATGTGATCTGCACGGATGGATTTAGACCCAAATATGTTGAGAGTGAATTTCACATGGATGAGTGGGTCCAGAGAATGCCACGGAAACGTTGCCCAGACCGTAATGCCGCCACCAGTGAAAGTAGGGAGATAATAATTTGACTTGTGAGACCCCACCCCTCAAAAAAACTGACCCTTGAGCACTGACCCTTGTGGAACACCTTGCAGAACAGTATCAGGGAACGTACCAAATATGGAACTTTCAAAAAACTTGAACTTTCAGCCCAGGGATGGCTTGCTTCAGTAGAACTGACTGCTCTTGAGACATCATATTGAACATTGATACCTCTCCTTCTCCACTGGCCACCGCACCTTGGACAACACTAGTGCATACTGGGGCTATGCCACTGACCTGAGCTTGATGGTGATCACCTTCCCATTGTTTCTTGTGTTCCTCTTGATGTGAGCTAGCTCACCTGGACACAAAAAATCCAATGGGCCTATGATTGTGATTGTGAGCATCATTTGCTGTCCATTCTGCACTTGACCCACAACACTGAAATATATGGGCCTTAAAGTGGAGCATTTAAAAGAAGGGACCACCAAGACATCAATATCAGAAGATCTCAGAGTATGTGGGAGAGTATAGAAGAGCTGGAGGTCAGCTATATCCTGGGGATGCTGGACCATTCAAGGCCTTGAACGTGAAGGACAGGACCTTGAACTGGGTACATAAGGAAACAGGTACCAGAGCAGCTGATAGAGAACCGGGCTGAGGTGAGAAGGAACTTTGGAGCGATAAAGATGTTCAATATTGTGAACATATTGAAGATGCTGCAGTGTGTTGTTGCTGGGATACCATTAAAAAGAGATTTACAGTAATCTATACACAGTGTTATAAAGGTGGATGAGAGCTTTTGCCTCCTTCGCGCTCAATATAGAGCTGAGGCGGGTGAAGTTGCAGAGATGGGGGGGGTGTTTCCGAGAAGTGGTCTTAGGTGAGGTTTAAAGTGGAGGGTGGAATTAAACAGCACAATGAGGTCACGAACAACAGAAGGGGCTTTAAGAGAAAGAAGAAATCTGGATGTCACACAACCAGATGCATGGTAGCAGGAGGGAGAGGTGTTTGAGCTTTTCTACTAACATAGATCTGAGTGTCTTTAGCAGAGCAGTGAAAGCTCAGACCATAGCGATGGATTATTTAAGCAAGGGGCAGCTTATATATGACTAACAGGGGAGGGCCTGGCACGGACCCTTGTGGAACACCTTGCAGAACAGTAGCTACACTACCACTCAAAAGTTTGGGATCACAGTGAAGTGTTCTTGTTTTCAATGGAGTATCTTCTTCCTTAACACAACAATGGACTGACGGGTCTCTAAAGAAAGTTGTTTCTTTCTGGTCATTGTGAGAATGTTTTTCAGCTGTGCATCACAATTGAGCAAGAGTGTCCTAACAACCAATTAGTCCAATAACATCCTTAACTTGGATTGGTGGTCGTACCAGGAGATTTAGACAGAGGACTGAGAATTGCTGATAATAGGACTATATGTAAAATAAGCCTCTATACAAAAATATACTTTAATACAAACATTTTTATTCTTTAAAAATCATCTGATACACTTACATTAATTGTGAAATGGACAATATTGTTTGTGAATTGCATGAACATTGCATGAAATGAAATTCTAAAGTGATCCTAAACTTTTGAGTGGTAGTGTACATCAAAGATGGGTTGATTTTTCAGCCTAAGGCTGGCTTGATTCAGTCGAAGTGACTGCTCTTCGGACTTCATATTGAGCATTAACAATCTAGCCATGGCATAGACGAGCAGCTGATTGTGTAATTATCTAATTATTTGCAAATTATTTTAATAATTTAATTAAAGGGTAGATTTTTCTCATTTGTGTGCAATTGTTATAACTTTTTTTTACTGATTTAGTTGGCTTATCAACCACAAAGACCTTTTATTTACTTTATTAAAGTATTAATTTATTCATTTGTTTTTTGTACCCAGGTTGCCAATATTTATAGAGTTTATTGTATATCATTATTTATTTTCCTATAAAAAAGCTTGCATTGTAGAATGTGGGGCACAGATATGCCACTTTAGGCCCCAGTGAAGTACATCTAAACATGGCTGCGTCCCGTAAAAGCTGTCATTCTACCTCCAGGTGGCGGTCATGTTGCCATAGTAAGACCAGAGGAGGAAGAAGAGGAGCTCCACTATGCCACCGTCACTGTAATGGGAGTCTGTCATGGTAAGCCTGGAGATCGGATTACAGTGGATTACTCTACTCTGTTCTTGTCAGAAGGCCTTTGTACTGTTTTACATAATAAGCAATACAGTCGCTACTGTGGGTTCCGCAGTGGCGTTCTAAATGGCATTACATTCTTTTTCAGGAGCCGGTGGGAATTCCAGAACGACGGTATTTTATTTTGGATTTCTTTTCTGGCACTGTGGCTCATAAGAGCAAGTTTTCCTACATGAGATGCTGGTTTTAGCCCTGAGATTACAATGTAGAACTAGGAAAGTGTTTTTCCTGAAGGGAACGCAGGATGGTGGTGCATAAATGACAAATAGAGGAGTGCAGTGTGTCTGTGGATTAGAGGTTGAGGATCTGCCCCTGAGTGAGTACAGGCAGTTTGGAGGCTGTAGGTTAAATGAGATCGTAGGGTTTGGGTTTGGCCGATAATGAAATGATCCTATGGGAGCAAGGACGGATTAAGGATGATCCGGGCCCCTGGGCAAAGAGTTGGAAAACACTAGTGCATACTGGGGCTATGCCACTGACCTGAGCTTGATGGTGATCACCTTCCCATTCTTTGCTGTTCCTCTTGATGTGAGCAAGCTCACCTGGTCACAAAAATTCCAATGAGTCTATGATTGTGAGCACCATCCGCTGTCTATTCTGCACTTGACCCACAACCTGTGGCCTCCACCAAACCTCCCAGCTGGCATCTGCTTTCATGCTGATGCAGGCCACGGTGCATATTCTTGTAATCCCATCATTCCAGGACAATTTGATCTTTTTCATCTTAACTTCCTGTGAGCCAGAACTCTACCTAGGTCTTCCTATTTTTGAGGTTCACCTGTGGTTTCCTCATCTGGAATCTCTCTGGAAGTTCAATTCCTATAGCACCTCCTACATACCCAAGGCCACTTGGGTGAAAGGTTTTGAGGAAATGATCCTATGGGAGCAAGGACGGATTGAGGATAGTCTGGGCCCCTGGGTAAAGAGTTGCCCAGGGATAACCCCCCTAACCCACGGCCCTCGTTATCAAGGGCCCTTTTATGGTATGTCCTACTTTTCTCTAGGGCCCCCTGGTAGGGGCTTTCCTAACCCTCTAAAATTATGCCCCCCTCTTTCCTTGGACCCGTAATAGCCAGAAGTCAAAGTCAGAGCAGTGCCACAACACCATGTCTATTTTCATAGGGGGCCCAAAAGCATGGCTAGGCCCCCCAAAAGCATGGCTAGGGGGCCCAAAGCATGACTAGGGCCCCCAAGAGGCCCTGGGGTGAAAGTCCTTAAAAGTCAGAGGATCCTTAAAATGGAAGGCCCACGGAACTAAAAATATATTGTCATAAATCATAAATGTTGATAGGCATTGCAAAATGTTTTGGGCGCTGGCCCCACTGGCCCGGTCAGTAATCCAGCCATGTATGGGAGGAACAAGGGATGAATAAACGACAATTAGGTGAGTGCAAGTCAGTATGTCTATGGATTAGCGCTTGGGTGATCGAGTACCTGCAGTTTGGAGGCTGTAGGTTCAATGAAACCATGATGTTTTGGTGTGACTGAAAACGAATGGGACTCTATGGGGAAAAAAGAGGGATGGAAAAAAAATGACAAACAGACGAGTGCAGGTCGAACCAACACTACGGTCGTGGTCGGGGGTCTGCTCTGAGTCAGTGTATGCGAAATGGTGTCTGGGAGTAGAGCAGAAGTTCAGTAGATTGGCATGCACTTTTCCATCCTATTCATTCTCTATGGGAAAAAAAATCCATAAAAATCTGTAGTTCTCTGGAATCAGTGCATCCAATCAAAAAGCTGTATACAAGCCAGACCAGACAATCAGCAGTTGGAATGGAGTTAATATCTCAAACATTACCAAACGAGTGTGTTGGTGCATGTGCTTAATTCTGTATATCACTGTTACAGGCGCTGGCTACTAGTGACTCCACCATCTACTCTACTGTCGCCACCAAACGAGGAGCATGAGCGCTAATGCTATTGTGATGCACAGTTGCTTGTTTTCTTTTGTTATGTTGTGTATTAATTTATTTCTGAGGTCTTTCTTGTAAATATGATTAAACAGAGTGAAAGGACGTACGTACCCTGGGGTGGCAGGATGGCTCAGTGGGTAGCACAGCTGTCCTATAGCCAGAAGGTCCTGGGTCTCCCTGCCTCTAAAGAACACAAAGTGTGAAGCAGCAGATGAGCTATGAGGTGGACCAGCACCCGTAGGAGTATCTAATAGAGTGGACAGAGAGTGGACACAGTGTTTAAACACTCCAGCAGCAGCATTGCTGTGCCTGATCCACTCACACCAGCACCACAACCACTAACACACCACCACCACCATGTCAGTGTCACTGCATTGCTGAGAATGACCCATTATCCAGATAGTACCTGCTCTGTGATGGTCTATATGGTCAGTGGAGCTGATAAAGTGGACAGTGTTATAGCAGTGTTATAATCTTAATGCTGATCAGTATATTTTCTACTTGTGGACATTTTTTGTTGTTGTTTTATTTGTGTTACATTCAGGAAAAATATAGGTTTGTTTATATTATTATTATTATTATTATTATTATTATTATTATTATTATTATTATTCATTTGTTATTCTTTCATACTTTTATCTTATTTCTTTCATACTCTCATACATATTTCTAAAAGCCTGACCACGGCGGCATATTAACTTTAGCTAAAATCCCTAAATATATTACATGCTCTGCATTTAATGTAACAATGTTTATCTATATTGTTCCTTTTGTTAAATTAAATTATTAAATATTTGAAATAAAAATCATTTTGAGACTATGTGCCACTCATAATCCCACTCATTTCCACTCACTGCAAACAAAGTTTTGTGTGTGTGTGTGTGTGTGTGTGTGGGTGTGTGTGTGTGTGTGTGTGTGTGTGTGTATGTGTGTGTGAGTGTTCCCACAAAGTTGGGAGCATGAAATTGTCCAGAGTCTCTTGGTCTGCTGAAGCACTAAGAGTTCCTTTCACTTGAACTAAGAGTCCGAGCCCTACTCCTGTAAAACAACCCCACACATAATCCCCCCTCCACCAAACTTTACACTCAGCACAATGCAGTCAGACAAGTACCGTTCCCCTGGCAACCTCCAAACCCTGACTCGTCCATCGGTTTTCCAGATGGAGAAGCGTGATTGGTCACTGCTCTAGAGGTGGGTACTTTACACCACTCCCGCTGATGCTCTGCATTGCGTTTGGTGATGTAAGGCTTGGATGCAGCTGCTCAGCCATAGAAACCCATTCCATGAAGCTCTCTATGCTCTGTTCTTGAGCTGATCTGTAGACCACATGAAGTTTGGAGGTCTGTAGTGATGGACTCTGTAGAAAGTTGGTGAGCTCTGTGCACTATGCTCATCCGCTGACCCGCTCTGTCATTGTACGTGTTCTACCACTTGGTGTCTGAGTTGCTGTCGTTCTCAATCACTTCCACTTTGTTATAACACTGACAGTCCACTGTGGAATATTTAGTAGTGAGGAAACTTCACCACTGGACTTGTTGCACAGGTGGTGTCCTATCACGGTACCACGCTGGAGTTCACTGAGCTCCTGAGAGAGACCCACTCTTTACTAATGTGTGGAGAAGCAGTCTGCATGACTAGGTACTGGTTTTATACACCTGCGTTCATAGAAGTGATTGGAACACCTGAATTCAATGATTTCTTCTGTCCGCCTCATATTATCTCCACACTTGCCTTTCTCACTCTGTTAGTTTATAGTCTCGTATATAACGGCTTCAAAGGCACCGGGTTTATTTAATGAAAATCTTAATAGTCGGATCTGTTTGGGCGTTTGCGTGCGTCACACCAGAGTGAACTTTAAGAGAGCCATCAGTGGTGTTTATGAGCTCATTTTAAAACACCCTTTCTGCTCATCCTGAAGTGGATTTTAGTGTTCATCACTGAGATAAATCTCCGTCTCCCCCGGCAGCCGGATTTATCAGGGTGGGAACTGAAGTGGGATGTTGCTGAGATTTCCCCAACGTAATATGTACGGCTGTAAACTTTTTGCTGGCGTGATAAAAGCAGAAATATAGACTGTAAATTGTTTTATTAAGGCCTGGTGCCGTTCCCTGCTCAGCCTGCAGAGGGCACTGCTGCACTGCACTGAAAGGAATGCAGGCGCTTGCAGCATTGGTACTGTGGGGAAGACATGATCTCTAAAATGGCAACTTTACAGGGGAGTCCGAAAACCTTCTTTACGTTTAATGTAAGTCTATGGAACCAGACATGTTCCCAAGCTATTTTGGAGCATTTCTATTGGTCTGTTCTTTATAAAATTTTCACACAGCGTAAAGGGTGGCTAATAGGTTCGAATGATGTACAAAAATGAAAATGGACAAAAATGGAGGTATATGGTTATTCTTTGGATGGCTTTGATATATGGTATATGGCAAAAATAAAAAAAAAAATATTATAGTATTATGAGAATCAATGTGGGGGAAGTAATCTGTACATACATGATATATGCACAACTGTAAGGAATATAATGCTTTACATAATGAAAAAGCAGTGGAGTCGATGGCCATTTGGGGGCGCTGTTGGAAAACACAATGTTGAAATGGAGTAATATGTCTCCGAAGTCCATAAATCTCTCTCTCTCTCTCTCTCTCTCGTCGTTCAACCAAGAGGTTGTACTTCAATACTTCAATCTGAAACACAAAGGTATGAAAAACATGCCATTTGAATGTCTTTATCAACGAGTAACAGGGCTTCTCGCGCGTCCAAGGTTGTTTCTGCATTGTATGGGTTTGTGTTCCTATTCAAACGTATATGAAGAGCAGGATCTCGAATGCTGCCAAGGTCTCCCCAGGCTTGAAGATAATCAGGCCGCGGGGAAAAAAAAAAAGAAAACAGAAAGAGAAAATTATGTCTTTCATTCAACAAAGTCCCCCAAAACAATGGGACTCTGAAAAGCAGGACGGAGGCAGGTGTGGACAGAATGGGAGGCATGCGGAGGAGAGCGTCCCAAGGTCACCACGTGGCCTGCTTCACACATGTCTCCATCTGCAAGCGAACTGCAGTAGCCACAGTTGGTCAGCGCCTCGCCCCCCCCCGCCAGAGCAGACACGGCCGCATCGCGCTGCTGGGAATTACTCCGGCGAGCTCAGGCCCAGATTGCTTGGCTCGCTTTATTTGCTCCTCGGAAATAATTCATCAGCTGTAGTCCATCTTTCCGACCTTCAAAGGTCAGAGACCACCCTTCATTTATTTCGTTCCACCTCCAAAGTTCAGCCGGAGTTGCTTTTCTCTTTTTTTATTCTTTTTCTTTCTTCTCGCCATTTAAAGAATCCCAAACACGTTCAGTGACGTGGAGGTCTGGACTCTGGGGTGGTCAGCCCATTGTTCTAAGGACTCCAGCAGTATCTTCGTTTGTTGCACCTCATTGTGTCTCATTGAGGCACAACGTGTAGCTTCTTCAACAGATACACGTCCACTTTTTAGACCCATAGCATGGAGGTGTCTTCTCACAGTGGACGATGGACTCAGAAGCAAGAGTGGACCTTGTTTCAGGTGCTGCTTATTTGATGGGGGCAGTTTTGGTGGTTGACCAGGTCTCACACGGTTGCCTCATTACAATATCATTATACAACTATCGAGAATTCATGAGGTGCCCAACTCTAATTGTGAGCCACTAAACTGAATAGCATAGTATATCTCTGACCTCAGTTGTCCAGCAAGACAGCAAGACAGAAGGTCAATTGAAGAAAGCCAGCAGAATGTCCAGATGTGGGAAAAATATGAGTAGGCAGATTCTTAATCAAGAGACAAGTTCTTTAGAAAAAAACCCCAGACTGAGGTCAAGTGCCCTGTATCCATAATGCTGCTAACACTGTGTTTACACTGTTTACTCTAGTACTACCTCAGTAACTGCTGTGTGTATGTATCTGACTGTGTTTACTCTGTTTACTCTAGAACTACCTCAGTAACTGCTGTGTGTATGTATGTATCTGACTGTGTTTACTCTGTTTACTCTAGTACTACCTCAGTAACTGCTGTGTGTATGTATGTATCTGACTGTTTACACTGTTTACTCTAGTACTACCTCAGAAACTGCTGTGTATATGTATGTATCTGACTGTGTTTACTCTGTTTATTCTAGTACTACCTCAGAAACTGCTGTGTGTATGTATGTATCTGACTGTGTTTACTCTGTTTACTCTAGTACTACCTCAGTAACTGCTGTGTGTGTATGTATCTGACTGTGTTTCCTCTGTTTATTCTAGTACTACCTCAGTAACTGCTGTGTGTGTATGTATCTGACTGTGTTTACACTGTTTACTCTAGTACTACCTCAGTATCGGCTGTGTGTATGTATCTGACTGTGTTTACTCTGTTTATTCTAGTACTACCTCAGTAACTGCTGTGTGTATGTATGTATCTGACTGTGTTTACTCTGTTTACTCTAGTACTACCTCAGTAACTGCTGTGTGTGTGTATGTATCTGACTGTGTTTACTCTGTTTACTTTAGTACTACCTCAGTAACTGCTGTGTGTATGTATGTATCTGACTGTTTACACTGTTTACTCTAGTACTACCTCAGTAACTGCTGTGTGTGTATGTATCTGACTGTGTTTCCTCTGTTTATTCTAGTACTACCTCAGTAACTGCTGTGTGTGTATGTATCTGACTGTGTTTACTCTGTTTACTCTAGTACTACCTCAGTAACTGCTGTGTGTGTATGTATCTGACTGTGTTTCCTCTGTTTATTCTAGTACTACCTTAGTAACTGCTGTGTGTGTGTATGTATCTGACTGTGTTTACTCTGTTTATTCTAGTACTACCTCAGTAACTGCTGTGTGTATGTATGTATCTGACTGTTTACACTGTTTACTCTAGTACTACCTCAGTAACTGCTGTGTGTATGTATGTATCTGACTGTTTACACTGTTTACTCTAGTACTACCTCAGTAAATGCTGTGTGTATGTATGTATCTGACTGTGTTTACTCTGTTTACTCTAGTACTACCTCAGTAACTGCTGTGTGTGTATGTATCTGACTGTGTTTCCTCTGTTTATTCTAGTACTACCTCAGTAACTGCTGTGTGTGTATGTATCTGACTGTGTTTACACTGTTTACTCTAGTACTACCTCAGTATCGGCTGTGTGTATGTATCTGACTGTGTTTACTCTGTTTACTCTAGTACTACCTCAGTAACTGCTGTGTGTATGTATGTATCTGACTGTGTTTACTCTGTTTACTCTAGTACTACCTCAGTAACTGCTGTGTGTGTATGTATCTGACTGTGTTTACTCTGTTTACTCTAGTACTACCTCAGTAACTGCTGTGTGTATGTATGTATCTGACTGTGTTTACTCTGTTTACTCTAGTACTACCTCAGTAACTGCTGTGTGTATGTATGTATCTGACTGTGTTTACTCTGTTTACTCTAGTACTACCTCAGTAACTGCTGTGTGTATGTATGTATCTGACTGTGTTTACACTGTTTACTCTAGTACTACCTCAGTAACTGCTGTGTGTGTATGTATCTGACTGTGTTTACTCTGTTTACTCTAGTACTACCTCAGTAACTGCTGTGTGTATGTATGTATCTGACTGTGTTTACTCTGTTTACTCTAGTACTACCTTAGCAACTGCTGTGTGTGTATGTATCTGACTGTGTTTACTCTGTTTACTCTAGTACTACCTCAGTAACTGCTGTGTGTGTATGTATCTGACTGTGTTTCCTCTGTTTATTCTAGTACTACCTCAGTAACTGCTGTGTGTGTATGTATCTGACTGTGTTTACACTGTTTACTCTAGTACTACCTCAGTATCGGCTGTGTGTATGTATCTGACTGTGTTTACTCTGTTTACTCTAGTACTACCTCAGTAACTGCTGTGTGTATGTATGTATCTGACTGTGTTTACTCTGTTTACTCTAGTACTACCTCAGTAACTGCTGTGTGTATGTATGTATCTGACTGTGTTTACTCTGTTTACTCTAGTACTACCTCAGTAACTGCTGTGTGTATGTATGTATCTGACTGTGTTTACTCTGTTTACTCTAGTACTACCTCAGTAACTGCTGTGTGTATGTATGTATCTGACTGTGTTTACTCTGTTTACTCTAGTACTACCTTAGCAACTGCTGTGTGTGTATGTATCTGACTGTGTTTACTCTGTTTACTCTAGTGCTACCTCAGTAACTGCTGTGTGTATGTATGTATCTGACTGTGTTTACACTGTTTACTCTAGTACTACCTCAGTATCGGCTGTGTGTATGTATCTGACTGTGTTTACTCTGTTTACTCTAGTACTACCTCAGTAACTGCTGTGTGTATGTATGTATCTGACTGTGTTTACACTGTTTACTCTAGTACTACCTCAGTAACTGCTGTGTGTATGTATGTATCTGACTGTGTTTACACTGTTTACTCTAGTACTACCTCAGTAACTGCTGTGTGTATGTATGTATCTGACTGTGTTTACACTGTTTACTCTAGTACTACCTCAGTAACTGCTGTGTTTATGTATGTATGTATCTGACTGTGTTTACACTGTTTACTCTAGTACTACCTCAGAAACTGCTGTGTGTATGTATGTATCTGACTGTGTTTACTCTGTTTACTCTAGTACTACCTCAGTAACTGCTGTGTGTGTATGTATCTGACTGTGTTTCCTCTGTTTATTCTAGTACTACCTCAGTAACTGCTGTGTGTGTATGTATCTGACTGTGTTTACACTGTTTACTCTAGTACTACCTCAGTATCGGCTGTGTGTATGTATCTGACTGTGTTTACTCTGTTTACTCTAGTACTACCTCAGTAACTGCTGTGTGTATGTATGTATCTGACTGTGTTTACTCTGTTTACTCTAGTACTACCTCAGTAACTGCTGTGTGTGTATGTATCTGACTGTGTTTACTCTGTTTACTCTAGTACTACCTCAGTAACTGCTGTGTGTGTATGTATCTGACTGTGTTTAATCTGTTTACTCTAGTACTACCTCAGTAACTGCTGTGTGTATGTATGTATCTGACTGTGTTTACTCTGTTTACTCTAGTACTACCTCAGTAACTGCTGTGTGTGTATGTATCTGACTGTGTTTACTCTGTTTACTCTAGTACTACCTCAGTAACTGCTGTGTGTATGTATGTATCTGACTGTGTTTACTCTGTTTACTCTAGTACTACCTCAGTAACTGCTGTGTGTATGTATGTATCTGACTGTGTTTACTCTGTTTACTCTAGTACTACCTCAGTAACTGCTGTGTGTATGTATGTATCTGACTGTGTTTACTCTGTTTACTCTAGTACTACCTCAGTAACTGCTGTGTGTATGTATGTATCTGACTGTGTTTACTCTGTTTACTCTAGTACTACCTTAGCAACTGCTGTGTGTGTATGTATCTGACTGTGTTTACTCTGTTTACTCTAGTGCTACCTCAGTAACTGCTGTGTGTATGTATGTATCTGACTGTGTTTACACTGTTTACTCTAGTACTACCTCAGTATCGGCTGTGTGTATGTATCTGACTGTGTTTACTCTGTTTACTCTAGTACTACCTCAGTAACTGCTGTGTGTATGTATGTATCTGACTGTGTTTACACTGTTTACTCTAGTACTACCTCAGTAACTGCTGTGTGTATGTATGTATCTGACTGTGTTTACACTGTTTACTCTAGTACTACCTCAGTAACTGCTGTGTGTATGTATGTATCTGACTGTGTTTACACTGTTTACTCTAGTACTACCTCAGTAACTGCTGTGTTTATGTATGTATGTATCTGACTGTGTTTACACTGTTTACTCTAGTACTACCTCAGAAACTGCTGTGTGTATGTATGTATCTGACTGTGTTTACTCTGTTTACTCTAGTACTACCTCAGTAACTGCTGTGTGTGTATGTATCTGACTGTGTTTCCTCTGTTTATTCTAGTACTACCTCAGTAACTGCTGTGTGTGTATGTATCTGACTGTGTTTACACTGTTTACTCTAGTACTACCTCAGTATCGGCTGTGTGTATGTATCTGACTGTGTTTACTCTGTTTACTCTAGTACTACCTCAGTAACTGCTGTGTGTATGTATGTATCTGACTGTGTTTACTCTGTTTACTCTAGTACTACCTCAGTAACTGCTGTGTGTGTATGTATCTGACTGTGTTTACTCTGTTTACTCTAGTACTACCTCAGTAACTGCTGTGTGTGTATGTATCTGACTGTGTTTAATCTGTTTACTCTAGTACTACCTCAGTAACTGCTGTGTGTATGTATGTATCTGACTGTGTTTACTCTGTTTACTCTAGTACTACCTCAGTAACTGCTGTGTGTGTATGTATCTGACTGTGTTTACTCTGTTTACTCTAGTACTACCTCAGTAACTGCTGTGTGTATGTATGTATCTGACTGTGTTTACTCTGTTTACTCTAGTACTACCTCAGTAACTGCTGTGTGTATGTATGTATCTGACTGTGTTTACTCTGTTTACTCTAGTACTACCTCAGTAACTGCTGTGTGTATGTATGTATCTGACTGTGTTTACTCTGTTTACTCTAGTACTACCTTAGCAACTGCTGTGTGTGTATGTATCTGACTGTGTTTACTCTGTTTACTCTAGTACTACCTCAGTAACTGCTGTATGTATGTATCTGACTGTGTTTACACTGTTTACTCTAGTACTACCTCAGTAACTGCTGTGTGTATGTATGTATCTGACTGTGTTTACACTGTTTACTCTAGTACTACCTCAGTAACTGCTGTGTTTATGTATGTATGTATCTGACTGTGTTTACACTGTTTACTCTAGTACTACCTCAGTAACTGCTGTGTTTATGTATGTATGTATTTGACTGTGTTTATACTGTTTACTCTAGTACTACCTCAGTAACTGCTGTGTGTATGTATGTATCTGACTGTGTTTACTCTGTTTACTTTAGTACTACCTCAGTAACTGCTGTGTGTGTATGTATCTGACTGTGTTTACTCTGTTTACTCTAGTACTACCTCAGTAACTGCTGTGTGTGTGTATGTATCTGACTGTGTTTACTCTGTTTACTCTAGTACTACCTCAGTAACTGCTGTGTGTATGTATCTGACTGTGTTTACTCTGTTTATTCTAGTACTACCTCAGTAACTGCTGTGTGTATGTATGTATCTGGCTGTGTTTACTCTGTTTACCTTAGTACTACCTCAGTAACTGCTGTGTGTATTTATGTATCTGACTGTGTTTACTCTGTTTACTCTAGTACTACCTCAGTAACTGTTGTGTGTATGTATGTATCTGACTGTGTTTACTCTGTTTACCTTAGTACTACCTCAGTAACTGCTGTGTGTATGTATGTATCTGACTGTGTTTACTCTGTTTACCTTAGTACTACCTCAGTAACTGCTGTGTGTATTTATGTATCTGACTGTGTTTACTCTGTTTACTCTAGTACTACCTCAGTAACTGCTGTGTGTATTTATGTATCTGACTGTGTTTATTCTGTTTACTCTAGTACTACCTCAGAAACTGTTGTGTGTATGTATGTATCTGACTGTGTTTACACTGTTTACTCTAGTACTACCTCAGTAACTGCTGTGTGTATGTATGTATCTGACTCAGTAACTGCTGAGGTACTTGTACGTAGATGGAATGACAGTAAAAGCCTCTTGACTTGACTCTTGATTCTCAGATAGCCAGCTACCCAAGCTTTGACCAGTCTTTTGTCCGGTTTAAAGGCTCCATCCAGACAGTTAATAAAGTAAATCCACTGCAAGATACTCATCTTCAAATAATTATCTGCCTTTTTATATCCATTGGCAAAAGCATTTCAAAGAAGAAATCAACCTGAAGTTTTTTTTTTAAACCAATCTCCAATTTCTGAGTTGTTCCATCAATAGCAGAATACCTTTTCCCAATGGTGGAAGTCAACAACCTAAACAAGGGGGGATTTTGCCAGCTCGTTGACTTCCACTGTAAAGTCATAGTTATTTAACTATAGATGAAATAACTCAGAACAGCCATCCCCCAGCACCGCTACCCTCAACCAACCCCAGATTCTGACTGCAAGGATATCTGCAAGTATATTTATGGTAAAGTGACTTGATGACCAACGGTTGTTGGAACAACTCTTCAACACTCCAACCCCCACCCCCCTGCCCTCACACTGTTCCATCAAACATACAGTATCAGTGCTACCCCGTGCCGCCCCACCTGTTTATGCATTTACATTGCACTACTACCACTTGGTCTTATATCTACACACATTGTCCATTGTATCAGCTCCACTTACCACACAGAAGCACTTCTACACCATTAAGGAGGTGGATCATTCTTAGCACTGCTGCTGCTGAAGTGTTTAAACACCTCAGTGTCATGGCTGGACTGAGAATCGTCCACCAACCAAAACTATCCAGACAACAGTGTCCTGTGGGCGGCGTCCTGGGACCACTGATGAAGGACTAGACGAACTGTGCAGCAGCAGATTAGCTACTGTCTCTGAGGGTGTGTCTCGAAACCTACTGAGCTCCTACATAGGCAGCATTTTACTTCATAGTATGCGCTCCCGACATGTAGACTGTCCCAATACTTACATACCTTAAACATGCTGTCTACTGAGGAACCTTATTTAGACCTGATTTTAAGGAAGCATCGAACGCTTCCTCAGCCGCTAAGACAATCCCATGATGCAACGCAGGCTAATCTAGGAGCAGTGAAGTGGTTTTAAAATGTGAGTTATTTTGATTTTCTCTGAAGTTTTAATGTGTTTCTGGTCATATAATCACACAAAACAATATTTTATTATCAACTCTGTAACGAGTCCTTCACCATTTATTCGTTTTATACTCTAGCCATTAGCATTTATGCTAGCAGATTTTTAAGCCACGGGCTATTGTTTTGGATGCCTGTTGGTAACTTAGCCACCAGCTAAACCACCGGTGGCATGCTGCAGTGGGCGGGAACAAGCCGTGACGCAGTCTCTCTCTAACTAGAGCGTCTCAGTAATCTGTTTTATGAGGAGAGATGAGGAAAGAACACTGCTACTTACACAGCTGCTAACTAGACAGCCTACAAAGCTTTACATCTACAAAGTGGACCAGCAGAAGGAGTTTCTAATGGAGAGGACAGTAAATTCGTAAACATTATATAAAATTAAGATAGTTATAAGATCTTTTTACTTGCCAATATACCCTTTTTCTATAAACAGCCAATGGTATGAAGCATAAAAACATATTTACAACAAACATAGTGATACATTTTTTAAATTATATTGTTCTATTAGGTTAGTAAAATGAAGCTGTTACAGTTTTATCAGGTACAGTATTTGCATATTATCTTACTTTAGTATTGCTACATATACAAATCCAGGAATATGGATTGATCTCATCTAACCGATACCTGATACGTTTAATGAGATTAGTAATTACTAAAACCAATCCAAGTTTGTCGGATCAGTGCAGCGCTAATTATGTTACACAGTCAATTAACAATTGGTTTCTAGTCATTTAACCAAATCTCACTCTACAGAGGACTGCAGAACATCTGTTTGATGCATGTGTGGTTCTAATGGGGCCACCATCTCATTGGCCACCCCAGAATTTCTGCCAGATGAGGTTAAAGTAGGAGTAGAACTCTTTGGCCTCAATGAGCAACAAAGTATGTTTGGGGGGAAAACATGGCACACAGAAAGAACATCTCCAAGCATTAAGCATGGGGGTGGATCTATCACGCTTTGGGGCTGGGTTGCAGCCAATGGCACAGGGATCGTTTCACAGGTAGAGGGAACAATGGACTCACTGAAACTCTAGCAAATTCTGAAAGCAAACATAACACCATCTGCAAAAAAGCTGAAGTTGAAAACAGGATGGCTTCTGTAAATTGATAATGATCCTAAACACTCCCCAAAATTAACAATAGATGACCTCAATAGGCTCAAGATGAAGGTTTCACCATGGCCCTCACAGCCCTTGATCTGAACAGCATTGGAAATCTGTGGATAGACCTCGAAAGAGCAGCGCATGCAAGACAGCCCAGGAATCTCACAGAACTGGAAGACTTTTTGCGAGGAAGAATGAATGAAAATCTCTCAAAAGAGAACTGAAAGACTGTTGGTTGAGTATAAAAAGGGTTTACAAGCTGTGATATTTGCCAAAGGGGGCGCTACTAGATCCTGACCATGCAGGGTGCCCAAACACCATCTGGAAAAAAGCAGAAGATGAAAAGAGAATGGCTTCTGCAAATAGATAATGATCCTAAACACACCCCCAAAATCCACAATAGACAATGTCATAAGGTGCAAACTGAAGGTCTCAACATGCTCCTCACAGCCTCTGATCTTAACATCATTAAAAATCTGTAGATAGACCTCAAAAGAGTATCGCATGCAAGACGGCCAGAAATCTCACAGAACTGGAAGAATTTTATTAGAAAGAATGGATGAAAACCCCTCCAAACGAGAACTGAAAGACTGTTGGTTGAGTATAAAAAGTGTTTCCAAGCTGTGATACTTGCCCAAGCGGGCGCTAGCTTAAAGAAAACCATGTACATTGTGTTGTTGATGTGGTTTCAGTGAAAGGCCGTGTGAAGACTGATATTAGTCTAAACAGCTTTCACAAACATAAACAAGGAGAATAGTTAGTAAAGCAGCGTGTGGACCAACACAGCTACACAAAGACCCCCGCTCTGCTCTCCTCACTTCAGTCTGGATGAGTTCGAGTGGTTCAGTAGACCACCACTGGTGAGAGACTTGACGGAGGCTGTTGGTTTTAAGCATAGACTAAAACACAATGCAGTGCCACAGTTTCCCCACACAGGAAGTCCAAAAGCTCCAGATTATGGAGAACTGCGAGAAGAACCGTGAACGTGAACACGCGCTGGATTCTCTCCTGAGAACGTTTAGCGTTAGCGTCAGCTGCTTCTCCTCGTTTGTGGATCCTGAAGGTGAAAGTCCAGTCTTAGTAGTGAACATACTACTTCACTAATAAAGGAGTGTGAAGCTCAGAGACACTCCCGTTCAGTGTATCTAGCTGTTTACTGAGTGTGAATGTTTCCTGCTAGAAAGCGGAGCTCCTTTAACAGACACTCTCCTTCTCCGTCAACACCAACACACAGCTTCACAACAACTCCAGCACTGTGTCACTCTCTCCTCCACCCTCTCTGTTCACCATTTACACTAACGTGGTGTGTGATGTCACCGCTGATGTCAGAAATGTTGAGTTTTGGCTCAAACTGTAAAGTGAACAGTAGCATGTTTAGCTAGCTAGCTGTGCTCAAGCATGGCAGCCAGTCACTGCAACCATTTGACGTCACTACCCGCTGATCACGTCAGTACATACAACAATGGAGACCCACGTGCAGCGGATTTTACATAAAATCTAATAAATCTGATACTTTTAGTGATTTTTTACAACCTGTCTTAATAATTTAGAGTCATTACATCATATAAGCCGGGGTTCCATTTAAAAAGCTCAAGGGTTTCCCAAGGGTTTTTCAAGGGTCTTGAGAACTACACCACTAACGATGGGAACAATTCTGGACACTGTATTGACCGAATGGTAGGTGCCTCACAAAGTTGCAGGTTTAAATCCCTTCATGACACATCAGTGAAATGAGATTAGACGTCCCAGGCCTGCAGACCATGGTGTCTATCATACTCTGTCATCACGTTCCTGAATGAAGCACGTCTCCGAGTTGAGATGAAAAGGTGATCCCTCTGCTGGTGCAGTGCCAGATGGAACCGTTCCTAGGCAGTTCTTCACATCACCTTATAAAAAGCCGTAGAAGAAGCTCTCTTGGCTTCCTAAAGAAACTTTTTTAGTGATGGAATCTTTGAAGGACTCTTTTTTGAAACTGATTGTGCAAGAACATTTTTGAAGTTTAAAGAACAGCCACTTAAAAACTTTTTAATAGGACCTGACATATTATTTCTAGAGGAAATTTACATAAAAATTATTCAGGATATTATTTTAGGATATGTTTAACAACATCAATATTTAGAGATACTGAGCAGAAAGGTTACAAATTTGTGCTACTAAATTAAACATTTTGAGACTATAATTCAATATTTAGATTTAGAGAAATTTCAGGATTTTTAATCAACATGGGAAGACAATCAGTCATTATTTAGAGTAGCATGAATTTTCCATGGTCAATTCTTTGTGTTAAATTTTTTTTTTAATATTCTATTTTTTAAAAACATGTCTTGAGAAAATAATTTTTGTATGCAAAGTTAACATTTTGAGAAAATAAGACATTTTTCTAAAACACCGAGTTTGGGGGTGGAGAGGAGTAATTATTTTGAGTAGATATGTCAGTACTTTGAAATACAAATTTAAATGTTTCAGAATATTTTTTGGATACTAAGTCTTTTTTTTTTAGAAGAAAAGTAAATATATTAAGATACTGACAAAATTAGGGTAAAGCAAGTCATTATTTTACTAAGTTTTTAAATAATATGTATATAATTGCTGTCAAAAGAAAACATCTATATCCATTTTTGTCAACTTATGTATGTATTTATTTATTTATTTATTTATTCATTCATTCATTTATTTTATATTTTGAACATTTTTACAAGACAGCTAATGTTTCTATTGTGTGAAAATTTCATAATGAATGGACCAATAGAAATGCTCCAATATATAAAAAGTCAAAATATAAAAATATATAAATATGCAAAAACATTTTTATTTCCTGATATATTTAAATTTTTTTGATATAAAAAAAATACCTTCAATACTAAATTTTTTTTAAGAAATATGAAAATATTCCAAGATGCTGAAATATATTGTGTATTAATATATCATATAAATAATGAATGGACCAATAGAAATGCTCCAAAATAGCTTGGAATTATTTATTTTTTAGGACGGCGATGATATATATATATCTCAATTGTAACATAAATAACAATTGATATATACCTACATCAGTGCTTATGTCCAAAATACAAGAAGTTGTTGTTAAGTTTCTAAAAAATGCTCTCCTTTAAAAAACTAAAGCCCAAACCATTTCCATTCTGTAACGCGAGCAGATGGAAATCTATACAAATCAGTGTCCTAATGGCTTTATTTCTATGCAGCCTTGTGTTCTCGGTGCAAAGCTGATACAGATGGTGGTGGATTAGAGGGAGCATGCAAATGCCAGCATGTATGAGGGAAACAGACTTAACCTTTTCCTGTGACTGTAAATGAGAGGACTCTGCGCTCCTTAAGATCTCTGCTCCTCTGGAGTCGCGTCCGTTTGACCGGTTGAATTTCGTGTGGCCAACATCCCGCCGTCTTGGACAAGCTCAAAGAGAGACGCCAGCCAGCAGGAAAAGTTTGCTGTGTCTGTTGTAAAAATGCCTACTCACCTGCTAAAGTGGTGCCGCGGTGGTCTCACGAGTGCAATTTTCCACTTTAAAGAGCAGAAAATCCCCCCTTCTGATGATGTATCTTGAAGGTAAGAGAAACAACAAGCACTTTGTGTGCGAAAGGAAGCCAGATAGCTAATCTTACGGCTGGAAAATCGCATGTATTTTTAGCCTTTTTAGCCTTTATCAGCACTGGGGGATTCCCAGTGGTTGCATAATGCATGCTGGGTACTGCGGGGAGAGAACATTGACGGATTAGAAGACAAAAAGCATCCAATTTTGGGAATTCAGGCAGACCCTGAGGCTGAAGGGTGCAATATTGTGCTACTGAATGGAACGCTACATGAAAAATAACATATGCTAGACATGTGGGCCAAAATACCCCTATTAGCGTTTCAATGGAATATCTAACTATATATATATATATATATATATATATATATATATATATATATATATATATATATATATATATATATATATAAAGAATTCATGCTCAGTGTTTCAGGTGTATCAGCTCATCTACTCTCAGGTATCTAATGGGGGTTTCCTATGCTAAAGAACATGCATAGAACATGCTATAATGGGCCCTGGGGCTCCTGAAGCCAGATGTCGTTTGTCTGCCGTTTTCATGTGGTGGGAGATGTTCCCGAGGCATGAATCTTGAGGCGAGCGTCATTTTTTTTTTTTATGTCTCTGTAATGGAACAAGAGGCCTGTTCCTGTAAGCATGGCCGTCATGGGGAAAGGGGTCTTTGGTGGAAATCATGCTAATGTGCTCATTAAGGTGTGGGCGGAGAAGAGCCGCTGCAGAAGCTATGGGGAGACAGTGCGGCTCAGGCTGATCTATGAACCTCACACGCTCTGCTATGAGATTACAATACATGCAGCTACATACAAAGCTATAATGCAATTACCTGCCATTACAACAAGGTAGGAACCGAATCTCATTTTCCGGGACTGACGCAACGCAGCATGGCTACAACACAGCGTTGATTACGGGAGAAGAAGAGTTAGGCCGATAGCACTCCCGCTGTAATGTATCACCCCCATTATAACACAGATGTATAGCTGGGGATAGGAGCCAAGTATAAATGGTGCACAGGTTTGCAATCACTTGTCATAGAAATGATTGCTATTTAATTAAACAACAAGATTCGTAGCGTAGACTGGAAAGCAGTAGTGGGCCGTGACTATGTTTAGTGTTCGCTTCACGCTGTAATATAATAACACACCTATACATAAAACATACCGCTAGCACACCAGTGGGATTATAGTAGTATGTGAGCACTAAACTGATATCAATGTCCATGTTCTAGATTAGAAAGGAATATGTAAAGCTTGTTAAAGTCATTCCAAATTGTTTATCTGCTTATAATAGGCAGATTTGTATTTGTTTTCATGTTCCACCTTAAAAGTCGCTAGAATGTAACTGCTGTCATTTAAGGTGGAATGGGAGGCTGGTGAGCTTAATTAAAACCTCGTCTTGGCTGCAGATAAAGTTCACAAGTCAATCTTGTTGGAGCTTATTACTCAATTTTCGGTGGTTTGTAGGGTATGTAGATATGTTTGGCCAGCTTTAAAAGATGTAAACAATACTTCATACCACAGCAATGCCGTGATGTGATGCCATATGCAAACAACCTATTATGGCTAGTTAATATTATGTTTATGGCCTTCGGTTCAGGTCCTGAAGTTCTAACCAATGACAGAGCACAGTTTTTAAAAAATCATTGATCGGGACATTTTCCATTGGACGATATTGAGTATAACTCAAATTTAACAATGAAATAAGAATAATATTATCATCTGATTGCAGTGTTGGAATACAATATTAGGTAAATTGAGCAAGAAATGACAAGCATGTAAATATATATATATCACAGAAGGACTAGAAGGTGCTGAGGTTCCCCTTTGTTAATGTTCCCAGAAAAAAAAATGTTTTGTTCAATATTTCATTGAGAATAATGACTATATAGTCTACATATTTTATTATAACTTCATTCTCCATTGGAGTATTTCCAGTGAGGCAAGGTTCGACCATGATTAGGCATGTTGTGGTCATTGCCACTGCCAAGTGAACCATACTGTACATGGGTACCCATGCTGCTTTTGGTTACCCTTGTTGCCAGGGTACAAAACCATGCCAAACCAGGACTATTTTTAGTACCAATGTTTGTGTGTACTGACCACCAATTATTTTTTTTTAAATTCTGCATACTTGGTTAAGACAATGCCATGAAACCATTCCCATATATATCATAATAATGTGACTCGAGTGTGTAGCCAATTTATTGAGTTGATGATGGTAAAATAATGGAAATCTTTTGAGGCCCTGACATCCAAACCCCTTAGGATCTCAATCTGATCAAGCATTTGTAGGGATACTAGAACAAGTCCTATCCCCTACCTCACATCTTACAGGACTGGTAATACTTTGGCATTAGTTACCACAGGGCACTTTCAGAGTCCTTATCTCAGTGAAGCTTGTTTGGCAGATCAATAGCATATTAGGCAGGTCATAATGGGGACATAACGTGTACTCAGGATAGATATACTTCATTACATAGCTACCTTTGCAATTAAATGTAAATACTTTGCAAAGCCACAGGTATGGCGGATGTGAAACTGTTTGGTACATGTGTTTCTCAGTATAACTCTAGTTACATGTTGGGTAACCTAAAGAAAAGCTGTGTTACTCACTAATTTAATAATCAGTTACTGTATAAGTTGATCTGACTTTTGTTCTGAAGCTAGGTTTCAAAGGGTTTGTAACATCGGTTCTGCTTTGGGCCCCCACGAGTGGATGAATCTGACTTTAGTGAATGCTAAGATTCAAAGAGAACTTAGTCAAAACTAGTTTACAAGTCTTCTGAGGATGTGAGTGAATGATATACTATTGTCATCATATCAGCATCAGTATAACATTGATTTTGCAATCAATGTTGAGCCTGTACATGTGACATTAACATGTAAAGACGCGTGACGTGCCTCAAAAACTACCCCCGGTGCCTCCAACGAGCGCCAAATTTAACATGTTCTATTATTTCCTCCATACTCAGTAATTCTACCTCTTTCAGTTAACAGAGTGCTGCCTTAACAGCATCTTACTGTGATTTCCAGCTTTTAAATGGTGATTTGAACAGCAGTGTGTATTCTCGGCGTTGCGGTGAGAGCGAGGGTCCCAGCAGGAGGAAGCGGTAAAGTACGGCTCCCTGGCAGGAGCCCTGCAGTGCGGACTGAAGAGAAAGAGTGAGCGAGCGAGTGAAGGAGCGCACCGTGGGACACCGGGGCTGCAGTGATGGACACATCACTGAGGCTTTCAGCTTCCACTCGCCGAGCGCTCCGTAACTGCCGGGCGCGGTCCTCCAGGACCGCAACGCGGAAGAGGCTGCGAGAAAGATGTTTCGGGCAGCAAATTTACTCTGCCTCAGGCAACTAAGCTCTGTAGCTGAGAGGAAAGGAGCAAGCCGGCCTTTTCCTAGGTCTTCTAAATGAGGACGGAGCACCGGCGGAAGGTGGATTGGGAGCTGGGGGCGCAGGTCGTTAGGCTTGTGTTAGCGTGAGAGGAAAAGGGCAAAGCGGTGATGCTGACATTTTATTAGTCGTGCAGTTCTGGGAGCTTGCGTGTTTTTTGTTTTTTTGGGGGGTGGGGGTGAGGGGTGGGGGGGGGGGGTGTAGGTGCAGGCTGAGAGCCGAGAAAGAGAGAAATCCATCCACCAAACAATCTCACACCATACCTGTGGCTTTGCTATAGTATGTAAATGTAATAGTTGAGGTAGCTACGTAATGAAGTACAGTTATACTGGTTAAACGTTATGACCCCCATTATGACCTGCCTCATCTGCTAATGGTCTGCCAAACAAGCTTCCGCCCACCGAGGTATGGACTCTGCAAGACCTCTGACGGTGCCCCGTGGTAACTGGCACCAGGATGTCCTGTAAGTTGTGAAGTAGAGGATAGGACTTGTTCCAGTGCATCCCAGGGATGCTTGATCGGATTGAGATCCTGGGGGATTTGGAGGTCAGGTGTTTACCATCATCAACCCAATACCCGACTGACCACATACTCGAGTCCCACTTTCGACGGCAGCAGCATATCGGTGGCAGCGTTATGGTCTGGGGAATGCTTTCGTGACATTCTCTGGACCGACTCATCCATGTGGAAGACACTCCCAACCCATTTGGGTCTGAATCCATCCTTGCAGATCACGTACACCATACATGCTGATGGTCTTCTCTGGGGTGGATGGGATCTTCCAGCAAGACAAGAAACGACTAGAAATGTCCCACACTGGTTGGAAGAGCTGATCAAGACTTACAAGTACTACCCTGGACCCCTAATTCCCCAGACTTAAACCCAATTGAGCATCTATGGGTCCATCTTGGATGGTGGCGTTGGCTCTATGGATCCTCCTCCACGCTCCCTCCAGCAGTTGTGGGATGCACTGCAGTCGGCATGATACCTCCAGATACCTGTGACCATCTACCCCAAGGACCTTATTGAGTCTCCCAGTCCATCTAGCTGCTGTCTATACTACACCCGGTGGTTAATCCTCTTATATAGCTGTGCCTCGACTATGTTCTATCAAGAACTCCACCACTGTGACCCAGTAAGCTGTATGTATGAAGGGCGTGGGTCGTTTGAGGTCCTCGTATTACAGGAACGATGTTCGAACCTGATGTAAACAGCCGGGTCTCTGCAAGTTCTGAGAAATATCTCAAGCTTTAGGCTACATTACAGAGTTTTCAGCCTAAAGGCCCGTGTGGCCCTCCAGCTCTGTCTTTAAGGCTTAGTGACGTGCCAGTAATCCTAATGTATGCCGTGCATATCCTACTGAATACCGTAAGAGGCATACGTGACTGTTTGCTCGAGGCCAAGAACGACTTCGTGCAGCACTTTTTTTTTTTTACACGTGCTTAATGACTTATTCCTGCACTGCCACTTAAAGATGATGACTTAATAACTTTGCGAGCATGAAATTATTGTGAGCTTCAGATTCATCACTTATTCAATCACAAGATATAGCATGCGGCATCTACAAATGGCCTGTCAGTAAGTATGACAGATGTCTAGTCAGAAAACTGGAGCGGACAACATCAATCTCATTATCTTATCCCCTCCAAATACTTTAACCCTTAGAAGTCACAGTAATCCTCTGTGATAACACGGTGTAGTCAATATACACCATCAGCCATAACATTAAAACCCTTTTATCTACATTCACTGTCCACTGTATCAGCTCCACTGACCATATAGAAGCTACACCTACAGACTGTAGTCCATCTGATTCTCGGTATACTTTATTACTCTGTTCTTTAATGATCAGGACCCCCACAGGACCACCAAAGAGCAGGTACTATTTGTGACACTGATGTGGTGGTGGGGCCCCCAAGGCACACAAGCAAAGCAACTGGACATTGGAAGAAGCTTCACTGGCCAGATGAGTCCTGCATTCTTCTACACCTTGTGGATGGATCGGTATGTGTGCACCATCTACCTGAGGAAGCGATGGCACCAGGATGCACTGTGGAAAGAGGACACGTACCTCCTGTACGTCCTCACTATAAATGGATTCTAATGACACTGGTGGTTTCAAACATGGTGTCCACTCACTGTCCACTCTATTAGACACTCCTACTACTTGCTGGTCCACCTTGTAGATGTAAAGACGGTAGCTCATCTGCTGCTGCACAGCTTGTGTTAATCTAATCCTTCATCAGTGGACACAGGACGCCGCCCACAGGACGCTGTTGGCTGGATAGTGGTTTTTGGTTGGTGGACTACTTTATGTGGCTGATCCACTCAAACCAGCACAACACACACTAACACACCACCACCATCACCAAGTTAGTGTTACTGCAGTGCTGAGAATGACACACCACCCCAATAATGCTTACTTTGTGGTGGTCCTGTCCTCCGCTGTGGGGGTCCTGATCATTAAAGAACAGAGTAATAAAGTGTACAGAGAATCAGATGAACTACAGTCCTCCTATATGGTCAGTGCAGCTGATAATGGATATAGATAGAAGAAGGTGGCTGGTGATATGTATTTAAAATTCATACCAATATGGAGAAGACCACCTGGCCGGTTTTTAGATATCTATGTGTCGCGGTTGCACGGCAACGCTTCTGTTTGCTCCTACGAACTCCAATTCCCGGCATGCATCTGTGGATCATGTGACTCAAGACTCCTGGTCAGCTGATCATCGCAGATCAAGTTCACCTGAGTTTTAGCCATCACCAGGTCTATTTAAGCACTCTGGACAGTCTGGATACTTTCTTTGTGAAGTACTGAGCCAGTTATCTGATGATTGATGAGCATTTATTCCTTGTTTCTGACCTGAATCTCCCTGGTAATGTACCTCATTACTCCATATATTTACACTCCATTATCAGTACTTTCTACTCCTTACATTTACACTCCATTATCTGTACTTTCTACACCTTACATTTACGCTCCATTATCTGTACTTTCTACTCCTTACATTTACACTCCATTATCAGTACTGTCTACTCCTTACATTTACACTCCATTATCAGTACTTTCTACTCCTTACATTTACACTACATTATCAGTACTTTCTACTCCTTACATTTACACTCCATTATCAGTACTTTCTACTTCTTACATTTACACTCCATTATCTGTACTTTCTACTCCTTACATTTACACTCCATTATCAGTACTTTCTACTCCTTACATTTACACTCCATTATCAGTACTTTCTACTTCTTACATTTACACTCCATTATCTGTACTTTCTACTCCTTACATTTACACTCCATTATCTGTACTTTCTACTCCTTACATTTACACTACATTATCTGTACTTTCTACTCCTTACATTTACACTACATTATCTGTACTTTCTACTCCTTACATTTACACTACATTATCTGTACTTTCTACTCCTTACATTTACACTCCATTATCAGTACTTTCTACTCCTTACATTTACACTCCATTATCAGTACTTTCTACTCCTTACATTTACACTCCATTATCTGTACTTTCTACTCCTTACATCTACGCGCCATTATCTGTACTTTCTACTCCTTACATTTACGTGCCATTATCAGTACTTTCTACTCCTTACATTTACGTGCCATTATCAGTACTTTCTACTCCTTACATTTACACGCCATTATCTGTACTTTCTACTCCTTACATTTACGCTCCATTATCTGTACTTTCTACTCCTTACACTTTAAACTAGCCTCATTACTCCTATTTCATTACAGCTTGTTTTCATTCATGTGGTACATTTACATTCCAGTAAAGATTATTGATAACATGACTTTGAAGTTTGACTTCATTACAATACTTATAGACAACTAGTCATCATATCTTCTGCTCCATGAAACACATGTTAATGTTCAGTAGTACACAGATTCTTTAATATATTTATATTGTACTAAACTACATTCATGTTCAATGGGCGTATATGAGCTGAAACAGGAAGCCTAGTGCATCCCAAATTTATCAACATTAATGTTTTAATATAACATTATAATCTTTATGACTTTTAGAAGAATGGGGTTTTTGGGGGAGGTGGGCTAAACGCGCTATAGACCCCTGTGGTGTGGCCTAAGCTTTTGTCCTTAATGGCTTTTTTTTTTTTTCTTACATTTATACTTTAAGTAGTTTTAAAAGCAGTACTTTTACACTTTTAATGGAGTAAAAAGCTTGAGTTGATACTTCAACTTTCTAGTATTTTTAAACCCTAGTATCTATACTTCTACCTGAGTAATGAATGTGAATACTTTTGACCCCTTTGGTATTCATGCTATTTTCCATGACAACACTGGGGTGGCCATCTTTGTTTACTTTGTGTTAGAACTTCCGGTGTAACCGCGGATACGTGAAACTAATTACAAGCAAAACGACAACACACATATAAAATGACTAGCATAACATGTTCAGTTAGAGGGAGTCAGTAATTTGAAGAAGAGGAAAACTTGTCTTGAACAACAGAGTTACGAACACAGCACATAAAGATCAGAGTGTTGGGGGGCCGCCTTCCAAAGAAGACCACCTGCTTCTATGACTGAAGCTCTAAATTTAAAACATCCACCCAAACCTCCGTATGTCTGCTCTCACCATTCTGTGGAGGAGAACCAGCACCAGAGCTTCCTTATCCAGAGAACTGTCTCGCTTATGAAGCTCTGAGGAAGCAGACGTGTCTGTGCTGGCGAGTCTATCAGTTCAGTAACTGTTCTCTGATCAGTGTCCACCGCGCTAGACTATCTGGACTGTAACTAACACCCACGCAGAGTGGCTCGGGCAGCTGGCTGGACTTGGGTTTAACCGGCTTTCAGAAATATAAACTCACCGTCTGTGTGTAGGAGTACACGCCCACCTTCCCACTGTGCAGGTACTGATACGCTTCAGTACTTTTATAGTTTTTCGTTACTGAACCGTTTACACCTTCCGAGAGTACAAAGTAATTAAACATGTCTCCATAAGTAACCTCAGACCACCTTCTCATATCACCCACCCACTGTGTTATTAACCTCAGACCACCTTCTCATATCATCACCCACTGTGGTATTAACCTCGGAGGAGACAGTGTTGTACCATTAGAACTTCTTACTGTCTCTCTGGTCTCCTCCCATGTAACTGTATTCATTTTGGTTAGCTGAGCAGAAGTTCTAACACAAAGGCGGAAGAATCCTTAGTAACGTGGACCTGTACTTGATTCTTAATTGGAATCAGATTGAGCTCAGATGGAATAATCGCCCAACACCGTTCGGGTTTATTTCCAAAGCTTGGTTCTGTGGGTTGAGTCAGGTGTGAACATGACTTCTTCTTGGCTCTGACCTCAAACTTCAGGCCCAAAAAACGCTCAGAGTGGATCAGCCCGGCGCTGAAGTGCAGCAGCAGTGAGATTCTAGTTAACACTGGGCTCATGTACTAGTGAGCACCATCGCTTCCCCCATTAAACAGAGAGCTGGAAACCAGCGGGGTCGATAGCACGCAGACCCCGGCAGCACTGAGACAGTGAGAGCTCGGCTGTGACTGTTGTGTAACGGGGTCTCCTGAGTGCCGTCTCGAAACCTACGGCGGCTCACGCATGCGCACACGCGTGTGCATTCACACACATTTACACGTGTCCTGCTGAGCCATTTCCTCCTGCCTGCTGCTAACCAGCAAACACATCAGCGCTGGTCTGGTGTCAGTAACAGCCACTCTTCAATTTAGAGCTCAATTTATGTCCCGTTACATTTGAAATGCTTTGATGGTCTCTTTGGTAAATCTACTGAAATCAGTTTATCTCATTATTTAATGTTTCAGGTGTTCATTGAAGATCTTGTGTTTGATCTTAAATCATTATTTAAATTCTCATTTATTTACTTTATGAACAATAGTGTTTATAAATATGTTCCTGACAGAAAATGTGTATGAATGTCAACAGTTTCCATCAAATTCAATTCTATCACATGTTGGTCCAGGGAATTGAACCTTCCTGACCTCCAGCCCAAACTAACTCTAAAAACGCTTCATTGGTACAAGCTAAAAAATACTTCACGTGGTGTAGTGGTTAGTATGGTGGTGTAGTGGTTAGTACGGTGGTGTAGTGGTTAGTACGGTGGTGTAGTGGTCAGCACTGTCTCCTCACAGTAAGATGATCTGAGTGGGATTCCTGGTCCGGGCTGTTCTGTGTGGAGTGTGTATGTTCTCCCCGTGTTTCCTCCCACAGTCTAATCAGAAATCGAAAGACCAACACATCACACATACCGTTCAGTATATTTACTGATTAAATGCTAAACTTAAATTAATGTTTTTTATCCATCACATTAGGTAAAAACAAGGGCTTCACCTCCGTCTCCTCCACTCTGTTCTTCACCTCCGTCTCCTCCACTCTGTTCTTCACCTCCGTCTCCTCCACTCTGTTCTTCACTTACTGCCTCTATCTGGATTTAAACATTAGATAACCTGTGTCTAATATTCCTGGTGCCGCAGGTTCCTATACGTTCTGCAGCCTCGGTGAACAAAGCTAAAGCCATATTCAGCTAACATTAGCATGAGGGGTACTTATTAGGTGGGCCTGGGAATGTCACGGCAAACCTCTCAACTCATTTTACTGATTCAGTGATATTTTAATACGGCAAAATGATTTTACAAATTCCTCGCCGTGTCATTAATTCCAATTGGTGCCTCATAGAATTTCAGCCATTAGGAACTGTGAAAGTTCACTATCCTTCAGCGGCTAATATGAGACAACGAGCTGCTATCAGTTCAGCCTGAGCGGGAATTGAGTCTGACAGAAAATGGTTCCCACTAGACAATTACTTCCCATGTTCTACTATTTCACCTCAGAGTGTCACACAGTCTATCTTTTTAAAAATACAATGTTTATATATATATATCTCATTACTGTCCAATGTAAAACAAGTATCTCTGAAATTGCAACTTTACAGAAGAGACCAAAAACATACTTAACTTTCAATGTAAGTCAATAGAACCAGAATTTTGTCCAAGCTGTTTTGGAGCATTTCTATTGGTCCATTCATCATGAAATTTTCACACAATGTAAATGCCCACTGGTGCGTTCAAAAACTTAAAATTGACAAAAATTGGACAGTGACAATATATATATATATATATATATATATATATATATATGTGTGTGTGTGTATATATATATATGTGTATATATAATATGAAAAAGGCATATTTAAAATTTTGAGCATCATTGGAACACAATAGCTGCTCTTTACATATAGAACCTTTCCAAAATAGCTTGGAAATCATTCTGGTTCCATTGACTTCCATTAAAAGTGAAGTAATTTTTGGCCTCTCCTCAGTTGCCATTTTACAGATAGTGGTTCAGTTTCTTTGTGAACTATTGCCAAACCCTTTCTTTTGTATCACTGTCTTGTTTAGACTCTGTTTTGTTGCCTGGTTTGGTCATTCGCTTTTGCTCTGGTTGCTCTGTTAGTCTGGATTTGACCTTTTGTCCAGCCCACGTCAGCCCTAGTCGCCTCATATTGAAACCTTTTTAACTGTTTACAGTTTAACTGTTACATCCATGAGCAAGTGGTTTGTCCATCCAGCATTACATGGAAACAGTGTTAGTGGTTGTTGGTGGCTTGGGTTAGTAAACGGAATGGCCACATTTGAGGACATATCCTGAAATCTGGTTCCTATCAACTAGGTTTTTCTTTGGACAATAACATGTATATTGTCGCTGTCCAATGAAAAGCAAGAATCTCCAAAATGGCAACTTTACAGGAGAGGACAAAAACCTTCTTCATTTTCGAGGTAGGTCAATGGAACCAGATGTTTTTCCAGGCTGATTTGGAGCATTTCTAAATGCTGGAACAATATAATCGGCAGTCAAATGAGGTGGAAAATGTTTGACCAATGGTGATGCATGTTTTCATAGAACAGTGATATGTGTGTGTGTGTGTGTGTGTATATATATGTGTGTGTATATATATATATATATATATATATATATATATATTAGTTATTTGCCAGCCATATTTTACATGTAGTACATATTTACATCGCTTGACACTGACATGTCAACTCAGTGATGTCTGACCACTGACACCAGGCTGCCGTCACCATTAATCAAGGTTCTGCCTCTTTTTGCTGTCTTCATTTCAAGTGTGCGCTGTAGTTTTGGGTCTTTGCCTGCTGAACAGTATGAACTGGGCAGAGAAAGAAAGCTCTCCGTATGGCCTTTCTCTTTCTCCCAACATTGCGGTTCTTCTTTATTTATCCAGGGGAGTCCCACTGAGATGAAGTCCTCCACCTTTACAGTCGGCGCTTTGCATTCAATCTGTCCAAAACACTCATACAGTTGAGTAACTGAAGGAAATAAACAACATATCATCACTGTCCAAAGAAAAACGTGTATCTCCATTTTTGACGATTTTCAGTTTTCTACATTTGAACACACCAGTGGTCGTTTACATTGTGTGAAAATTTCGTGATGAATGGACCAGTAGTTTCAAGCGTGTGTTTCTTCCACCTTTGTGTTAGAACTTCCGCTCAGCTAACCAAAATGAATAGTTACATGGGAGGAGACCAGAGAGACAGTAAGAAGTTCTAATAGTACAATATCACAGTGGGTGGGTGATATGAGAAGGTGGTCTGAGGTTAATAACTCAGTGGGTGGGTGATATGAGAAGGTGGTCTGAGGTTAATAACACAGTGGGTGGGTGATATGAGAAGGTGGTCTGAGGTTACTTATGGAGACATGTTTAATTACTCTGTACTCTCGGAAGGTGTAGACAGTTCAGTAATGAAAAACTATAAAAGTACTGAAGCGTATCAGTACCTGCACAGTGGGAAGGTGGGCGTGTCCTCCTACACACAGACGGTGAGTTTATATTTCTGAAAGCCGGTTAAACCCAAGTCCAGCCAGCTGCCCGAGCCACTCTGCGTGGGTGTTAGTTACAGTCCAGATAGCCTAGCGCGGTGGACACTGATCAGAAAACAGTTACTGAACTGATAGACTCACCAGCACCGACACGTCTGCTTCCTCAGAGCTTCATAAGCGAGACATTTCTCTGGATAAGCAAGCTCTGGTGCTGGTTCTCCTCCACAGAATAGTAAGAGCAGACATACGGAGGTTTGGGTGGATGTTTTAAATTTAGAGCTTCAGTCATAGCAGGTGGTCTTCTTTGGAAGGCGGCCCCCCAACACTCTGATCTTTATGTGCTGTGTTCGTAACTCTGTTCAAGTCAAGTTTTCCTCTTCTTCCAATTACTGACTCCCTCTAACTGAACATGTTATGCTAGTCATTTTATGTTTGTTGTTGTTTTGCTTGTAATTAGTATCAACGTATCCGCGGTAGCACCTGAAGTTCTAACACAAAGTAAACAAAGATGGCCGCCCCAGTGTTGTCATGGAAAATAGCATGAATAAAGTTGCATTTTTGGAGACCTGTTTTTCGTTGGACAGCAACGATATGCTGTAAAGTGACACTTCAATGTGTTTTTGATTCTTCAAGTGTCTGTACAGTTAAAGATCATTTTCCAGAATAAGCACCCTTGATTGGTGTTGATGGTGGAGAACATGAGCTAAAGCACGCATGTATGAAGATCTCCAGAATAGTAACGTTGGACCTTTCAATGCAAGTTAATGTAGAAAGATCTTATTCCAAGTGTTTTTTGGAGCAAGGTGGCGCTGTAGTGTAGTGGTCAGCACTCTTGCCCTCAAGAGTTAGCACTCAAGTCCAATGACATGCATGTGAGGTTGATCGCTCACTCTAAACTGCCCGTAGGTGTGCGTGTAAGGGTGTGTTGGCCATGTGATGGATGGCGACCTGTCCACGGTGTACCCCGCCTTCGCCTGATGGCACTGGGATTGGGTCCAGTGACCTGGACTAGTGGGATAAAGCAGAAGATAATGAATTGATAGATTTTGGAGCATTTCTATTGGTCCACTCATCGCAGGGTAAAAAGAGCAGCTGAGTGAACAGACACAAAGACACGCCCAATATGCAAATATATGGGACCAAGAGCCAATCGGAATGAGTTTTCCTCAATAAGGCCGCATTGACTAAACCTTTAAAAAGTAAAGCCAAGACGTCACAACAGATTTAACTAAATACCAAGAACTTGATTTATCTCCAAGATCATGAAGGTCTGAAAGTTTGAAGGTCCAAAATGAATAAGCAAGCAAAACATGAAAACTCCAAAATGTTCTACTCAGTACATTCACAGATGCAGAAAATTCACTGCAAGCTCTGAATGAGTTCTAGCTAAAACATCATTCGAACCCATTTCATGTATGCTGAGGTGACCTGATATGACCTCAAAGGTATCAAGACTGCATCATGTGCTTGGAAACCATCACTTCTGGGATAAAACTAGAACTAATATATGGAGGTGTTTGATTGTCCACCTAAGACAGGAGAACAATAGGAAGTAAATGATATACAAAACTGGAGAGACGTGTCTTTCTTTGGACAGCGATGATATGTCTTTAACTGGGTTGAGCTTTGGCGGCTACGGAAGTCCATAGCCAGTGAATTGCATCATTTGTTTTTATTCAGTGACCTCCCACTGACCTGTGAATGGGAAGCATTCTGGAAGTGACCACTTCCACCAGGATGGGATAATGGTGATCCATTGGAATCCACCAGGACCCCGCAATAAACCCCTCACACGAGCCACCAGGCCTATACTGCGGTCCCAGTGTTGCCCCTCGTAGTGAATGACTCATCTGGCCTATTACACTTTTCCTCATCTCTGCAGACCAGCGTCTGGGGTCTGTGGAGCACTCAACTGTCAAACGTGCATTCATCTCTGTAATGAGGGCTACATGCATTGCAGCCCCGCTATCATAGCCCTCTCCGTGTAGCTGTGAATGGATTGCTGTTGCTGACAATCTGATCACGTCCTTCTCATTCTCATCTGACAGACGCTCACTCTTCCGTTCGCGTTTCGGAGCATCATGGGCATTAAATCTGACCACAGTTTCCAGCCGTATTTACTGAGATCTTTCCTGTAGACGTGAACGCCGAAGTTACTATACTCACAGTTTCTATTGAAACAGGAGCTGATAGTATATTAGGAGTCGGCTTGATTGCAAATATTAAGAATAACTTAATGGGTTGTTTTAAGTCACGTAATTCCAGCAATGGACGAAATCCAAATGGAGTCAGTGAAGAAGGTGGAAGCTGAGGAGCAGAGTGGAGGAGATGGAGGTAAGGGGCAGGGTGGAGGAGATGGAGGTGAAGAATAGAGTGAAGGAGATGGAGGTGAGGAACAGAATGGAGGAGAGGGACAGAATGGAGGTGAGGGACAGAGTGGAGGAGATGGAGGTAAGGGGCAGGGTGGAGGAGATGGAGGTGAAGAATAGAGTGAAGGAGATGGAGGTGAGGAACAGAATGGAGGAGAGGGACAGAATGGAGGTGAGGGACAGAGTGGAGGAGAGGGACAGAGTGGAGGAGATGGAGGTGAAGGACAGAGTGGAGGAGATGGAGGTGTAGAACATAGTGAAGGAGATGGAGGGGTAGAACATAGTGGAGGAGATGGAGGTGAGGAGCAGAGTGGAGGAGATGGAGGTGAGGAACAGAGTGGAGGAGATGGAGGTGAGGAGATGGAGGTGAGGAGCAGAGTGGAGGAGATGGAGGTGAGGAACAGAGTGGAGGAGATGGAGCTGAAGAACAGATTGGAGCATATGGAGGTGAGGAACAGAGTGGAGGGGATGGAGATGAAGAACAGAGTGGAGGAGATGGAGGTGAGGAACAGAGTGGAGGAGATGGAGGTGAAGAGCAGAGTGGAGGAGATGGAGATGAAGAATAGAGTGGAGGAGATGGAGATGAAGAATAGAGTGGACAGCTTCTCCTTCACCAGTTCTCCTGTTTCCACCTTAAAAGGAGTGGCAGGTACGTTCTGGCTCCTGCTGCACTGTATAAGGTGGATCAGGAAAACTGGTGACTGAGCTGCTTCACCCTCATGCACTCGGTAGGAGTGAGTATTGTTGAGTGAACAGTTGGTCTGTGGGTGATGTGACTGGTGACTGGTGAGAGATTTAAAACTACATTTGATTTAAGCCATAATCAATGCAAACCATAGGCATTTTGGGAAAGTGTGATAGCGCCACCTATGTGGAAAACCTTTTTCTGCCACCATCTGCAGTTCACACCATAGCAGTGCAGTGATATAATCCAATCTTTGACTCCAGTACTGAAAGTTCCATGGTTTCATGGTTTTGGTTAGCTCAAGATTTGAACCCTCAGGACCTTATTGATGTTCTCCTATTAGCTGTATTAGCCAAAGCTTTACTCTTACATCACTAATAAGTGAAGCAGCATGTAAACTGCAGTGTTGTGTTAATGTGTTGACTACTATATTTATTATTATTAATGTGTAAAGTGTTTGCTAAGGTGATATAAGCTGGCAAGGAGGCTGATACTAACACCTTCTATGCTGGCCTTCAAAGAAAATATTATTTTTTGCTCATATTTTCACACCAAACAAAGGAGTTAATGCGGCAGTCTACTCTCCAGAGAACAAAGCTTCAGGAGTCTATGCAAATATAAGCAGTGTTGTGAGTGTAAAAGTATTGTATATGATTCCATATCAGCCAATGTGTAAAAGCTAACTAGCCAGTTATTAACTATTTAGGTCAATTAGATGCTTCACAGAGAAGTAAGATGACCAGAAAGGCAGTTAAATCTTAAATAGTGGGTATAATGATAGTTCCAACTTTCTCTCAAGCAGTTGCTTCCTATCTGGGTTACTTCTTATTTTCAAATACTTGATAAAAGCTCCTTGTGGTTTCTAGGTTGAACTGATTTCGAGCAACAGGAACATCTGTAGGCATTCTGAGAGAGTGTGATAGCGCCCCCTATGTGACATCGATTGCCAACGACCTAGTAATCCAATGACATGTCTTGATCATTAACCATTTGTAAATAACCTAGTTTTAAATGCTAGTAAACTCACCTGGGGTGCGTTTCCCGAAACGTTCGTAACGCTAAGTACTTCGTAACTTAATACTTAAGAACATTCTTAAAATTACGAATGTTTCCCGAAAGCCTTCGTAACTAACGTAGTACGTAAAGTCGTTTGTAAATGTAAGAGTAGTCCAACCCACTCGTAACTCGGTAAGTTCTTCTTAACTCGAAGTTCACATGCAATTCTGTCTCAAAAACAAAAGAGGGCGCCAATCATCCTTTAAAAATGGATTGTTCTGAGCATGGACCCTACAAATATTTATACAAACATGAATTCATGAAGATTTAAAATTAAATTTGAAAGCGTAGTTGCATCACGTATATTACATCCAATGTCAACAAATATCATATCCAAGAACGTGAATTATGTAAACAGTAAACTTCTAGAATAAACAGGTGTGTGTTTGTATCATGATGTGGTGGGAAGCGAACTGCCCACCACTCTGAAGGTCCTGAGTTCAATACTAACCATAAATGTAAATTTTACTTTTTTATTTCAAGGTTGGAATCATCGTAATCTCGTGAAACAAACAGTTTAAACTGCTTAAAGTACAAAACATTATTTGTTGATATAAACATATAAATGACATACTTTAATTAAATTTTCTTCCAGTGTAACAGTCGTAGTAGTAAATGAACACATATTAATTTCTATAGAAATATTACACATTGGCTTACTAAGCTTCTTATCCCTTAACCAATCAAACTGACTGATCAATTACGTACACATATATAAATTACCAAGAGGAAGGCTGACAAAGGTGAGTATGTGATGAACAGTATAAGCACTTCCTGGCAATCTCCGCCCATTTCTGCTCTTTCTTTTTATTTGTAGAACTTCCCCGAGCTTTGGAAAATAGTATGCTTTGTTTTTTTTCTCTATTTCTTCAAGCATTTGGCTTTTAGTTCATCCTGAGAAAAATTGTATTTGTGGGTATGCCGAGCTAGAAAGGTTAATTGTGTGCCTATTTACACAATAGCTACAATTGCAAGCAAAATGTTTTGATTTATTTTTACATAAAAGTAATGTAAATCCTTATTTGTTGTTTTTATTAAAATTATTTACATCACGATACATTTGTGGCATAATAATGAGAAAACGTATGTAAATTGGTGGTTCAGTTCTCAACTGGCAGTGCCTATTTAGCGCTGATGCGGGGGCGGAGTCAACAAAGAGCTACTTGTTCATAAGTTTGGAGACTAAGAAGGCGTTTGGGAAACACTCGTAAAACTTAACATGTGCAGAATACAAGTTTACTTAACTTGTAAACTTAACATGTGCAGAATTGTATATTTAAAGTAAAGTGTCAAGTGCAGCAGTGAAGGACAGTGCAGACTGAATTAAATAGATATAAATATGAAAAACTACTATTTAATTACTTACATAACTATGTAATTAGAGAATGTACTGTGTAATTACTTACATACAGAAATTTTTACCTTTTTTAGCATTAACCGTGTAATAACTTACCTAGAAAACTACCAAATGCTTATGTCTTAATGCCGTAGAGGTCGGTGGGCTGATGATTGTTTATTGGTGTCATGCAGGTGGTTCTCAAACCAGCCGTCAGAGACCCTCAGTCGGCTCGATTCTAAGCAGCACAACTTAGGGCCACCTGGGGGTCCTTGAGGGCCAATTTGAGAACTGCTACAATCCTTTCATTTTTTATCTGTCCACTGTGTGCGAAGTGTCCCCAAGTGGTCCCATGACGACTGGCTGAGAATTCACTCAGCATAGCGGTGTCGACTCTAGAGTCAAAGGAAGCAATGGAAGTGTTTGGTTCAACAATTCTTCAACAGTGAAAGCTCTTTTCTAGTTCAGTAATAGAGTCTTTCACACAGTTACCGAGATCTTCTCCACTTTTATCTACAGTTTGAGAAATGAGTAACCCCTCACTCCATCCGTCTCTTGGGAGGAAAGCAAAAAGTTACGATACAGTGTATTGTAAAGCTATTTAGTGGGAACCCTGAGGTGAGGGGATATGAGAGAGCAACTCCTTCATTTCACCAGTCCATGCAATGAAACACTGACTCTTGTGAGCACACATAGCTAGGGCGCAGAAGGAGTATAGAATATCTTGTGTGCCAGTTTTTATTTTTATAAATAAAGCAATTCATATATTTTTCACTGTCATTACTGCCAACAGCATTAATAAAATTCATTTTTGAGTGTTTTTCATTTGTGCCTCATGTAAACAACTTAACATTAGAGAACTAATTGTGTAATTACTTATGTAACTATGTATTTCATTAGAGAACAAACTGTGTAATTACCAATTTAACTATATAATTAAATAGAAAAATAACTGTATAATTACTTATGTAATTAATTAGAGAATTACAATGTAAATACTTATGTAGTTACGTAACTGGTTAGACAATGATTTGTGTAATTAGTTTGTAACTATAATTCTTTAGAGAACTGTGCAACTACATATGTAACTTTGTAATTGATTTAAGAATTAACATTTAATTACTTATTTAACTGTGTAGCTCATTAGGGAACTACAATGTAAATATTTATGTAGCCATGTAATTTCTAATGCAACTATGTAAGCAATTAGAGAATAAACTGTGTACCTACTTATGCAACTATGTAATTAATTAGAGAATAAACTGTGTACCTACTTATGCAACTATGTAATTAATTAGAGAATGTACTGTGTAATTACTTACATAAAGAACTACTATGTAAATACTTATGTAAATAATTAGAGAATGTACTCTGTAATTACTTACATAAAGAACTACTATGTAAATACTTATGTAAATAATTAGAGAATGTACTGTGTAATTACTTACATGGAGAACTACTATGTAAATACTTATGTAACTATATAATTAATTTGAGAATGTACTGTATAATTACTTGCATAGAGAACTACTATGTAAATACTTATGTAACTATATAATTAATTAGAGAATGTACTGTGTAATTACTTACATGGAGAACTACTATGTAAATACTTATGTAACTATGTAATTAATTAGAGAATGTACTGTGTATTTACTTACATGGAGAACTACTATGTAAATACTTATGTAATTATGTAATTAATTAGAGAATGTACTGTGTAATTACTTAAATAGAGAACTACTATGTAAATACTTATGTAACTATGTAATTAATTAGAGAATTTACTGTGTAATTACTTATATACAGAACTACTATGTAAATACTTATGTAACTATGTAATTAATTATAGAATGTACTGTGTAATTACTTGCATAGAGAACTATGTAAATACATATGTAACTATATAATTAATTAGATAATGTACTGTGTAATTACTAAAATGAGGAACTACAATGTAAATACATATGTAACTATATAATTAATTAGATAATGTACTGTGTAATTAGTAAAATGAGGAACTACTATGTAAATACTTATGTAAGTATGTAATTAATTAGAGAATATACTGTGTAATTACTTACATGGAGAACTACTATATAAATACTTATGTAACTATGGAATTAATTAGAGAATGTACTGTATAATTACTTACATACAGAACTACTATGTAAATACTTATGTAACTATGGAATTAATTAGGGAATATACTGTGTAATTACTTACATGGAGAACTACTATGTAAATACTTATGTAACTATATGATTAATTTGAGAATGTACTGTATAATTACTTACATGGAGAACTACTATGTAAATACATATGTAACTATTTAGTTTGTTAGAGAATATACTGTGTAATTACTTACATACAGAACTACTATGTAAATACTTATGTAACTATGTAATTAATTATAGAATGTAATGTATAATTACTTACATGGAGAACTACTATGTAAATACATATGTAACTATTTAGTTTGTTAGTGAATGTACTGTATAATTACTTGCATACAGAACTACCATGTAAATACTTATGTAACTATGTAATTAATTAGAGAATGTAATGTATAATTACTTACATGGAGAACTACTATGTAAATACATATGTAACTATTTAGTTTGTTAGTGAATGTACTGTATAATTACTTACATACAGAACTACTATGGAAATAATTATGTAACTATGAAATTAATTAGGGAATATACTGTGTAATTACTTACATGGAGAACTATTATGGAAATACTTATGTAACTATTCAGTTTGTTAGTGAATATACTGTGTAATTACTTACATACAGAACTACCATGTAAATACTTATGTAACTATGTAATTAATTATAGAATGTACTGTGTAATTACTTATATACAGAACTACTATGTAAATACTTATGTAACTATTTAGTTTGTTAGAGAATGTACTGTAATTGTGTAAGCTTTTTTTTATTCTATTTCAATAGTTTGGCAAATTTTCATTCTCCAGTATGGAAACTGAGCTTGGCGGTGAAAACCAGCAGAAAGTCCACAAGATCTCAGGAACGTACGCAGATTTTTTACTGGAGTTCACCTCCTGAGTCTCTCATCAATCTAGTTCCTCCATTTCTGCCCGCAAACTCCTCCACATACTGCTCGCGCCCTAACTTGGCCCCTTATTATCGATCCTGCTTTTTGTTTCTCTTCCACGCTCGTTTGGACGTCCCTCTGCACGAGTCTCGCTCGGACTGTTTTGCTGATTAATGCTCCTGCGTCCCCTCTCCTTTTTCCTCTCCTCTCAGTCTCCCCCTTTCTTCTCCTCGCTTTCAGTCCCACCACGGCTCGCTGTCCGTGCTCCGGTCGCTGGCTTGATAAATGCCACCTCTTTCTGTTTCTCTCGCTCTTTCTCCACTCTTATCTCCATCTCTGGCTCTAATGGATTCCTGCCTCTGACACCACAGCAGCCGCTCCTCCCGGAGAGCCCGCTGCAGACGCGCCCTGTGGAAAAGACTGGACATTGATTTTTGGCGCGGGCTCGAGCGCGAGCGGCTATTAGGTGGGAACCGGATCCCTCATTAGCATGAAACCGGAGGAAGTTAATGTCATGTGAGCTCGGGTTGAACGGGGATAAATGGACCTGATCAGTTGCCCACCATCGCAGAACGTGGCGCGAGTGCAGTGCCAGCCTTGGGTGCACATGCGTCAAGGTCGAAACTAACGTAGTAAATCTCTCGCCTCCAGATTCGATTACATTTTTTTTTTAAAGAATTGATTAACCCTTTGATGCACAAGCTGGGTCTGTAGTGGCCCGACTGAGATTTTATGTTCTATATCTTTACAATAAACTCATTTTATCTTTTAAGCTTCCATGAATTCCTCTTATTTTTGATTGCTTATTTTTGTATTGCTGCCCTTCTAAAACACAACATGGGCCAAAATGTATGTGTCCCTTATGTGTCCACCATGGAATTTGATAGGAACGGTTGACATTTGTGAACATTTTCAGTTGGGAACATATTTACAACACTATTTTTGTTGATGAAGTAAATAAATAAGGCTTAAATTAATGATTTCTGATCAAAAACAAGATTTTTAATGAACACTAGGAACATTAAATGATGAAATAAATTGATTTCTATAGAATCTGGGTTGGATTCCCGGTCCAGGCTGCCCATAGGTGTGCGTGAGTGTGTTGGCCATGCAATGGACTGCTGAACTGTCCATGGTGTACCCCACCTTTGCCCGATGATGCTGGGATTGGTTCCAGCCCCCGTGACCCCGACTAGCAGGATCACACAGAAGATAATGGATGGATGAATGGATTTCAATAGAGTCTGGGTTGGATTCCAGGTCTGGGTGGTTCTGTGTGGAGTGTGTATGTTCTCCCCGTGCTTGAGTGGGTTCCTCCGGGTACTCTGGTTTCCTCCCACAGTCCAAACACATGCATGCTAGGATCTTCACTCTAAACTGCCCGTAGGTGTGAGTGTGTGTTGGCCATGCGATGGACTGGAGACTGTCCATGGTGTACCACGCCTTCACCTGATGATGCTGGGATTGGCTCCAGCTCCCCCATGACCCAGACTAGTGGGATAAAGCAGATGATGCTGGATGAATGATTGAGTATCTCTTTGATAGATATACCAAAGAGATACACAGCAATACATACTACTGTACAATAACATAGGAAATGAATACAGGCCAATGTTGTGAATTAGAATTCATTCACTGCATCAAAGGGTTAAAGGTTTTATGGTTAGATTTAATTGGATTATTAGTAATCAAATGTAACTATAATGACTATTGACTGCGATGGCCCACTAAGGTCCCCACGTAACATCAACATGGGTTGTGTGTGTTGGGTATTGGAGTGTGTCTCAAAACCTAGTGAGCTCCTACATAGGTAGCATCATAGTATGCGCTCCCCACATGTAGACTGTCCCAATTCTTACATACCTTAAACATGCTGTCTACTGAGGAACCTTATTTAAGGAAGCATCGAACGCTTCCTCAGCCGCTAAGACAATCCCATGATGCACCGCAGGCTAATCTAGGAGCAGTGAAGTGGTTTTAAAAATGTGAGTTATTTTGATTCTCTCTGGAGTTTTAATGTGTTTCTGGTCATATAATCACACAAAACAGTGTTTTATTATCAACTCTGTAACGAGTCCTTCACCATTTACACTTTTATACTCCAGACATTAGCATTTATGCTAGCGGATTTTTAAGCCTCAGCTATTGTTTTGGATGCCGGCTGGTAACTTAGCAGCCAGCTAAACCACAGATGGCGTGCTGCAGTGGGCGGGAACAAGCCGTGACGCAGTCTCTCTCTTACTAGAGCGTCTCAGTAATCTGTTTTATGAGGAGAGACGAGGAGAGAACGCTGCTACTTACACAGCTGCTACCTAGACAGCCTACTTACACACTCAGTAGGGTTTGAGACAGACCCGCAGTTTTAAATGTAGTTTAATGTGCTCAGCATAAGTTTATAAATACACTATGTTCACGGTTCACTATGTTCTATGTTAAGATATATTGTAGTGATAGCTCTCTGATTCTTTTTAACATTTCAAACATTATTCATATCCTATCTTGTGCCAATGGTTAGCGTGGGTCATTGGGTGGTGGTTAAGAGGGAGTGCCGGCTTATGGAGCAAAGGTGCGCCTGAAATCGCCTACTAGTCAGTAGGTACTAGATTAGAGTCAGTACGTGCTGCTCGAGCGGTAGACTAGTAGGTAATTTCAGTAGGAGAGTTTTAGTAGCCACACAAGCTTGGACGTACTACGTCCACCATATTACCATATTAACCGTCCTGTAACACAAGACGTCAAACCACCACCATAAAAGTCCTGCTATTCATTTAAAAACCAGTTTACTGACAGGTTTAGATCTTTTAGTGACTCTGATCTGAGTTTTTATCTGATTATGTATCAGACGGTGTGGAGCTGTAGATCAGAGAAGATGAAACGGGAGGAACGTAATCATTGTTTATCTTAGCAGTAGTGCTAACTTCTGTTGCGGCAGTTCACTAGCAGTAGCTACGTACACACAGCCGACGTTCAGCTTTACACCGTTTATTTACTCCACTTAGAATTCATCCACGCCTAATGATTTACTACTGAGTATTTAGACATACTAGCCGCGCTCGCCTAATGATTTCACTACTGAGTATTCAGACATACTAGCCACGCTCACCTACTGATTTACTACTAAGTATTCAGACATACAAGCCGCGCTCGCCCACTGACTTACTACTGAGTATTCAGACATACTAGCCGCGCTCGCCTACTGATTTACTACTGAGTATTCAGACATACTAGCCGCGCTCACCTACTGATTTCACTACTGAGTATTCAGACATACTAGCCGCGCTCGCCTACTGATTTACTACTGAGTATTCAGACATACTAGCCGCACTCGCCTACTGATTTACTACTGAGTATTCAGACATACTAGCCGCGCTCGCCTACTGATTTACTACTGAGAATTCAGACATACTAGCCGCGCTCGCCTACTGATTTACTACTGAGTATTCAGACATACTAGCCGCGCTCGCCTACTGATTCACTACTGAGTATTCAGACATACTAGCCGCGCTCACTTACTGATTTACTACTGAGTATTCAGACATACTAGCCACGCTCGCCTACTGATTTACTACTGAGTATTCAGACATACTAGCCACGCTCGCCTACTGATTTACTACTGAGTATTCAGACCTACTAGCCGCGCTCGCCTACTGATTTACTACTGAGTATTCATACATACTAGCCGCGCTCGCCTACTGATTTCACCACTGAGTAGTAGACAAGTAGCCGATTTCGGACGCACCTTGTGTTTTTGCCTGGCCAGAACTCTGGCGTCCCTGTAAGGGTTAATAAATGTTCAAATTGACTCCTCATTGTGCCTCCTTGCTTTGCTTTTGGTCACACTGACTCTTGACATTGACACTGTTCTACTATTCTATTAATATCAGGGTGCTTGAATGTGACACAAAGACCAAAACCAAGCCTTGTGAGTCATTTCAAACGCTAGAAAAAAGCTTCCCTGCTTGATCAGGGCTGGGTCGACATTGTAAACAACTCGACTTGTTCCAGAATTGAGGTCAACAAGGCCTCCTCAGCATTCTCATACACTACTGTGCAAAAGCACCTGAGCTGATTGTTTAAAAGCCTTTATCTGATCAATAAGTGTATTTACACCACCAGATCTGATAAGAACTGCTGTAAATAATCATACATACAATACAAAGTAACATGCATATCTTATTGTGAGAGAAGTAGATCAGATCTTGAGCTCCAGTTTGAAGAAGTGTAGTTCCAGATTTCTCCTGGACGCCCCAGACATTATATAAATGTATTCAGTTCCTTCAGCAGCAATCTTGATTTAGCTTAATGAAGTACTGAGCAGTCAAAGCAGGTATTAGATGAGAACTGTAAATAATACTGGGTTGTTTATAGAAGGAGAAGCTTGGAAAGGGTTAAATAAACACACTGATGTATGTAAAAGCACTACCTACTGTATTTATGCTGTTTCAATGAATATTTAGGAAATAAAGTGCTTGGTTGAGTAATTAAAAGCTTCTTGTCTGGAAAAAAATTGCTTTTTAAATATAATAATGTCTCCAAGTGTCAAAATCCTTTGTGCAGTACTGAATATATACAGTTCATAATAGTTGAAACCCAGCCTAAGACCTTGGTTGAGTCTAATCTCATATGTTTACTTGAAATGGATTGTCACAGTCATTATGAAACTATAACAGCATATAAAGAATGTTGCATTGTGGTACATGAGACTGTATATTTATGTGTATGTACTTTGCAACTATGAAAGTGCCATAGCAGAGAGTCGTTATCAGGTTGGTACTCTGTACAGCCTGAGCTCAGATACTGGAGCCTATATTGAGAGAGAAATCTGTACTGGATGATGGACTGGTCCAAAAGGGTCTTGATTCCCAATTGGAGATACTTAGCCTAGATCAGAGGCTAGGAGTTGTGCCATGTGGTCGTGGCTTGAACTTCATTTGTGGTACATGATCCAGTCGCACATCATATCATAACAAAAACCATGGGAGTCATCATGGTCCTCTCTGTGGTGTACCTACCTAGAAAGCAAGCCTATATTTCCTCAACTCCCAAGTCCATCTCTCCATAGTCTATATTCATCAGAACTGGGGTCAGGCCTTCAAACTCAAAACAGAAGCCACCAGCGTCCAGTTCTCAGAGTTGTGCTTCAGCTATACAGTCTCTTTTCAGACTACCTACTGTTGATGGCGTGATCCCAACAAACACTGGTACGTTATGGTTCATCAGCTTCCAGTGTATGTGTAGGTACTTTGGTATTACATTACAGTATAATGTTGATTTTATATTTGAGCCCTAAACATTTGGCTTTTTTATGTATATACATATGACGTGGTCTGAAAAACAATTGAAATCTGACCCAATGCCTCTGACTTTGACCTTACTATTAGCACCACTTCTTATTTATTACTTACTTCTTATTTACAGTTCTCATCTAATACTTGCTTTGACTGCTCAGTACTTCATTAAGCTAAATCAAGATTGCTGCTGAAGGAACTGAATACATTCATACAATGTCTGGGGCGTCCAGGAGAAATCTGGAACTACACTTTGTTCCTCAAACTGGAGCTCAAGATCTGATCTACTTCTCTCACAATAAGATATTCATATTACTTTATACTGTATGTGTGATTGTATTGTAACTCAACCGTTACCCTGTATAGATTTTTTGGAAAAGGCAGCGTCCCCAAACTTTTGACAGGCAGCCCTGTGCAAGGGGTGGGCAGCTCAGGAAATGGAGAGAATGAAAGAGACAGAGAGTGAAAGAGAGAGTGCGCTGTAGGTGTTGGTGCACATGCCACCCTACTAATTTGATTTCCGAATGAAAGGCATCAACAGCCAAGAGAAAAACAGAGAGAAAGAATGAGTGTGGAGAAGAGAGACAGAAAGAGGAAGAGAGAGAGAGACAGAAGGAGAAAGAGAAAGGGAGAGAGAGTATGTGAGAGAGAGAGAGAGAGGCTACATTTATAATTGGCACTGTTCCCTCATCTGATAACATTAAGCCTGATTCCACAACAACAAACATAATGTCTTTTGTGGGCTGTTGTTCCAGCCATCATCTCAATTACAGTGCAATTTTCCCTCCTCCCTCTCTCTCCCTCCTTCCCCCCCCCCGTCTCTCTCTCTCTCTCTCTCTCTCTCTCTATCACTCTCTATCCTTCCCTCCCTCTCCCTCTCCCTCTCTCTCTTTACCTCTCTCTCCCTCCTTCCCCCCCTCTCTCAACCTCTCTCTCTCTCTCTCTCTCTCTCTCTCTCTATCACTCTCTCTATCCTTCCCTTCCTCTCCCTCTCCCTCTCTCTCTTTACCTCTCTCTCCCTCCTTCCCCCCTCCCTCTCTCTCCCTCTCTCCCTCTCTCCCTCCTTCCCCCCCTCTCTCTCAACCTCTCTCTCTCTCTCTCTCTCTCTCTCTCTCTCTCTCTCTCTCTCTCTCTCTCTCTCTCTCACTCTCTCTATCCTTCCCTCCCTCTCCCTCTCTCTCCCTCCTTCCCCCCTCTCAACCCCCTCTCTCTCTCTCTCTCTCAACCTCTCTCTCTCTCTCTCTATCACTCTCTCTATCCTTCCCTCCCTCTCCCTCTCTCCC